>CALYLW010000595.1:776040-790516 GCA_944989445.1 Ampullaceana balthica | reverse complement strand
AAAGAAGGCTCAATAGCTTCCACCTCAGATGCCTGCGCCGCATCCTAGACATCAAATGGCAAGAGAAAGTCCCCAACACAGAGGTCCTGGCTCAAGCAAGCATGAGTAGTATTGCAGCAATATTAAGCCAAAGACGCCTCCGTTGGCTTGGACACGTCAAGAGGATGCAAAGTGGTCGCATACCCAAGGATGTGCTCTACAGCGAGCTGGCGACAGGGAAAAGGTCGGTTGGTCGGCCATGTCTCAGATACGTGGACATATGCAAGAGAGACATGAAAGTAGCCAACATTGATATACAAAACTGAGAAAACCGGGCAGAGGATAGGTCCATGTGGCGGGCTATAGTAAAAGAAGGATCACTAAGAGCAGAGGAGCAAACTAGGGCAGAAGCAGTCGGGAAAAGAGCGAGGAGAAAGGCCAGGAAACACTGCCCAACTGCTTTCGTGTGTGTGTCATGCAGAAGAAACTGCCACTAAAGGATTGGTCTCATCAACAACACCAAGAGGTGTAGATAATAAAGATAAATCTATCGTCTTTCGTAGACGGACAGATGCCATACAATTAGGATTAGCGTATTGGTACAAGAGTATTAGGATTAGCGTATTATTACAAGAGTATTAGGATAAGCGTATTGGTACAAGAGTATTAGGATTAGCTTATTTGTACAACAGTATGAACATTGGCGTATTGGTACAAGAGTATTAGGTTTGGCGTATTGATACAAGAGTATTAGGATTTGCGTATTGGTACAAGAGAATTAGGATTAGCTTATTAGTACCAGAGTATTAGGATTAGCGTATTGGTACAAGAGTATTGGGATTAGCGTATTGGTACAATAGTATTAGGATTAGCGTATTGGTACAAGAGTATTAGGATTAGCGTATTAGTACAAGAGTATTAGGATTAGCGTATTGGTACAAGGGTATTATGATTAGCGAATTAGTACAAGAGTGTTAGGATTAGCAAATTAGTACAAGAGTATTAGGATTAGCGTATTAGTACAAGAGTATTAGGATTAGCGAATTAGTACAAGAGTGTTAGGATTAGCAAATTAGTACAAGAGTATTAGGATTAGCGTATTAGGACAAGAGTATTAGGATTAACGTATTAGGATAAGAGTATTAGGATTAGCGTATTGGTACAAGAGTATTAATATTAGAGTATTAGTACAAGAGTATTAGGATTGGCGTATTAGTACAATAGTATTAGAATTAGCGTATTAGTACAAAAGTATTAGGATTGGCGTATTATTAAAAGAGTATTAGGAATAGCGTATTAGTACAAGAGTATAAGGATTAGCGTATTAGTCAAGAATATTAGGATTGACGTATTGGTACAAGAGTATTAGGATTGGCGTATTGGTACAAGAGCATTAGGATTGGCGTATTTGTAAAAGATTATTAGGATTAGCGTATTAGTACAAGAGTATTAGGATTAGCGTATTAGTTCAAGAGTATTAGGATTAGCGTATTAGGACAAGAGTATTGGGATTAGTGTATTAGTAAAAGAGTATTAGGATTAGCGTATTGGCACAAGAGTATTAGGATTAGCGTATTGGTACAAGAGTATTAGGATTAGAGTATTAGTACAAGAGTATTAAGATTAGCGTTTTAGGACAAGAGTATTAGGATTAGCGTATTGGTACAAGAGTATTAGGATTGGTGTATTGGTACAAGAGTATTAGGATTAGCGTATTGGTACAAGAGTATTAGGATTTGCGTATTAGTACAAGAGTATTAGGATTAGCGTATTAGGACAAGAGTATTAGGATTAGTGTATTAGTAAAAGAGTATTAGGATTGGCGTATTAGTACAAGAGTATTAGGATTGGTGTATTAGTACAAAAGTATTAGGATTAGAGTGTTGGTACAAGAGTATTAGGATTTGCGTATTAGTACAAGAGTATTAGGATGAGCGTATTGGTACAAGAGTATTAGGAATAGCCTATTGGTTCAAGAGTATTAGGATTGGCGTATTGGTACAAGAGTTTTAGGATTAGCCTATTAGGACAAGAGTTTTAGGATTAGCGTATTAGTACAAAAGTTTTAGGATAAGTGTTTTAAGACAAGAGTATTAGGACTTTTAATTTAAGGAGTCGTTATTTGAACAGTAGAATTTATAAAAAAACGTATGATTAAAAGTGCATTTTAAACACAGTTATTAGAATAAATGTTTGATTACAAGTGGTATCGAAGAGCTGTTCACAACAATGTTTGATTACAAGTACAAGTGGTATCGAAGAGCTGTTCACAACAAATTTATGATTGCAAGTGGTATCTAAGAGCTGTTCACAACAAATGTATGATTACAAGTGGTATCGAAGAGCTTTTCACAACAAATGTATGATTACAAGTGGTATCGAAGAGCTGTTCACAACAAATGTATTAGGTCAAGTGGTATCGGAGAGCCGTTCACAACAAATGTATGATTACAAGTGGTATCGAAGAGCTGTTCACAACAAATGTATGATTACAAGTGGTATCGAAGAGCTGTTCACAATAAATGTATGATTACAAGTGGTATCTAAGAGCTGTTCACAACAAATGTATGATTACAAGTGGTATCGAAGAGCTGTTCACAATAAATGTATGATTACAAGTGGTATCGAAGAGCTGTTCACAATAAATGTATGATTACAAGTGTTATCGAAGAGCTGTTCACAACAAATGTATGATTACAAGTGGTATCGAAGAGCTGTTCACAACAAATTTATGATTACAAGTGGTATCTAAGATCTGTTCACAACAAATGTATGATTACAAGTGGTATCGAAGAGCTGTTCACAATAAATGTATGATTACAAGTGGTATCGACGAGCTGTTCACAACAAATGTATGATTACAAGTGGTATCGAAGAGCTGTTCACAACAAATTTATGATTACAAGTGGTATCGAAGAGCTGTTCACAACAAATGTATGATTACAAGTGGTATCGAAGAGCTGTTCACAATAAATGTATGATTACAAGTGGTATCGAAGAGCTGTTCAGAATAAATGTATGATTACAAGTGGTATCGAAGAGCTGTTCACAACAAATGTATTAGGGCAAGTGGTATCGAAGAGCTGTTCACAACAAATGTATGATTACAAGTGGTATCGAAGAGCTGTTCACAACAAATTTATGATTACAAGTGGTATCTAAGAGCTGTTCACAACAAATGTATGATTACAAGTGGTATCGAAGAGCTGTTCACAATAAATGTATGATTACAAGTGGTATCGAAGAGCTGTTCTCAACAAATGTATGATTACAAGTGGTATCGAAGAGCTGTTCAAAACAAATGTATGATTACAAGTGGTATCGAAGAGCTGTTCACAACAATTGTATGATTACAAGTGGTATCGAAGAGCTGTTCACAACAAATGTATGATTACAAGTGGTATCTAAGAGCTGTTCACAACAAATGTATGATTACAAGTGGTATGGAAGAGCTGTTCACAACAAATGTATGATTACAAGTGGTATCTAAGATCTGTTCACAACAAATGTATGATTACAAGTGGTATCGAAGAGCTGTTCACAATAAATGTATGATTACAAGTGGTATCGAAGAGCTGTTCACAACAAATGTATGATTACAAGTGGTATCGAAGAGCTGTTCACAACAAATTTATGATTACAAGTGGTATCTAAGAGCTGTTCTCAACAAATGTATGATTACAAGTGGTATCGAAGAGCTGTTCAAAACAAATGTATGATTACAAGTGGTATCGAAGAGCTGTTCACAACAAATGTATGATTACAAGTGGTATCGACGAGCTGTTCACAACAAATGTATTAGGTCAAGTGGTATCGAAGAGCTGTTCACAACAAATGTATGATTACAAGTGGTATCGAAGAGCTGTTCACAACAAATGTATGATTACAAGTGGTATCGAAGAGCTGTTCACAACAAATGTATGATTACAAGTGGTATCGAAGAGCTGTTCACAATAAATGTATGATTAAAAGTGGTATCGAAGAGCTGTTCACAATAAATGTATGATTACAAGTGGTATCGAAGAGCTGTTCACAATAAATGTATGATTACAAGTGGTATCGAAGAGCTGTACACACCAAATGTATTAGGGCAAGTGTTTAAGAACGGGAGCATTATGGTTTTTATTTAAATTGGGTAGATCACATAGAAGATACTCGGGG
The DNA here is from genome assembly GCA_944989445.1 of Ampullaceana balthica. Lineage (NCBI taxonomy): Eukaryota > Metazoa > Mollusca > Gastropoda > Lymnaeidae > Ampullaceana > Ampullaceana balthica. The sequence goes on along the minus strand of CALYLW010000595.1, from coordinate 786,376 downwards.
GTTAGAAGCAAACACCTCAATGTGTAGAGGATATTTATGTATTTATTGTGATTTGTTTTGAAGTTCTTTCACGTCTTTCTTACAACTGTACATTTTAAGAAGTAAATTTAAGCTGAAAATTGGTATATAATTCTATACATGTAATCACAAAACTGATGAAGAAATATAAAATATTATTTTATAAATGTTATTTTATTCTTAAGTATATCAAAATCTGTCTGCTCTGTATCTCTAGTAATCTGCGTAAATGACGTAATTTTACCTATTAATTAATAAACATACAATGTTTTAAAAATAATTTATCATGCAAATTCTTACTTCTTTCAGTTCTTGCTTTGTTTTAAGGGATGCGGTGATTTCTGGAATGGTGCGCGATATAAGAGAATCCCTCTTACTGCAGGAAAGAGAGATAACATACGAACTTAAATACAGTCTTTAGTTCAACCCAGTAACATTGAAATTGTTCCTTACATTAATGTATGAGGAAAAGGAAATTGTCTGTAACCTTCAACTTGGCATTTTCGGATAATTGAGACCCAGCTTGTCGATACTAAACTCTTTAAAATACAAATAATATGGCGCTGCAAGAATAGAGATAAAAGCATAGATCAAAGTTTGAACGAATGAATGCTTTCATCCATGGCGCTAACATCATCCATGCTAAACTATAGCATGCTCATTGCGCTTGATGTTTTAATACTCTATCAAAAATTAAAGAGGACTGTTCCACAGTTTTGGAACCACTGATTCAAAAGAGCTTACATTAAGGTACGTCCTAGAAATGTCCAACCACTACAAAAGGGTCTGCAGCGCCTTTAGATACATGTTCTGATGTTAATTCCTTCAAATACTGTGGCGCTGATCTATCCGTACTGCTATACGAAGTGACAGACACGTTTGGTCTGTTCTTTGAGTTGTACCCATAATGTACGTCGTAATAATAAATGGAAAATATTGTTGGATAGAATTAAAGAAGCTAAAGCTGAAACGTTCATGTGTTTCATAGCAAGATGTAAGAAATTTGGCAGAATAATATTGACAAAATGATATATAAATCTATTTTTGACCGGTTGAACATGAAAGTGCAGATCATTAATTTTGTAGTTGTGAATGATGGGAGAGTGTGAATGTTGATGTGAGCTAGAAAAGTTATAGAGAGTTTCAGGTAAAAGGGGGAGATTTTAAACATATTTTTATACCCGTAAAACGCCGCAAATGAAAAAACGTATGATCAAAATAAAAGTGCACATTTATAATATTAAACCCTTTCCTATGCACCTTTTCCTATGCACCATTTCCTATGCACCTTTTCCTATGCACCTTTTCCTATGCACCATTTCCTATGCACCTTTTCCTATGCACCCTTTCCTATGCACCCTTTTCTATGCACCTTTTGCCATGCACCTTTTCCTTTACACCCTTTCCTATGCACCTTTTCCAATGCACCCTTTCCTATGCACCCTTTCCTATGCACCCTTTTCTATGCACCTTTTCCCATGCACCTTTTCCTATACACCCTTTCCTATGCACCCTTTCTTATGCACCCTTTCCTATGCACCTTTTCCTATGCACCATTTCCTATGCACCTTTTCTATGCACCTTTTCCTATGCACCTTTTCCTATGCACCTTTTCCTATGAACCTTTTCCTATGCACCTTTTCCTATACACCATTTCCTATGCACCTTTTCCTATGCACCTTTTCCTATGCACCTTTTCCTATGCACCATTTCTTATGCACCTTTTCCTATGCACCCTTTCCCCTAAGCAAGACAGATGGTGTTAATTGTGTCATTTTTTAATTTAGTGAACTAAGCACGTGAAATTATAATGCATAGAAATAAAATAGAAACAATAAATAGTCGAATTAACTAACAAAAAAGTTAAATACAAGTGAAATTTAACTATTTTAAAAAATGTTTTACAAATTTATGAACAGTGGTATAGTAGATAGAATTTAATTTAAGTTTCAAATCTGTTTGCTACATGTCGACTAAGTCTACATTTATTTGATCCTTTAAGCGAATACACCAAAGGAAAACAATAAATACAAACAAATTATTGAATAAATACAAGACATAAAACTCCCCATAACCTGGACAGTGACAAGATGCAGAAGAAATTATAATTTAAGTAATTATATTTCAGACCTTATGTCACAAAACTAAAAACAAACAGTAGGTCACTCACAGGAGTGTTGCATAATTAGCCCTAAAAAACAACCAGGCCAGGCTTTGGCTCAATGAGTTTGCTTTGATCGCACGCCCGATGGTGTAATAGATTTCACCGCCAGGCACCGTACTGTTCTCCTCTACTATTTTATTGAGGATGCTGGAACAAAGGAAAGTTATTTTTTAAGATATGTACAAAGAATGTGTTTAGTGTTATTAGGATTAACAACATGATCCCACAATCATCAAACCTTTCAGTAAACGAAGATAATTCCTACAGTAGATGAAATGTAAGCAGGTAACGCGTGTTCCATCAGGAAAAGGAATATCATTTCTTAAAAAGGAATTCATTTAAATTTTAGATAATGGATTTAATCAATTAAAGAATTAACTATATATGTGTGAATATATATATATATATATATATATATATATATATATATATATATATATATATATATATATATATATATATATATATATATATATGTATAGGTGTGTGTGTGTGTGTAATGTTTCTAGAAAAGTATGTTTTTGTAAAAGTATATGATTTTGTTTACATTAAAAGCATTTATAAATATATGTGAGTTACAATTTGTTTCTAAGGCATCGTGAGCCGAACTGCTTACTGTGGTACTGAGCCATATAATTTATCAAATTATTATTATTATCATGTTTATTATTATCATTATTATTATCATTATTATTATTTAATTTTTTTTTAACGGAGGCATTTAGTCTATTGTTAGTTTTAAGCTGCAAAATTATATATTTTTTGAAAATTTTTTCTAGACTTGCTTGATCATTTTTTTTACAAATACAAACCACGTGACATTATCCTATCAGATCCTTTTTATTGAAATAGGATCATACATGTTTACAGCCACAGAGTTAACATAATAAAACAAACCCGTAAAAACAAAGTTTTTGACTATAAATCCCTTATATATGAGACATAACTAACAGTATTGATTATTTTCAAACATTTACAGACTGAATCTGTCTTAACACAAGTTTGCTTCATAACCCTAGGGGGGGAGGGGTGGGGGGGGGGAGGGGGAGAGGGGAAAAGTCTGGTCACCGATTCGCTTGACCGAGCTCAGAGTGACACGTAAAATGTAAACAAAAGCGCACCGTCGTTTCGTTGGGTCGCCTCAATGCTCAAACTTTCACGTGGCAAAAAAACAATAACAAATCGTGATTTTAAATTACATACCTCATATAAAGGATAAACTAAAAATGCATTAATTTAATTACGGTACGTTCGATCGATCTGAAATTTTGATACGATGCATTGTTAGGTAAGACGGGTCCGTGTGCCAAATTTCAGTTCGATCGGATCATTGGAAGTGGGTCATTTTTGACTTCTGTTTTTCCGCCCGCCGAGCCCATGAGATGATGAGAGAGAGACAGACAGAGAGAGACGGCCGCGAAGTTAATATAAGGGATTTAATTAAACAACCCCGTAAAAACAAAGTTTTTGACTATAAATCCCTTATAGATGAGACATAACTAAAAGTATTGATTATATTCAAACATTTACAGACTGAATCTGTCTTAACTCAACTTTGCATCATAACCCTAGTGGGGGGGGGAGGGGTGGGTGGGGGGAGAGGGGAAAAGTCTGGTCACCGATTCGCTTGACCGAGCTCAGAGTGACACGTAAAATGTAAACAAAAGCGCACCGTCGTTTCGTTGGGTCGCCTCAATGCTCAAACTTTCACGTGGCAAAAAAACAATAACAAATCGTGAATTAAAATTACATACCTCATATAAGGATAAACTAAAAATGCATTAATTTAATTACGGTACGTTCGATCGATCTGAAATTTTGATACGATGCATTGTTAGGTAAGACGGGTCCGTGTGCCAAATTTCAGTTCGATCGGATCATTGGAAGTGGGTCATTTTCGACTTTTGTTTTTCCGCCCGCCGAGCCCATGAGATGATGAGAGAGAGACAGAGAGAGAGACAGACAGACAGAGAGAGACGGCGGTGAAGTTAATATAAGGGATTTAAAAATGTAGGACCACGATGAATGCTTTACATGATTAGCAAACTTCAGTTTATAATAAAGTTTGTTAACGCCATGTTCCAGTATCAAGGGTTTATAATAAAGTTTGTTAACGCCATGTTCCATTATCAAGGGTTTATAATAAAGTTTGTTAACGCCATGTTCCAATATCAAGGGTTTATAATAAAGTTTGTGAACATCATGTTCCAATATCAAGGGTTTATAATAAAGTTTGTTAACGCCATGTTCCAGTATCAAGGGTTTATAATAAAGTTTTTTAACGTCATGTTCCAATATCAAGGGTTTATAATAAAGTTTGTTAACGCCATGTTCCAATATCAAGGGTTTATAATAAAGTTTGTTAACGCCATGTTCCAATGTCAAGGGTTTATAATAAAGTTTGTGAACGTCATGTTCCAACATCAAGTGTTTATAATAAAGTTTGTTAACGCCATGTTCCAGTATCAAGGGTTTATAATAAAGTTTGTGAACGTCATGTTCCAATATCAAGGGTTTATAATAAAGTTTGTTAACGCCATGTTCCAATATCAAGGGTTTATAATAAAGTTTGTGAACGTCATAGTTCCAGTCTGTGACTTTCTCCCTAAATTTGATCCCTTTGTGCTAGAGTCTCCTCGACGATCACGAAGGACAAACAACAACATGTCCTTATGTCCTGTGAAATTATATTTTCTATTTGGGTTCCCGTTTCCGGTGGAATAAGATGTTCCCAGCTGGTTGCCTTCTATTCCTTTATGGGATCCCTTTGCTCAAAGTGATCCCCTTCCATAGGATTCTGTTGCCGTGTGATATTAAGTATGATCTATTTTGTTTAAATTGCTTGTAAATATGTGCGGTGGTCGAGCGGCAGCGCATTCGTCTGACGTACCGAGAGTCATGATTAAGAATACTTGCTGCCGGGGCTAAGGGTGTCCCAGAGTCCACCCAGCTCCGAATGGTTACCTGGCTTTAGTTAGGGCAAAATAATGGACGCTGGGCATTGTGCTAGCCACACAATCCCCTCGTATGTCGTGGCTATAGAAACTTGTGAACGCTGCTTCACTTGCCCCATAGGCCAGCACGTTCTGGAAAGGGAACTTTACATATGCGCTTTACATCATTTGTCAAGACTATTGTTTCGAAATTGATTATTTCGAATAATCCGTTGCGTTTCCTCCCTACCAGCTGTATGTCAATGCCGAGATTTTAGTGTTTTTTTTCGTTCTGTTGGAGTTAGACGGCTTTTAATAACCAAGCGAGTTTTACTTTAATCTTTCTCGTAATAATTGATTTTAACAAAGCCTGTAGGTATCGTAAATAAAATAAATAATGAAATATTCTGGGATTTTCTTAATCGACTCAAATGTATTGAATAATATTTTTTTATATCCATACATTCTTTATATCTATCAGGTTTTACATATGTTTGCAGAGATCAATTTTACCTCCACGTGAAGCAGAAGATCAACAATTATGTTGAAAAAAATAGTCTTAAGTTCATTTTATTTATGCATTTTAGAATCAAGCTGTGTTTTAATAATAATTTTATATAACCACTAAAATAAATGTATATTTTGTAAATAAGAATATGTTTTTTTGAATTGGAACGGATTAATCATTTTCCAATTATTTCTTAAATGGAAAAATACTTTTGGTATACGTCCTGTTTTGTTTAAGTCCAAGAGTCCGGAACGGATTAAAGACGTATACCGAGGTACCACTGTATATGATTTTCCTCATGGTACATATCATTCGCCAAATCTACTCAAAATTCGTTTTTCTGCTTTCAGATGTATGCGAAAAAGCAAACTACATATACATGGTGAGCGTTAATGTTAAATTTTGTGAGCCTCTGTTTATGTGTATGCCTGTATTGAGGCAAAAGTTTGTAATTAAAAGAACCTACCTCGAAATCTGTTCAAAATTTTGGCTACAGCTCAAAGCCTTTTTCAGCGCTTCCGTTTCCTTATGCCTTTTGTCTATCATCTGGATTGTGGAAAATGAAAGGAAATGGCGTAAAAGACTTTAGGCACAACTATAATCTAAATTCTAATGTTTCAGTCTTAAGAAATATTTAATATAGGAGCATGTATCATAATAAAGTCTTGGAAGAAATATAGTACCACAATTAACTCGTTATGAACGTCGACGTAAACGTGTTCAATATGATTGGCTGTAGGAGTCATATGTGTTTGAGGGACCAATCGCTATCGATGACCGGACAGAACATTGCATTTTATTATACAGGACAGGAGCATGCATCTATAAGGTGTAATATTTAATATAGGAGCATGTATCTATTAGGTGCAATATTTAATATAGGAGCATGTATTTATTAGGTGCAATATTTAATACTAGATTGTTCCGGGGCGCCGTGGCGCCTTCGGCGCCCACTTCTTTTAGGGCGCCTACGGCGCCCACCTTATTCATAAGCAAAAATTAAACTTGCTGAAATGTTCACAAAGTATTTTTATAGGGGCCGTCCATAAAGTACGCCACTTTTTTTGTCAAAACCCCAAGTAACTTATCCTTGTTTGATAAATACGAAATATTAAACTTCCTGAAATGTACACAAAGTATTTTATAATTATAAATCATCAAATCCTATTTTTACATCGTCCCCTTTTTCCAAAATTAAGATATAAGCTAAAGCAATGACGTCATATAATATATTTTTTACAGCGCGTCTTTAATTTGTAATTAATTTGCACACCTTTTGATGCACACCTTGTGTTAAATATAAGATCAACCAATGACGTCATATTAAATATTTTTACAGCGCTAATCACCACACGATTTTTTAAAACTGCTATAGACTGTTCTACATCATCAGCGTTCCACATCCAATGAGTGACTTGGGCTTTTATATTATATATATAGGAGCATGTATCTATTAGGTGCAATATTTAATATAGGTGCATGTATTTATTAGGTGCAATATTTTATATAGGAGCATTTATCTATTACGTGCAATATTTAATATAGGAGCATGTATCTATTCGTTGCACTATTTAATATAGGAGCATGTGTCTATTCTGTGCAATATTTAATATAGGAGCATGTATCGAATACGTGCAATAATTAAAATAGGAGCATTTATCTATAAGGTGTAATACTTAATATAGGAGCATGTATCTATAAATTGCAATATATAATATAGGAGCATGTATCTATTACGTGCAATATTTAAAAAAAATAGGAGCATGTATTTATTAGGTGCAATATTTAATATAGTAGCATGTATCTCGTCGGTACATCTAGTCGGTGCAATATTTAATATAAAAGCATGTATCTATTAGGTGCAATATTTAATATAGGAGCATGTATCTACCAGGTGCAATATTTAATATATGAGGCTGTATTTAGTAGGTACAATATTTAATAGAGGAGCATGTATCAATTAGGTGCAATATTTAATATAGGAGCATGTATCTACTAGGTGCAATATTTAATAGAGGAGCATGTATCTATTAGGTGCAATATTTAATATATAAATAGGAGCATGTGTCTATTAGGTGCAATATTTAATATAGGAGCATGTATCTATTAGGTGCAATATTTAATATAGGAGCATGTATCTATTAGGTGCAATATTTAATATATATAGGAGCATGTATTTATTAGGTGCAATATTTAATATAGGAGCATGTATCTATTAGGTGCAATATTTAATATAGGAGCATGTATCTATTCGTTGCAATATTTAATATGTATAGGAGCATGTATTAATTAAGTGCAATATTTAATGTAGGAGCATGTATCTATTCAGTGTAATATTTAATATAGGAACATGTATTTATTAGGTGCAATATTTAATATAGGAGCATATATCTATTCGGTGCAATATTTAATCTAGGAGCATGTATCTATTACGTGCAATAATTAAAATAGGAGCATTTATCTATTAGGTGCAATATTTAATATAGGAGCATGTATTTATTAAGTGCAATATTTAATATAGGAGCATGTATCTATTAGGTGCAATATTTAATATAGGAGTATGTATCTATTAGGTGTAATATTTTATATAGGAGCATGTATCTATTAGATGCAATATTTAATGTATGAGTATGTATCTATTAGGTGCAATATTTAATATAGTAGCATATATTTATTATATAAGTGTGAGTTCATTCTTAAAGACGTTCATAAGCAATGAATCCACATAGGACGAAATAATCGTTTGTGTAGAGCAGTGGTTCCCAAAGTGGTCCGTACGGTGCCCCAGGGGTCCGCGGTACCTTTAAAGGGGTCCATGGAAAATTAAAATTGATTTGGGGGTCCCTAAACAACGCCAGGGGGTCCGCGCAAGGTTTAATTTAAAACAATAAAACTCTGATCCATTTTTTTTCATTATGGAAATAAAACTAAATAACAATAAATAAAATAGTATTTTTTCATATAATTAAATACGATCTTAGGTGCTATCAGTAATGGAGTACAATGGTGTTTTGCCTAGAAAATGTAGTAGAACTGAGGTAATTTCCACAGCTATAACCAATCAAAATACTTGGTTATTGAAAGGTCGAGCTTGATGTGTAAGAAATGCGGAAATCCAATGATTAAGTCAGAGAAATACAAGTTTTTTTACTTGAATCTGCGAGGGTTGCAAGGTTGGTTTTTTTCGATGTGTCTGGAAGTTATATTTATCTAAATTGTATCTTATCATCAAAAATTATTTTCAATAGTGCTTTACTGTAGCAGGCCATTGAAATCGTTAACAATTATTAACACTGGTTTGTTACAGCACATAAGAGAATGAGTGAGCGCTGGGCCGGTTTTAGACTTGATGGGGACCTAGACTATTTGAGATATTTGAGCCTTAGGCTATTTTAGATATGGGGCCCTTTTGAAGTCCAGATATTATATGTCAGTGATATGAAAAAAAATGCGGTGGCCTCCAAGAATGGTGGTGGCCCTAAGATATAGCTTGATTAGCAAAAAGGTAAATCCAGCACTGAGTGAGCCAATAAAACAGTGTTGTTGAATATTTGAAGTATTGCTAAATGTTTGGAAACAGATTCGAAATGTGAAACGTTATTTTCTGAATTAAAAAGACTTTTTGAAATTAAAGCAATACCCTTGACTTTCTGGCATACTTAAAGCAAACTGTAGAAAATGAATTTTCAGTACATTGTGTCATTCATAGACATCATTTATTCGCAAACAATCTTAGTGAACGTTTGCATGGATCACTAGATGACGTCATTAGTGCAGTTAACAAAATTAAAAGGAATGCCTTGAATGAGAGATTATTTACTCAACATTGTTTGGAAAATGAAGAAGACTATTATCGTTTACTTATTAGCAAAAAAGTACGTTGATTATCATAAGTACGTTTTTAAATCGATTCTAAGCTGTCTTTGATTCAGTGTTGGAATTCCAGGAAAACAAAGACAATGATTTGCGACACAATTAACTTTAAAAAAAGACATATCCTTTATGAATGATTTATTTAACAACTTTAAAAAGACTAATTTGAATCTACAAGGTAACCAATTAAATTTAATCAAAATTGAAAGCGTAATATCCGCGTTTGTTGTAAACCTTTTTCTGTACAGACAAAACTTAGAAACAGGAGAATGTTCTCAATTTACAAATCTTTCAAAATTGCAAAGTAGAGATAAAGATTTCCTGGCTTACTGTCAAAATTAAACAGCTCTTCATGCTTACCTGAACCAAAGATTTGAAGGTATTCCTCACTTGGATATTCCCGATTGGCAGTTGAACGCTTTTACAAACTCAGATCCCAAACATATATGAATCCATACTAATACAGGAGCAGCTTATTGAAATAAAGAACTTTAACAAATGTTTGAACTAGGATACCACAAATTCTGGTTACAAAATCAGATGACAATTTTATATCTTGCATTATGATTTATTGTACTGAAGTTAACTGCTTTCCCTTCTTCATATTTGGTAGAACAAAGATTCAGCGCCGTTATATACCTCATCATAAAAAAAAAGAAACGAACTAGAAATTGGTGCTCGTGGAGATTTGCGTTTGCTAAACAAAAACATTGAGTCGGACATAAATACACTAATAAAATCACATCACGTTCATGAAAGTTATTAATTGTCTTCAATTTTATTTCAAACAAAAGTTATACAATTTTAATAAATACTTCTTCAACCATATGTTGCTTTTTT
>CALYLW010000595.1:423540-773540 GCA_944989445.1 Ampullaceana balthica | reverse complement strand
GAGAGTTTTTTTTAAAAAAATGTTTATTTGAACATAATTAAAACCCATAAACTAATCATATAATATAAAACCTCAGAAGCCACAGCCTTTTAAAAATAATTAAGTGGATTCAAATGTGTAATTATGAAAACAGCATTAAGTCATCTAATTTGATACGAGTGATTCACATAAGTGAAACATGTTGGTTACTTCGTCCGACCGTCCAACCAAGGCGAAAAATATTTTTTGTAACCGGGGTGGGGGTGGTGGGGGCGGGTGATGGGGGTGAGGAGTGGGGTGGAGGAGTGAGGGAGGGTGGGGTTCGGCGAGGGGGCGGGGACTTAGTTCTTTTACATCCGACGACCTTCTAAAGACGTAGAGACACTCACAAAACACAGGTGGGCGCAAGCTTGAAATAAACGCAATTTCGTTATGAGTGCAAGCTTGCAAGACACACAAGTTCAGATAACACTGTGATTTTAAAGAGGCTTGAAATGACTATTATTTTATTTGTGTAAGCCATGCGACCACAAAACAGAGAGCGCAAAATCTAACTCACACAAACGTGGTTTGGTTCTTCATCCAAAGTTCAAATTGCTGCTTAGCTTGGTTCACAGCTTCCTCGAGTCCAATCGAATATGCAAACACTCCAATTAAATGTCGCATTTTTCTGGAGTTAAAAATTTAAGAATTAATTTATTAATTAATTTTTTTAATTTTCCTTTTGATGACATGGGACACTGTCAGGTTTTGAGTATCACTGGTCTGAAATATTGCACATAATAGTGTGGGTAATAGTGCGCACCGGACTATGGTGTGTCACACCGAGACGCACAATGAGCGAAAGGAGAAGAGTGAGGAAAGTGCAGTAACTTAACGTCTGTTTATGCTATGTTGAGATTGAATAAACTTGTTGATATACTTGTGACTTGGAATTATTGTAATAAGTGAATATCAATTGAACTAGAGTACGAACGAGTCTTAATTATCCAGTACCCAGAACGCAACAGACATCACAAACATTTTAAAATAGATCTTAGTCACTGTCACTATGCAATATAATGTGATATTTATGATCAATGTTTTGTTGTTAAAGAGATGAACATTTGCGTTTTGAAGAGGAAGAAAAGAATCTTAAGACACATAGAGAGAGAGAGAGAGAGACTGGGCATTACTTCCCCAAACATGTATCATAGAGCAGTCCTTACCCCCAAGTCTCCATACAACTCTATTACAATATTAAACCATTAGACATTGTTTTAAGTTAATTTCTAGTTTTAATAAACTAAATGAGTATTTAAATACCTAAGATGATATAGTAATTTTAATACGTAAAATATCTTTTTTTATTTTTTTTTATTTTTAATTCTTGCTCTGGACTTTGTGCAAACTTCTCAATAGCAGTGTTTAACAGCAAGTTAAATTTATCAAGATTAAAATCATTTCTAGGTTGCTACATTGGCAGACAAGGAGATATATATATATATACACGTATATCTAATATATAAAGATGAAAGTTTGTGTGTTTGTTTGTTTGTGTGTTTGTTTGTTACCAATGGAAATCTACACCGTTGGACCCAGGATGCTGAAATTTTGCATGGGGCTCTCATTCGACCCTAGACAGGTCGTAGGCTATGTTTCAACCCCAGGTGACCACCCCTAGGGTAAGGGGGCCCATAATCAGAAAATGTAGAGCCAAATAAAGACAAAATAAATTCTCATTTCGATATTGAACAGCTTCATGCGGGCATTCAAAACGAGTTCATTTTGGTGCGTTATTTTTTACAATACTTTATTTTTAGCTGTGCGCTTTCAAAAATCTTTTATTGTCAAATTACGGTGCGCACCTTTTCGTGTACGCATCTAAAAGTGAGCAGTGTAATTTTATTATAATAACATTCATATTTGTTTTGGCCTTGCGGTACAAAACAGTGGCCTTTTATACAAATACTTTCTTGATATTATAGATCTGTTAACACTATTTCATTACATTTGTCACACGATGTATGGTATTTATTTTTAAATTAAGAGTTTTATTATGTTGTTTCTAATGACTCAAATTTTAATTTAAACAAATAAAAGAAATTGCCCAAGTCAAAAAAGCTTAATCGTAATTTAGAGGAACTATACGTTTGTTTTTCTTAAAATTTGATGCGTGTTCTATATTAATTTTTCTTGCTTATTTTACTTGCTCAATCCCTTAAATTTAATTATTAACGTAAATCATCAAGGAATATTACATGCATATAAAAGCCTACGACCAATGCTGTGTTTTTTTTATTACATACGCTCTATAAATTTACAATTTAAACCTTTCTACCGGACTTATAAACATAAGCATATTAAACTCAATACAAGTGAACCTATAAGCAATTAATTAAGTTGGGCGGCGAATTGAATATGCCATGGTCATTACGCTGTTGCGGAATAACAAAAGCCATTTTAAAAATAGATGTTTAGTCAAACATAGCATCTTTTTTTCCTATTTCGTAAATAATTTATTTATTTTGCAGAAACTAAATCTGTTGTTTGAAATATAATTTACAAACTATGATGTCCCATCGGGAAACATGGTCCAAAACATACTTGAATTCTTTTTTAAAATTATACCTATTACATAAAAGCCGTAAATTTAAATCGTATAACATAGAGACAAATATAAAAAAAAGCATTATATATCATTTCCATATTAAAACACTAATAAATAAAGACTATCAAAAAGTATACAATTTATTTTTGGAGCAGTACTGCATTATAAGACTTCATTTTAAGCGCCCGCCTTTAAATTAACTTTAATTGACTAAAAATTGACTATAATTTGTTCACTTTTGTCCCTTTCTACAAAACGGTCCATTTAGCGATGGATTCCAAAATCTTATATGTTGCTGTTTCACCAAGGGATACAATTCTTTTTTGATTCCCGTTTTGAGATAAGACATTATATTTTGTAAAAAAAAATTCCTGTTTTTGTTTCTGGAAATTAGATAAAGGGCGATTTTTACTAATTACTTTTAGTTCAGAGTTGAGTCGTGCTTAATTGTTTTTAGTATGATTCGTAAATTTTACAGACTTTTAGTCAAATGGGAAGTTGGACCATTAGTGAGAGGGGGCTTAGGCTTTTATTAGTATAGAAAAGGGGAGGGCACTAAATGAAGTTAATCAAGAGAAATACAAAAAAATAAGAAGAAAGTAAATCGTTGCATACACATACATACTTAACAAATAACTATTTGAATATTTTCAACAACATAATAAAACTTGCTCATTACTATAAACTTACTTATTAAAAATAAGAATCAATGATCTTGACATGCATATAAAGGCCTAGGACCTATGTTGTCATTTCATGTTTACATAATTTTATGTTTACATAAGCTAAACAAATTAACTATTTAAACTTTAGCTAACGAACTTATTAAGAAAGTCATTAAACTTAACACAAGTGAACCTAAAGATCACTAATTCCGTGTAGTTAGAAGCATAAAACTCTGGGTGGTTGTTAAGTACACTTCCGTGGTGGTAACGAGCAAAAAAAATATTTAAATATCAATTTTCATATAGCCCATATAATGAAAAAAACGTCTTTGTGCCCCCGGCCCCCATGACTGAATTGCAACTTTTTTACGCAAATGATCGTCGTGAGAGGCTACTCAACAACTTCCCAAAGTTTCATGCTTCTACCTACACGCGAAGTTGGAGAATTCAATTAGTGATGAGTCAGTTTTTTATATAAGAAAAAAACTACATAGCCTATGACCTGTCCCGGGTCAAATGAGGGTCCCATGCAAAATTTCAGCACCTAGGTCCAACGGTGTGGCATTCTATGAGTAACAAAACAAACAAAAGAAACAAACAAACAAACTTTCATCTTTATATATTAGATGGGGTTTTCCCGCTTTGGGAATGTCAATGTTTGACTGTTGCACAGTGCGCACTATTTTGACACATGCTTGGTGTGACGTAGTTTGGTGTGGGATGACGTCAATAGAGAGATATGCTAGAGGGACGATTTTGTAGCGGAGAGCACGCACAGTGTTGTTATTATTTTGCCTTGAAGGATTTCTTTGTTCAATTAAAATATTGATTCTTCTGATGGTGTTTTTACTTATTGAGTTGAAGCCTTGTGAGTCATAAAAATCATTAGAACTTGACATTCTTAAGAAGAACAAATGAAATTAATCTCTTTAGAATGTGTTTTTTAAGATTTTACTATAACTAACCCTACCTAACCAAACTTGAAGTAGTAAACAAGTTTATATATTAGCTTATCTAATACCTTTCAGCCATTTAGTGGTGCTAATAGAATAAATTAAATTCATCTGTTCATTGATGTTAAGAAGGATGAATTAAATACATATATTTATTGATCTTGTGAAGGTTAAATTAAATAAATCTCTTCTGAATATTTTTTTTTGGATCTTATAATCAATACAAAATATCACTAAACAAATTATATATCCAAAACTTAAATTAACACTTCACCTGTTTTACAAATGTCTAAACACAATTGATGTGTCCGAATTAAACAAATAGTCATGGGGTAGCAAAATTTAAACTAATTTAATAATTTACTTATAAGTTACTTATTTATCTAAGTTACTTATAAGTTTATTGATGCTAAAAGGGGGGGGGGAACCTTCAGTATGGTATTTAAGAAGAAAGTTTTAACAAAGGGAAATACTTAAAAGCAGTTGTACACTAAAACAATATATAAGCTATTATGTTCCAATCTTTCTTCAGAGA
Organism: Ampullaceana balthica; assembly: GCA_944989445.1. Taxonomy (NCBI): domain Eukaryota; kingdom Metazoa; phylum Mollusca; class Gastropoda; family Lymnaeidae; genus Ampullaceana; species Ampullaceana balthica. The sequence goes on along the minus strand of CALYLW010000595.1, from coordinate 768,818 downwards.
AATCATGCCCCCAAAAAGAAAAACTCAATTAGGTCGTGTTTCTAAAACGGCAAAGAAGCAAGCCTTACATAGAGAAAATGAAACGAATGAACAAACACAGGCAAGACTTGCTGTTGAGAGAGAAAGAGTTTCAATCAGAAGAGCTAATGAAACCAGTGAACAAACACAGGCAAGACTTGATGATGAGAGAGAAAGAGGTTCCATAAGAAGAGCTAATGAAACCAGTGAACAAACACAGACAAGACTTGATGATAAGAGAGAAAGAGTTTCAATCAGAAGAGCTAATGAAACCAGTGAACAAACACAGGCAAGACTTGATGATGAGAGAGAAGGAGTTTCAATCAGAAGAGCTAATGAAACCAGTGAACAAACACAGGCAAGACTTGATGATGAGAGAGAAAGAGTTTCAATCAGAAGAGCTAATGAAACCAGTGAACAAACACAGGCAAGACTTGATGATGAGAGAGAAAGAGTTTCAATCAGAAGAGCTAATGAAACCAATAAACAAACACAGGCAAGACTTGATGAAAAAAGAGTCAGATCTTCAATGAGAAGAGCAAATGAAACAAAAAAACAAACCCAAATAAGACTTGCAGACCAGAGAAATGGAAATTTAAACAGAAGAAGAAATGAAATGCAGCAAGACCTAAAAGGTGCTGCTCATCAATATGACCCAGATATTCCATACCATCAACATGAAAAGGTCAACATTGGTGAGATGAACTTGATCTGCAAGCATTGCAGTGCATTTAAATGGAAAGATGAGCACCCTGGAATGTGCTGTTCAAATGGCAAAGTTAAACTAGAGACTCTGCAACATCCACCTGAGCCACTTGATCATTTGCTTCAAGGTGTATCTCAAACGTCTAAACGCTTCCTAGCCAACATCAGAAAATACAACTCATGCTTTCAAATGACATCTTTTGGTGCCAGCAAAGAAATTCGTGAACAAGGATTCATGCCAACATTTAAAGTTCAAGGCCAAATTTATCACAGGGCTGGATCTCTGCTGCCAGCTGAAGGCGAACCACAGTTTCTGCAGATCTATTTCATGGGAGACCAAGCTAGAGAAGTCCAACAAAGATGTGCAAACTTTCCAGACTTGCAACAAAATGTTGTTTTGGAGTTGCAAGAACTCCTACATGCAAACAATGCCTACCTTCAAATTTTCAAGACAGCTCTAGAAAGAATGCCAACTGATGAATACAAAGTTGTGATACGAGCTGACAAAGCACCAAGACATGAACACCAAAGGCGGTTCAATGTACCAACATTTGATGAAGTGGCCATTGTCATGGTAGGAAATGAATTTGACAGACGTGACATTGTCCTTCAAAAGCGAAACAACCTTCTCCAAAGAGTTGCAGAAACTCATCGCTCTTATGATGCTCTGCAATATCCCCTAATGTTTTGGCAAGGTGAAGATGGGTACTCCTTTGGCATTCCTCAGACAAACCCAGACACGGGAAACAATGTTTTGGGTAAAAAGGTTACAGCAATGGACTTTTATGCATATCGAATCATGATTCGCAGTGGTGAAGATAACCATCTCTTGAAATTTAGACAGCTGTTCCATCAATTCATCGTAGATATGTACGCGAAAATTGAAAGTGAACGCTTGCTCTACATCCGTCTAAATCAAAAGAAGCTGAGAGTTGAAGACTACATTCACCTCAGAGATGCCATTGCAAATGATGCCAATCCAAATGATCTGGGGAAAATGGTTATCTTGCCAGCAACATTTACAGGAAGTCCAAGACACATGCATGAGTACACTCAAGATGCTATGACTTATGTCAGAAATTATGGAAGGCCAGATTTGTTTATCACCTTTACATGCAATCCACTATGGCAAGAAATTCAGGCTCATCTTTTACCTGGCCAATCAGCAGTGGATCGACATGATTTGGTTGCTAGAGTCTTCAAACGAAAACTATCAAAATTAATGGGAGTCATTACAAAAAGTCATGTCTATGGTGAAACGAGATGCTGGATGTACTCAATTGAATGGCAGAAGAGAGGCTTACCCCATGCACACATCCTAATCTGGCTGATGAAAAAATTACGACCTAATCAAATTGACAATGTAATCTCAGCAGAAATACCAAACTCTACACAAGATAATTTTTTGTTTGAAATTGTTGTGAAAAATATGCTGCATGGACCCTGTGGAAACTTGAACAGAAACTCTGCTTGCATGGTTGATGGGAAATGCTCAAAAAAATATCCAAGGAATTTGATACAAGAAACTAAAACTGGTGAAGATGGCTATCCTGTGTACAGACGCCGTAAACCAGGAGATGGTGGTTTTACTGCAAAAATCAAAATGAAGGTTGGTTCAACATATCAAGAAATAGAAATGGACAACAGATGGGTGGTTCCCTACACTCCAATTTTGACAAAAATGTTTCAAGCTCACATAAATGTCGAATCTTGCCAATCTGTCAAGGCCATCAAATACATCTGCAAGTACGTCAATAAAGGAAGTGACCAGGCCGTTTTTGGTCTTGAAGGAAACCAAGAGAATCCAGATGAGGTGCAAAAATTTCTAATGGGTCGTTACATCAGCAGTAATGAAGCAGTCTGGAGAATTTTGAATTTCCAAATTCATGAACGGTATCCAACAGTTGTTCACTTGAGTGTTCATCTTGAAAATGGGCAAAGAGTATACTTCAACCAAGAAAATATATATCATCAAATTCTGGAGCCACCAAGAACAACTTTGACAGCTTTTTTTCAACTGTGCCAACAAGACGACTTTGCAAAAACCATTCTCTATTGTGTTGTTCCAAGGTACTATACTTGGAATGCTTCTCAAAAATTATTTAAACGCCGAAAACAAGGAGCAGATGTTGAATATCATCCAGGGATAAAATCTTCAGATGCATTGGGACGTGTGTACACCGTTCACCCATCTAATGCAGAATGCTTCTTTTTGAGGATGCTACTTCATGTTGTTAGAGGACCAACATCCTACACTGACTTAAAAACTGTTGATGGTCATGTGTGTGCTACATTTAGGGAAGCTTGCCAAATGCAAGGGCTACTAGAAAACGATCACCATTGGGTCTTGACCATGGAGGAGGCGTGTACATCTCAATCACCTACCCGTTTGAGACATCTGTTTTCAATTTTGCTGACAACATGCTCTGTTTCTAATCCACTTGCTCTCTGGGATACATTTAAAACATATTTGAGTGAGGACATTATGTTGCAAACCAAGAGAGAGAATCAAACACTGCTAATTGAGTTCTCTAATGAGATTTACAAAAGGTGTCTTATGTTGTTGGAGGATTTGTGTGTATCAATGTCAGGAAGGAACCTTGACCAGTTTGGGTTACCAACGCCTCAAAGAAATGAAAACAATCTTCAGAATAGTGAAATTCTACGAGAACAAAATTATAACACAAATGAATTGATGGCCTATGTCTCAGAAAATCAACCACGTTTAGTTGAGGATCAAAGAGCTGCCTACATTCACATCTTAGAACTGGTTACCTCAAAAAAAGGTGGAATCATATTCCTTGATGCTCCAGGAGGTACAGGTAAAACATTTGTGATCAATTTGCTCTTGGCTACAATCAGACGAGACAAAGGTATTGCTCTAGCCGTTGCTTCTTCTGGCATAGCATCAACATTGCTTGCCGGGGGTAGAACAGCTCATTCTGCCTTCAAGTTACCTTTGAACATGAACCATTCTGAGAATGTAACCTGCAACATATCAAAAGGATCAGGAAAGGCCAAGGTACTAGAACAGTGTTCTCTCATTGTCTGGGATGAGTGTACAATGTCACACAAGCGAGCTCTTGAAGCCTTGAACAACACTCTTCAGGATTTAAAAGGAAACACAAAACTAATGGGAGGAACAGTTGTGGTATTAGCTGGAGATTTTAGACAAACTTTGCCTGTCATTCCAAGGTCAACACCAAGCGATGAGTTGAATGCCTTCCTCAAAGCTTCAACTCTGTGGAAACAGGTCAAGAAAATGACTCTGACCACCAACATGAGAGTCCATTTACATGGAGATAATGCAGCAGGCTACTTCTCACATCAATTGCTTCAACTTGGCGATGGAAAGTGGCAGGTAGACCCAGCATCAGGAACAGTTTCTTTCCCATCAAATTTTTGCACTGTAGCAAAGTCACTTGAAGAGTTGAAACTTGCCGTTTTTCCAAACATCCAAGACCAGTTTAAAAATCCTGAGTGGTTGTGCGAAAGGGCCATTCTTGCTCCAAAGAATTCAAGTGTCAACAGCATCAATTCTCAAATTCAAAATTTTCTACCAGGCATTTCAAACAACTACAAATCTATTGATACGGTTACAGATCCGGCCCAAGCTGTTTACTATCCAACAGAATTTTTGAATTCATTAGATCCTCCTGGCATGCCATCACATAACTTGGAACTTAAAATCGGAGCTCCTATCATACTTCTGAGAAATTTGGATCCCCCTAAACTATGCAATGGAACACGATTGAGCATCAAGCATCTCTTACCTCATGTAATAGAAGCCACAATTTTGACAGGCTGCGCCAAAGGAGAAGATGTCTTCATCCCAAGAATTCCACTCATACCAACAGATATGCCTTTTGATTTCAAGCGCCTCCAGTTTCCAATCAGGCTTGCATTTGCCATGTCTATCAACAAGGCACAGGGACAGTCTTTAAAAGTGGCAGGCATTGTACTTGAGGAAGCATGCTTTGCCCACGGACAGCTATATGTGGCATGTTCTAGAGTTGGGTCACCAACAAATCTTTTCATTTTTGCACCAGACGGAAAAACCAAAAATATAGTCTATCGACAAGCCTTAATATAAGCAATATATAAATTACATGTACTTATTTTTAATTACATTTCAATTTATTTTTTAAATTGTTTTTCAATGAATGAATTGAAATATTTTTTTTAAAAATCTGTTGACTATTATTTTAATCGTGCGACGCCGGGTAACCCGGCTAGTATATATATATTTGTTAGCCTATCTCTCAACACAATCAATAGTTCTTTTATTTTCCTGTAGATTTTATAAGCAAGTGATTGCACACTTATTTTCTATTTCTAAGTCTATCTTGTCTAACGCTCTCTATTTTTAGTCTATCTTGTCTTACACTCTCTATTTCTAAGTCTATCTTGTCTTACACTCTCTATTTCTAAGTCTATCTTGTCTTGCACTCTCTATTTCTAAGTCTATCTTGTCTTACACTCTCTATTTCTAAATCTATCTTGTCTTACACTCTCTATTTCTAAGTCTATCTTGTCTTACACTGTCTATTTCTAAGTCTATCTTGTCTTACACTGTCTATTTCTAAGTCTATCTTGTCTTACACTCTCTATTTCTAAGTCTATCTTGTCTTACACTTACTATTTCTAAGTCTATCTTGTCTTACACTCTCTATTTCTAAGTCTATCTTGTCTTACACTCTCTATTTCTAAGTATATCTTGTCGTACACTCTCTATTTCTTAGTCTATCTTGTCTTACAGTCTCTATTTCTAAGTCTATCTTGTTTTACACTCTCTATTTCTTAGTCTATCTTGTCTTACACTCTCTATTTCTACGTCTATCTTGTCTTACACTGTCTATTTCTAAGTCTATCTTGTCTTACACTCTCTATTTCTAAGTCTATCTTGTCTTACACTCTCTATTTCTAAGTCTATCTTGTCTTACACTCTCTATTTCTAAGTCTATCTTGTCTTACACTCTCTTTTTATGTGAATAGCAATCTTTTCATTCATATCATTCTATCTCATTTTGCTGAGAGTTGAGAAAAATTACATTAACGTTATAAAAAAGCATAACCATAACACAATAGATTCACATACATTATACATTGGTTTCGTTTCGACTTATCTTCTGGAGGTGTCAGAGCGATGATCACGAGGAGCGTGGGGCTATTTCATTTTTAATTGTTTTCAATTTTGCACCTACTAGAATCTATTAACTCGGTGGGGGGGGGGTTGATCTACACCCTACCTATTCCAACACTTGGCGAATATGTGTATCGTGCGGTTAGAAACAAAACAACAAGCTAATCGTTGAAAAAATCTATTTTCTCTGGTAAATAACAAATAATTGACAGCTTAGCAAAATGTTTACTTTTTGGTTTACCCTTCTAGCGGTCTACACTAAGTCGCAAAATAATTCAAGTGGTTGTAGTTTAGGCTTACAAAAACAATTTTTATAAATTATATATCTGATTCAATTCAGTCTAAATCTCAAGTCGGTACAATGAATAAATCTAAGTAGATTACAGATCTGTGTAGTCACAAATTTTATTGTACTAATTGTGTGTCTATTTCAACATTGTGAAGGAAAAAAATATAAATTTAAATACAAAGAAAAATAGTTTATGCACTTTAAAATGCGTTAGTTTTAAAAAATTGTTACCAATAATGGATATTACCTTTCCATATAAGAGGATTTTGTGCCATTTAAGCCAATTCTCAGAAAAGTAGGTCTAACCTTGGCCTGTAGAAAGTTCTGCAATATGCGATCCGAAAAGTTAAATGAGAAAGCGTGCCAACCTACAAACTGACGCTCACATAACACACTCAGGACACAAAAGGTAACTTAAATAGACTCACCAAGCTTAAAGGTAGAATTATAATGACTTCATTCTTGACACGAGAACTGGTCGTTGACCACAGACCTACACTGAACTGGTCGTTGACCACAGACCTACACTGAACTGGTCGTTGACCACAGACCTACACTGAACTGGTCGTTGACCACAGACCTACACTGAACTTTGACCTACCCTGACCAATGTTACCTCTAAGGTTCGTTGGTTCGTGTGCAGAGTAAAAATAATTTGTCAAAAATTGCCCAGCATCAATTTTTTTGGGGTAATATTTTACAAAATTGTCTGCTCGTTAATTCAAAAACTTATTCAAAACTACTTACAATAATGGGGGTGAGACTTCAAAACTACTGCGCGGCGTCGGTAAGGTATTTGCGCGGCTGCGCAGATAAACAGGGAACATAGACACCAACCTTGTTTGACAAGAAGCAGTGGTAATTTAATAAGTTACGTTCATGCTTTGGAAGCCCCGTGGTTGAGCGGCGTGCACGCTTGTCTGGCTCATGGAGAGTAACGGGTTCAAAACTCTGTGATGTGTTCCTGGGGCTTAGCGCGTGCATGACGCTAAGTAAAACAAAGGCGTCTGGCCATTGTGCCACACAATCCCCTCATTGCCATGGCCGTGAACACTGCGTCACTCACCAACAGATCGGCCTGGTCAGTACCTTCTTACCAGAATTAGATTGATTTTATTTTCTAGAAGGAGCATGATTATTCTAATCCACAATAAGACGACTGCCTTTTAGATGAAATTTTAGATAACTTTATATATTTTAAATATTAAATAGATGGCAGGGGCAGACTCAAAGAATGCTTACTTACTAGATGGCTTCATCAAATATTATTTGAGACTACAGACAATAATGACGAAATAAAGATTATTTTTCCAATTCATAGTCAATGAAGTTCAAATGTCATTAATTGAATGAATATTTATAGCTTTCCACCCAACAGAAGATATATTTCAAAAAAAATATTTTGTCAAGAGTTTTCTTGGTCTTAAATTTGTAAAAATAATTGAATTTCAAGTTGAAGTTCTTTGGTTGCTTATTTATCGCAGTCGTTTTAATTCAAAATATATAATTTGCTATATATGTTCGTGCGTTCGTAACGCTATTTGCGCACCGCTAAAAAAAAAGGCTTGAAAAAAACATAACTGCACCAAAAATAACTCTCTTCGAACGTCCGGATAAAATTGTCTAATATAAAATGAGATTTAATTTTAGTCTCTTTGTCTCTACATTTTCTGATTATTTACTTTACGGCTATCAGGCAAAAAGGACATTTACAAAAACTACACTAAAGTCATCAATTCAGCTGAAATATATTTAATTTGAAAACTTCCGTCATTTTTGACGGGTGATACAATAGTTACGTTTAGAATTCTCGTACTTTACTTTGGTAACAGAACATGCTTATAGGCTTTGTCAATTATACAACCGGAAAACGCCATAGCGCAATGAGCAATGTTCTATTTTTAGATTACATTTTTTTCGTATTGACGCAATAATCTTCTGTATAGAAGGAGCGTTTGTAACAGATGGGTATCTTTATTTAAATTTTTATGAAATTTGTCTTTAAAAAGTTATACATAGCCCCAATATTTCTATTAATAGCTCTCCGCCATGTTATGACAAGGCCTATATATTTATGTATGTGTATGTTTCATTTCAAAGCAGAGATTTTAGAGAGGAGAGGAGGTACATACAGTTTCTGGACATTATACCCTCTTGGAGTTAGGTATTTTTATGTCCTCGTTTTGTTAGGGCAAACCTTTCTAGATATTATTAAATTTTAATTGTCATTCTAAAATGATTCCTTGCATATCTTTTGTTGGTGCATTCTAGTGCTAGTGAATCACTTTATCAGCGCCACAAAGCACCATCAGTTTTCGTTGTGGATTGTTTTCGTGAGACTATGGTAACGTACTTTCTCGCAATCGCTAGGTTGGTGCTTTCGTGCAATGCTAATCTTAATAACATTTGATAAGCAGATATGGTTGTTGATTTGTATTTTCACAACTAAGAATTAAATTATCGTCACACTAAATCAAGTGGGTGAATTCAATTACAGTGGTACCTCGAGATATGAATGCTTCAAGATACGAAAAAACCCAAGATACGTAAGCCACCCCAGGATGGATTAATTTCGTATCTCGAGGTATCACTGTATGCACAAGGGTCATAACCACTAGACCAGTGCTTCTCAAAGTGGTGGTCCGCGGACCGGTGCCGGTCCTTGCGCCATCCGCTGCCGGTCCGCAGATGTTCTCAGAAAAAGGACCTACAAAATTGTCAGTGCAAGGAAAATTGTGCACCGGTCCCTGGTGCAATGGAAAAAATTCCTGCCGGTCCGCCATACTAAAAAGTTTGAGAAGCACTGCACTAGACCACGACCCACTTTTCCCACGGTTCTATGTTTACCTTGAATGGAATCTCCAGCTCTGTGTGAGTTAGAGACCTCAGAATTACATTCAGTTCTACTATAGCTGCATGCCACGGCGCAAATTCTTGCTCCTTTTCCAAGTATTCAATCACTTTAAATGGAATATCAAGTTCTATATGTCCCGCTCTGTAAACAAGAAAAGCCATGACATTATTGAAAGGATTTTATACAGAGGATATCGATAAAAGAGAACTAAATTATAAATAGCTAATACAAGGTCGAAGTAACACGGACACAAACAAAATAACAAAGTGTCCTCCAAAAATATCATCAACGTTTAGTGTTACTATTTGGTTGTTTTTTACTGTTAGAATGTAAATGAAAACAAAAATCAGAATTTCCTGCACTCGAATTTGTCCTGTTGTGTATCTAATTTGAGAAATACTTAGTAACTAACATTTAATTTTTTTATGAGACATATGAAGCAGTGGCGTCACTAGGGGGGGGCGGGGGGCGGGCCGCCCAGGGTGACACCCATCAGGGGGGACACCCGAGCCTAAAATTTTACTGTGTACGATTTTATGTCAGAAAACAAAACATGACAAAGTTTTTAATCTAGAAAGAAATTAAGAAATACAATGAAATACATTAAACGCGAAAATTCTTATTAAAAAAATATCAGTTAACTTGCAATAATTAAACAGTCCCAACACACGAACAACATTGAAACAAATTAAGAAAAAAAAGAAAAGAAATAGTCGCAGCAGAGAGATCTTTAAAAAAGGCTGGAATGAAAGAGGCAGTGTCTTCTGTTTTAAAAGATATAAAGCCATTTGGGCTTGGACTCACAGACAGCATGAACGAATCCCACCTCACGACTCCCTCCACCACAGTGGGGTAGGGGGAATACGATTTTTATCACCCCCCCCCAACAAAAAATAAATAATCAAAAGATGGGTTTTCTTTGTTGATGTTTTTCTTGAGGAAAATTATGATTTCAATATCTTTGAGTTAATATTTTATATATATATATTTATTAAAGGCGTGAAAGCATAGATATGCATGTTTATATACTGGTAGTTCTCCGGTTACGACGGTCTCATCCCGACTTACGCTGTTTAGTGCCTACGAACGCGCCCCCGTAAAGAATAGTATTACGCGTTATTCCGTATTTTAAAAAGATAAAAAATTCATGAGGTAACGAATTCTTTTCTCTATTTGAAATAACAAAAATTATTGAAAAATATGTATGATTATTATTTCAACCTACAACTTTCGTTTGCGAATTTTTCAAATGGTGAAGTTTTCAATCAAGTCAATAAAGCTGATTAAGCTTACAAGTTCCTTTTCAATGCTCAATAGAGAGAGCATATTCAGACTTTTTTCGTCCCATGCAAATTCTAACTCATTATATATTCTTTTCAACTTTGAAAAGGATCGCTCTCAGCTGCAGTTTGATTTCATTATTGAAAGATAGATGCGAAGTGCGATGTGTACATTTGTAAAGGACTGTGTGAAATATAGCTCATTCAAAAGCTGCAAAAATTTTAGCTATGTGCAAGTTTTTTGAGTTTCGCTTTGTGCTAATTCCTTTTCCTTACCCTGAACCTGGGGCTGGACAATAACTTATTTAAGAGTTCTGAAAAGTGGACTAATTCTGAAGGTAAGCAGTCTTCGAAATCACTCATGAACCTACATGTGGAAGAAAATCAGAAGCCCCGAGCCTAGTGCTCTTTATGGTTCTTTCCGGAAGACCCCCTTAGCCATCTGGCCACCAAAGGGACGTAACAGCTGAGGACCCCCCCCCCAAAAGCGGTCGCTTATGAAGCGGACACCTGTGCATCCAGGACATACAGTCGAAGATGCCTCCCACTAAGTTGCCCTCACAAGGAGGTGGTGGAATTTCCTACTACGACCCGCTAACACTTTGGCGCCATACCAGCAAAGCACACGGGTCACCATGGTTAGGACCGCCGCATACCGGGGGATCATCAAATTACCTACCTAGGGTGCAACCCCCACTGGAAGGTTTCCTCAGAGCTGGCGTCCAATGCGTTCTTCGCGGCACTTTTTGCTAATCCGTACTGGCGCTCCTGGCCCTAAACCGGCACCGCTCGATGGCGTTGCTAGTAAATTGAGGGGGACGAAACGGTTGCTTCGGATTTACCCGACCCCTTCTTCGAAATCACTTGAATGTTCTTCCATTAACTTGGCTGCTGCCCATCGGGTGGCGAAAGTGCTGAGCTCAGTTAGGTTTGTAAGAAAGCCAAATTTCTCATGGATGTATTTATATGCAACTAACCAATATTTTAGGGCTTAAGAAAGTTTGTCAATGATTACCAGAAATACCTCAATCTTGAAATGTTTTATCCAGGAGAGTACTGTTTTGTTGATGTCCCTTTATCAAACTAACGCTTTCTTTTTTGTTTGATAGTATTGAAGATTGTTTACACTGTTTTTACCACGGACTTTTCCTTTCCTTTGTCTTCATAGAAATAAAATTAAATAAGAATGCTATTTTTTAACAAACTCAATGAGAGACTTCCTTTCTAAAATTGTTTCCCGAATTTCAAATTAGAGACTTCCAGTTGTTCAATTTACTTTAGAAATCCTTCTTCTTCAAGTCGGCAGTCACGTGGCTGATTTTCATTCGTTGCTAATTCTTCTAGTGCTGCAATTTTCTCATGGTATGAGCTATTAACAGACCTTACAGCATAATGTCAGGCTGACCATCTTGTGTCAGACAATGCTTTGTTAGCATGTATCAATTTCATATGTTTTCGAAGTACCTGTCAACGATGAGTAGATGCAACAAGTCGGGTATAAAGATTTTGCAGAAGACAAAAAAATCTGACCGCAGTAGGACAACCTGCTGCTATTTTCCCAACCAAATTAAAGGAATGAGCTGTGCACGGCACATAATGAGCTACTTCTCACGAAGAATAGCCTGGTTTCCGTTATACTTCCTACTCATTTGCAGCATTGCCATATGACTGTCCAAGGCATTTTCAGGGATTCGTACAAACATAATGGCCTGCATCTTTATTATGCACTATAATTCATAAAAAGTTTTGGGGCCTTTAAATTATTGGGGGCTTTAGCCCGTTCAGCAACCCCCCTTTTTTAATCCGCCATTGGGGGGGAGGTCCACGCATCTGTGACGATGTGGTACGAGGAGGGGAGTGTTTAAGAAATGTGACGTCACATCAAAAACGCGAAACTTTAAATAAAATGTCCACTTAAATATTTGAATGTTTACCATTTATTTAATTACGTTTTCAATGACTTCACGCGTGTTACGATATTACAGTGCAGACTTACCCTAAATACATATTTAAATGACAAAAAATAATTTGCAACATGCTAATTTATATTGAGAAAATACGGCTTGGGGGAGGGGTGTCAAAGTTTTGTGACGTCATATCGTAAAAAAGGGGTGGGGTCTAAGTTTTTGTGACAAAGTATGACGCTGGGGGAGGGTAGGGTAAAAATCGGCAACCTCGCGTGACGTCATTTATGGACGGCCCCTTCAGTCGTGAAGGGGTGACACCATGAACCACCGCCCCGGGTGACACCAACCCTAGTGACGCCTCTGATATGAAGAGACATTTTTATACAGAAATTCAATAATTTTCATTTAGGTATTTATTGGGTAATTTTAGTTGCTCATTTACATTGCTTACTTGATTTGGTCCTCCAATTTTGACCCAGTGACCTTTACAATTATTCAAGTACTAAACATGGACATCCTCACAAAAAAGATTATTTCCTGAAAGCTTTCATGTGCTCCCACTACACACAGAACACACAACCGAATGACAAGACACAGATGGAAAGCAAAGTATTTCTAAAGATCTACTTGGCAATGTTGAAGCAGATGGAAATCAAAGTATTTGTAAAGACCTACTTGGCTATGTTAAAGGCGTCATCAATTAGCTGAGCTCTGTTGATGGTTCCAATTACCTGACGAGGAAAAGAAACTTTTTAGCGAATTTGTTTCTGTGGGACATCAAGGGTAAACATGTTGTCATGCAACACACTGTGTAAACACGTTATGACGACACAAAGTGTAAACACGTTATGACGACACAAAGTGTAAAAACGTTATGACGACACACTGTGTAAACACGTTATGACGACACACTGTGTAAACACGTTATGACAACACTCTGTGTAAACACGTTATGACGACACACTGTGTAAACACGTTATGACGACACACTGTGTAAACACGTTATGACGACACAAAGTGTAAAAACGTTATGAAGACCCACTGTGTAAACACGTTATGACAACACACTTTTTAATTTTAAACACGTCATGACGACACACTGTGTAAACACGTTATGACGACACACTGTGAAAACACGTTATGACGACACACTTTTTAATTTTAAACACGTTATGGTGACACAGTGTGTAAACCGCAGAATGAAACTACATACAATTGAGTTTTAGATCAAAGTTATGTTTAGAACTAAAGGACAGCTGGTTACTGGAAAAAAGCGTCCACGGAGATCAGTGTCTGTTACCTCATGGGGTAACCCCCCCCCCTTGGGGGTGCATGAGTAGGTTCCAGGGGGTGCATGAACGATTCAGATTTTTAAAAAAATGAAAAAGAGGAAGAAAAAAAGAAGGGAATAAAAAGAAAGAAAAACTGATAATCTGAAAATGTAAACCATCGTTCTGCGCATGTCGAAAATTTAATGAAAAACTTTTTCACAAAATTAACGGTTCACTCTATGTGTTCCTCGGAATTTCATGTTTTACAATTTTCTAAAAATTATTTAATTTAGTCATATAATACGTCAGCGGATGTAAACGTTGGAATTTTTTTTCTTAAACTTTTATTGCTCCAGTTTGGATTCTCATTCATCACAGAGAGAGATGGAACCCAAAAGCCTCAGTGCTTCCTCTGTGAAAAAATCCTGTGCAATGACAACATGAAGCCTGTTAGACTCCATGAGCACTTGGAGAAAGTCCATCCATCCAATTCCATGGACAGTGTTGAGGTCTTAAAGCAACATAGAGCTCGCTTCTTGGCCTCAGGTACCTTGCAGAAGCTTGGATTTTCTTAGTCACAGAAACCTGCACTGGAGGCATCATTCAAGGTTGCATATCTTATTGCAAAGAACAAGAAGCCCCACATTGGAGAAACTTTGGTGAAGCCTGGTGCTCTGGAGATGGTGGAACTGGTGTGTGGTCACAAGCTGAGGAAGCAAGTTGAGAAAGTCCTTTTGTCCAATTACACTATTCATTACAAGATTAATGACATGGCTGCAGACATTCTGGATCAAGATGAAAAGCAGTCCTTTTCCATTTAGCATGCAGCTGGATGAATCCACTGATGTAGCATAATGCATTCAGCTTCTTGTATTAGTGAGATGAGTTCACAGTGGAATGCTGAAGTAGGAATTTCTCTTTTGTAAGCCACTCCTAGCTACTACCAAAGCTGCTGATGTGCTGCAGCTAGTCAGGGTATTCTTCACTGAAAACCAGTTTCACTAGACTTCAAGAATTTCTTCAATTTCCACAGATGGTGCTCCCTCCATGCTCGGTAATAAGAATGGATTTTCAGCACTGGTAAAGAAAGAAGTTCCAGATATTGTAACTACACATTGTATCCTTCCTCGTCGGGCCCTCGCATGCAAAACCTCCAACCTTGAAGTCAGTTCTTTCTACTGCAGTCCAAGTTGTAAATTTTATCTGCTCACATGCCTTGAGCCACTGCCTCTTCAATTTGTTCTGGCAGGAGGTGGGCTCTGAGTATAAAGTTCTGCTCTACCACACTGAGGTGCGATGGTTGTCAAGTGGACGGATACTTTCTCAGTTAGTAGAACTGAGAGTGGAGCTTGCCATTTTCTTGCAAGAAAAAGAGAGCGACCTTGCTGACAAGTTTCACTGTCCAAATTTCATTCACTACCTGGCATACCTGGCTGACATCTTCTCCATCTTGAATGAGTTGAACACATCTCTCCAACGACATGCTGTGACTGTAATGGATGCTACTGAGAGACTGCAAGCCTTCCTTAACAAAGTGCCACTATTCCAACGACGACTAGAAAAGCCCAACGTGGCTTACTTTCCACTCATGGATGAAGTTGCAATATCTGCTGCAGAAGGAAGCACTGGGGGATCACTGCTTGACAACATCAAAGGGGAAATTTCTAAGCACCTTTCAACATTGCAAAGGTCCTTAGATGGGTATTGCTGTCTAGAAATTTCTAGAAAAGACCTTTGGATTCGCAATCCTTTTCTCTGTGACTTAGACAACATTGATGACAGTGACTTTGCTAAAGATGACCTGATTGATTTGAGAACCAGAGAAGTACTGAGGAGTGCCTTCAGTAGCAATACCTTGATTGAATTTTGGTGCGCCCAGCTAGATTCCTACCCACAACTAGCCAAGAGTGCAGTACTGACTCTCCTTCCATTTGCACGACCTATCTCTGTGAAGCAGGATTCTTCGCACTTTTGACGATTAAAACCAAGGCAAGCAATAAGTTGAACGCAGAGAATGACATGAGAGTTGCTTTGTTCAAAACAGTATTAAAACAGTTCCATTTAAATCGCTGATTGATCATAAGAAGCAGCAGATCTCTCACTAAATTCCCTGTTGGCTATTGTCAAAACTGTTTTGTTCCTAAAATAAACATAGTTTATTATACATTTTCTACAAGTTTCATGAGGGGGTGCATGAACTCTTTTAGGCATCTGAAGGGGTGCATGGACCCCAAAAGGTTAGGAACCACTGCACTAGAGATTGTAGATGATCTTCTGCTTATAATTTTATAACGGACTCATTTCAGGAGACAATCATTTCACAATCCAAAGATTTTGTAAAATATTAAGGTTTTTTTTTACACTTCCATGTGCTACTCGGGGATCACATCACATATGGCTACTTCCATGTGCTACTCTGGGATCACATCACATATGGCTAGTCTAAATGAGGAATAAGATCTCATCTGTTAAAATGTTATGTGGTTAGCAATGTTCCCTTTGAGCTGCGCAACCACGCAGATATCTGACCGACGCCGAACAGCCGTTTAGAATTTCCGCGCAGCAAATTTGGTTAAATACGCACCAAAAATTGGATGCTGTGAAACTTTACACTCGAGTTTTTGTGCTTTACTCACGTACCAACGAACCTTAAAGGGAACTTCGGTGCCAAGCTCGTGCAACAATCGTGTGAAAAAGCGTATGCTGAGCAATTAACGAAATTTTGACCCTGACAACGGAAGAGAGCTGTGAAGTTCTATATAAAGAATCTATTTAAAACCAAAAAAACAAAAATGTAACCTTGTGGTCTCTTTTCATCTGTTCAGCTAGATGTACCCAGTTGGTGACAGGATAGTTGACTCTATAATAACCGATCTGATGGACGTTGGCGATGTACCATCCACAGGAACAAATGTAATCTTTTCCTTTGAGGCGTATGGAATCTGACAGGATTGATGGGGCATTTTAACATTGCGACAAGTTACGTAGACCCATACAAATTAACAAAGTGTTTAAAGTTAACGTGAGTTCGAACTGGGATTTTTGACAAAGAAACATTAACACGTGTCATGATTAAAGATAAATTATTTCCACGAAAGATCATCCAGGAAATGAATTATCATATATAAAATTAAAAGCATCAGAAAGAGATTCCATTAGAAAATTTTTACTTGTCTAAATTGCGATAAGTACCTAGCCGCACGTTGCTAATGTCCCTATGTCAGTTCCTCTCTTTCTGTCTCACGAGCTCATAATTTTACAAGGAAGTCAATCAAAGTAATTATCTTTCTTGAAATCACCATGACATCTTGGGTGCTATGACTGCTACATTCACTGTCCTACACTCTGTCTACATTCACCCTCATACACTCTGTTTACATTAACTCCCCTACACTATGTTTACATTCACTCTCCTACACTCCGTCATCAAACATGTATTATTTTAAAGTTGACCGCCATACGCTAAACTTCATCACCAATGAAAACAAATAAACTCTCTCTATATTTTTATTTTTCGTAACAGAAAATACTACTTCGGCGCTACCGAAAATGCCGAAGCTAATAAACAGTACAGCGTCAAATATGAGCTTTTCGGACAGGGATGAACAGTTCAAGGTTGAATGTTCATAATATGACTTAATGCTACGTTTCGTGCTAAAATAATAAACATCACATATGCTGAAGTAAATCCAATTGTACATCAATGACTTTTGTGAAGAGAAAAAAAGATGTCTATACTTGTATTTCACACGATGTTCATGGCTACTTCTTAAGTCAGTTTGAACAGAATGAAATCCCTTTTCCAAATGTTGATTGTTGTCGTCTGTCCGTCGTTATCGATGATAACCATTCTCATGACATTAGTTATGTTCTTAGCCAGACTTTTACTTTGGTGACTTATGAGCTCTATGCTTGCCAGAAAGGTGTGTCCACATGTCGGTCAAGAGATTTTTGGGATGCCACGAGCGGGGGGGGGTGAGTTCAATCCTTCATGGCCCGTCTTCTGGACTTGGCAGCATGTTGCCTGTTTGCCTCATATGCTGATGCGTCACTGTGTATCATAAGGCGCCAGGAGGCTAGGTCACTTGCTGCTGCCCCTAGGAGTGATGCCCAATGTCGTAAACCTTCAGTGTAGTCTTCGTAACATTGTAGCGCTTCCTTGAACCTCATCGGGCCATCCACCCACCAGAAAGCTCGCCATAGAAGAGCCCATTTGGTAGCCGACGTTAGTACCCAAAGTCTGCCAAATTCACATGTTCCAGGAGGCAAACATTTACCAGTGGGTCAGACAGCGATCGACGAATCGAAAGAAATTATTTATTTCATTGTTAGGTTTTGGAAGCACAGAACTCGTGTGTAAAAGCTGTGGTAAAGACTGTCACTCAAGGATAAGACTGCACAGCCACTCGAGGAAATGCAACCCAACTCAATGTTGATGCACCATCGTCTCCCGAGACGGAAGGATGGCGAAATAGTTTTTGGATTAAATATTATTTAAATGATTTCCTTTGTTTGAATTCATCTAGCTTAACAGTTTTCTTGGGTTAATATTTGCTATATAGCATACCAGCTGATATTGGCATGTACAATTTTAATTAAAAATTTTTAAACCTCTCCTTGTATTTCGTTCGATAAAATGCTTTTAATAATAATATAACTATTTCACTTTAATGTCATTTAATATAAATCATGATATTTCTGTAAAGGAAATATCATTGCATGGACAGAAAATAATTGAAAAGTAAACAGTTGAAAGGTCTGAGAGAAGTGTTGTGTTGTATTGACCTTACATGAGCGTGCTAGTTAGTTAGTATGAAACACGTGGTTTTGTGAGGTGAACTGCAAGCGTGCTGGTCAAGGACTGGGAGAATAGCTGGCTATAAATGTACGGTTCAAGATGCAAACAGGGTTGATTGTATACGAGCTGCTTAGGTAGTTTATTGTACAGTAGATCACAGTGAATTGTAAATAGTGATTAAAGACAGTTGTTAACCAGACCACAGTGTGTTAAAGACTTGTCTCTTGACTAGCCATAAGTTCTATTACAAAAGGTAAATAACATAGATCGCACTCGAACCTTCTTCTTGTGTCAACCAGTAAATATTCATATTATCAGGATTGAAGTTTGGTTCCACGCTAGTCGTGAAAGTCAGAGGTATGAACCAAGTGTAGCTGAAAATAAATAAATAATTAAATATTTAAAAAATCTTTTTTTAAAAAGGACACGCTTTTCACATAATCACTACTTTAGTTATGTCTCATATATAGGGGATTTATAGTCAAAAACTTTGTTTTTACAGCTATTTTTTAAAACTTATAATAAAAACTTTTTTAAAATTCACGTCTGAAGCCCACACATCTTTTTTACCACTATTTTTTTTTACCAAACACCTCATAAGCGCCCACCCAACCTTTTATACCACGGTGTTGTGTTCTCGTGGTGAACTCATGGATGTCAACAAAGCAGACGACTATAGATAAACTAAAAATGCAATAATTTCAATACGGTACATTCGATCGATCCGAAATTTTGATACAATGCATTGTCATCCAGGATCTATCTGTGGTAAAATTTTTAGATCTCTAGGACCATTCGAAGTGGTATAATTTTACGTTTCAAGTTTTGAAGGAAGGATGGATGGAAGGATGGATGGATACAACATACAAACATTTTGACTTAATTAAAAGCGTGTAAAATGTGGCACTTTATGATGGAGTTTAACAAAATATAATTTGTTGGTGATGGATGGTAATACGGCGGATATGCGTCCATGTATTGATATTTTTTAATATGTTGTGTATTCTTATGGATATTAATAGAGAAATCTTGTTTGTAGTTGTAGAGTTGTATAAAATGTATGCATCAGGAGGGTTAAGATGCTGCTCCGAATGCCAGACGAGAGACTGCCAAAGAGACTCTTCTATGTCGAGCTCCAGTATGGTCAGTGGTCCCACGGTGGGCAAAAGAAACGCTTCAAAGACACACTGAACGCCTCACTGAAAGCGTTTACCATCAACCCAGACAAGTGGGAACGTGCTGCAATGGACCGATCCACGTGGTGTTCTTCCATCCACGAAGGTGACAAGTCATGCGAGGCAAACCGGATCACCTCCGCAGAAAAGAAGAGGCAAGCCCGAAAGGCCCAGCTGTCAACCCTCCTGGAGATGTCCAACTCGTTCCTTGTCCCTTCTGTTCCCGAACCTTCCGTGCAAAGATCGGCCTCATCAGCCATCTGCGCACGCACAAACAGAGCCAGTCCCAGCAACCCTCGGATGACTAGAGTGGTCTTCGTCGGATCGACGGACGAACAACATAAAATGTATGAAAAGCACAGTGTGTTTAAAAAGCTGATTTGCTGGCTTTCGTAGGCCTCTTAAAAAATTCGCAACCCACTGTAGGTTCCTAAAACAGTTCGCAGATGCCCATAAAGCAACCGGTAAAACCCATTGAAACACACTTTGCCTGGTGGAAAAGACGGTACTGTTTCTGCAAACCTTTCATTTCTTTTGTCTTATAAGTTTATATACGTCAGATTGACGACCTGGGTTATAAATAGGATCAACGTTTCGATTCTTAAATGCTTATTTCTAAGTGTTGCTTCTTGACAAGGTCTTCGTTCATTACAGTACTTTATGAAAACTAAAACTAAGGGTACAAGCAGGAAGATGTAATAGTTCTTTACATCACAGAAATAATTACAGTGTGTATGTGAGAGAGAGAGAGAGAGAGAGAGAGAGAGAGAGAGACACTGAGACAAACAGAGAGAAATAAAGAGAGAGCGAGTGATAAAGATAAAGACTGAGAGAGAGAGAGACAGAGACAGAAATAGATAGCGAGACATAGAGAGACAGAGCGAGACATAGAGAGACAGAAAGAGATAGCGAGACATAGAGAGACAGAGCGAGACATAGAGAGACAGAAAGAGATAGCGAGACATAGAGAGACAGAGCGAGACATAGAGAGACAGAAAGAGATAGCGAGACATAGAGAGACAGAGCGAGACATAGAGAGACAGAAAGAGATAGCGAGACATAGAGAGACAGAGCGAGACATAGAGAGACAGAAAGAGATAGCGAGACATAGAGAGACATATATATATAAACTTTTCCCCATCAGTTTTAGGGAAGAAAAATACGATACATGATAAACATTTTTAACACATTGTTAACCGGTTTATTGGCTATATGGACCGGTTGATTGGCTATATGGACCGGTTGATTGGCTATATGGACTGGTTTATTGGCTATATGGACCGGTTTATTGGCTATATGGACCGGTTTATTGGCTATACGGACCGGTTGATTGGCTATATGGAAGGGTTTATTGGCTATATGGACCGGTTTATTGGCTATATGGACCGGTTTATTGGCTATATGGACCGGTTTATTGGCTATATGGACCAGTTTATTGGCTATACGGACCGGTTGATTGGCTATATGGACCGGTTTATTGGCTATACGGACCAGTTTTTTAGCTATATGGCATGACATTAATCTGACAGTAAATGTTATGTCTAATGAATGATCGTGTTGAAAGGTGATAGCCTTGACTAATTTTGAAATTAAATGACTTTGAAAGTGAATGACTTCACCTTAAATTTGTTTAACAGCGTATGACCTTGACATTGAATGATTTTGAAATTTAATGGCTTGACCTTGAATCATTTCTTAACATATTATGACCTTGAAATTGAATGACGTACTTAAAACTGGACAAGTTTTCTACGGTGTCCTTAGCTGTTTTACTTTCCAGGAATCTCGTCTGCGACACATTGACTGACTTCAAAGATATCTCGGACGGTGTGACAGTGACCATCGGATAGTTCTTTTGGTAAAGCCAGGTTGCGAAAAATGTCAGTGGAACTTGGAGACCTTTGTCAAAGTAAGCCTACAGGTTATTGAAATCAAAACGTTTTATTTGTGAAAACTTTGTCATTTTCAATATTTAAAATAAAAAATATATAAAATATTCATTTATAAATATTTTTATGTCCACATGGCTAAAGTTAAAGATGGTTTAATTAATGATGTTATCTGAAGGAGATATATTAATTTATTGATGCCGATAAGAATGAAAGATGTTATTTTACTGATTCCTTTATAAGCATGAAGTCGTTATAAGAATGAAGGATGTTATATCAATAAAGTTGTTATAATTATGAAAGATGTTATAATTATGAAAGATGTTATTTGAATGATGCCTTTATAAGAATGATGTCGCTATAATAAAGAAGGATGTTATTTAAATAAACTAGTTATACTTATGAAAGATGTTATTTCAATAAAGTAGTTATAATTATGAAAGATGTTATTTCAATAAAGTTTTTATAATTATGAAAGATATAATACTTATGAAAGAAGTTATTTGACTGATGCCTTTATAAGAATGATGTCGTTCTAAGAATGACGAATGTTATTTCAATAAACTAGTTATAATTATGAAAGATGTTATTTGACTGATGCCTTTATAAGAATGATGTCGTTATAAGAATGAAGGATGTTATTTCAATAAACTAGTTAAACAAAAAAAAGAAGAATGATACTTGTGTTATTATCACAGTGATTTGGAAATGTTAACATATTTCAGCTATAAGCATTTTACAAACTTCTAATTCTGGAGGTCTGGTAAGCGAGGGTCGAAACAGAACAGAGATGAATGCGAGATGTACTATTGAATCGGTTCAGTATATTTATTTTAATGTGACGTCGTTTTATATAAAACAGGGCCGCGGGTGGCCTAGCGGCTTGCGGTAGCGCGCTGGACTGTTGAACCGAGACAGAACAGAGTCACGAGTTCTATTCTCTGTGCTAGCCACACAATCCCTTGCTCGTAATAGTGGTGGCTAAATAAAACTTGAGAACGCTACTTCACATGCCCGTCATGGATCTATGAGCAAGTCTGCGGCGTATGATACACCGAGAGTCGCTTCTAGCTTTTATTATTAGTAGTAAATCTGTAGTCCTACTCCTACACAATATTATAATTCAGTTTAAAATATAATTTTCGAATGTATCAGCCATTTCATATTCGAGGAATCTTGCTTGCCTAAATATGCCTTTTAAGGACATGTCGAATCAAATGCCTGTGTTCCGGCTCATCATTTTAAGGCATTCAACGTAGGGAACATTTCTATTAGTAACAAAGATACTCTCTACTGACATTGACAAGTTAAAATCAATAGCATGACATATAATTTTTCGAACTATTAGTAGTACTTTTTAAACAAAATTATTTTACAATTAAAAAACAATGTATTCTTAACTATTTCACTGGTCTTTACCTTTTTACCTCAAACCAATTATCACCTAAGTGTTTAGATCAGTATTATTCCCATTTAAAAAAATAAAAAGTCTATCAAAATTCCGTTTGAACAAACTTCTGTTCGACCTATTTTCAGATCGACCAAATTTCCGTTCGTCAATATTTACTTTCGACCATACGTGCATTGAATTTGTCAATTTTCATGTTACCATTTATTTCGAATTGTTCTCTGATACGGATAATATAAATCGCGTTATCCAACATGATGTAAAATGCGGTATGTGTATAGCGTAGCAAGTTAGATTTTATACTACATAGTCTAACTCATAGTTCCACAAGAAACGTATTTCAATAGTATCAAATCTTAAGACTTACCCGTGCCTCCATTGTTATGATAATATTGTCACGTACAACAACACTCAATTTATGATTTTCCATGTAAGACTGAAAATACACATATTACTTGACAGTGGAATGTGTTCTCATCACTAATGTAAAATTACATGTATTCTTCCGTGTTCCTAAAGTGAGCAGAAATCATTACGCCCACACCTTTCTAAATTGTTGTTCTTTTCTACAGTATAAATACCGAACTGCTAAAATAACTTTGTAAGATAAAAAAATATTATTTTGAATGTGAACAGAGGAAATGAAATGAGATGAAATTGAACCTTTTAAGTTCTGTAAACACAAGAAGATGTTACCCAGTAATACCGAAGTGGTAATGAAACAATATCTGGATCAGTTGCACCTAGAGTGCTAAGCAATCTTACAATACAATCTTGTAAATTAAAAAAAACAAAAATAATTATTTATAAAAAAAAAGAATGATACACTCTAAAATTAATAAAAAAAATAATCTTTCAATTTAAGCAAAGAAAATGACAATTTTCTACTTCCTGTAAATGTTTAAATATTATTACATTTAGTTGTAGACCACTCAAATGGATATGTATGTATGTATCCATACACAGACATATTTATAATCCTTAACCGTTGAGGTCGTTGTGGGAGCGCATAGACACAGAAACCAACCTCCACTTTCGTGAGCGGCGGCCAGTAATTCACTCAACTTCAGCCCTGTCAAGTTTTTTATGTTGTTAATCCAAATTTTTCGCTATTGATCTATTCGCTGGCGTCTTCTACCGAGCCGTGGGTGATGATTTTTGTCAGGCTATCATGTCGACGGACATGACCGAAACATGTCAGCATGCGTCTGTTAATTATAGCGGTTTCTTCACGGCCCACAATTGAGGTTATTCTGTCTCAAACATACTCATTGGTCTTGTGTTCTAGATAAATGATCTAAACTATTTTTCTCATACATTTGTGTCCAAACGCATGCAGCTAGCTTTCAGTGGATGCCAGTAGTGTCTCTCACATCCATACAGGACAATGGCTTTAACAACAGCTCTGTATAACCGGAACTTTGTTGGCGTGCAAATGTTTTTGTTGGTTCGATATTTGATAAATTTCGTCATTGCTGCTATTGTCGACTCAATTCTAACTCAAATTTAAAATGACCGGTACCATCTGTGTATATATTGGCTCCTAAATATCTGAAGTTCTGTACCTCTATCAGCTTTTGGTTGGTTCATTATATTATCCATAATGGAAAGTGAGGAGTTATCCAAATACTAATAAATATCTAGCTGAGCTGAATTCCATTCCATATGCACCTGATCTGTCAGCAAGTTTGTCAGTGAGCTCCTGTAGTTCTTTACTGTTCCCAGCCAAGAGATAAATATCGTCAGCAAATCTTAGGTTGCATAAGGGTCTTCCACCAATAGAAATGGATGTGTTGTGGTCACTGAGTGCTTCTTGCATGGGTTTTTCTTGGAAGATGTTCACCATGAAAGGGGAGAGAATGTGGCCCTGACATACTCCAATCGACATCATGAAGAATTCCCCTACACGGCCTTTAAGTAGTATTGTACTGCTCGTCTGATTGTAGAGCTCTTCAATCACTTTTACCAACTCTTCTTCAACGCTTCAACGTAGCATAACTTGCCAGAATGCCTCATGCCATACTCAATGGCTTTATATAATAATAATAATAATAATAATAATTTATTGATATATTTATCTATTTATAATTATCTATCATACTCTATGCTACAAACCAAAGACACTTATTAAAATTAGTAAAAAAATCCCTTTATTTTAAACTATATTACAACTTTCAACATGTAGTTGGATTTTGTTTTTGAATGGTAAAATTGTCATTTAAAATAAATTATTAAAAGTTTATAATTAGATAACTGATAATTCATAATTTAAAGCTGCATTTCAGTCAAATATGCAATGCGTGTTATAAATCATTTTTGGTTTTAAAAAATGTTATTCCCTTTTAAAAATATTTTTAACCCCTCTAAAGTAGTCTTTACTTTAAAGATGTGGTGAAAATTATACCACGCGCTTTTAATACTTTTTCGTTTAACACTTCTTTCGGTAAAAGAGACTGTTTCATCAGGTGTTTATTTTTTTACCTTAAAATATATAACAGTTAAAGTGTCTTTATGGGGATATAAATAAATAAATAAATATATATATATATATAAATGAAAGTATGTATGTATATATGTCCTTTATAGCTGACTAAACCATTCATCCAATCGCCATGAAACTTTCGGAGAATTTTGAGCACGCTCCTGGGATGGTCACTGGCTACTTTTTTATCAAAATTTAACACTCATGGGGCGCCGGGCGCTCATAATATGATTTATTTCTTATATGAGTTATATAAAATTAGTTTAAGCATTAGCTATTAAGTAAATTGATGGATCTTAACCAAACTTTGTATATAACAACTTGGTAATCAATATTGAAATACTATAGGGCACTAATTTCCTAATGTCCATTTCTTCGGGGATGGGGGCCCAAAATTTCTTTTTTCATAAACGTTTAATATTGTATTCCCCATTCACTTATTAAAGATCTTGAGAAATATAGATAAATATATCGACTATGAAATTGATTGAAATAAACAGGCTTTTTGAACTTGATATCTTGCACTAAATGGGCCCTGGGGCCCTTAATGTCGTTTATTTGCTTATATGAGCTATATAAAAATAGTTTATGCGTTAGCTACTGAGTAAATGAATGGATCTAAACCAAACTTTGTAAATAAAAACTTGGTAGCCCAAATTAAAATAACAAAGGATACTGCACTTCTAATCTTAAATTTTTCAGGGCCGTGGGACCCAAATGTCTTATTCGTATATGTTTGAGATATTATTTCCCATTATATTTTTAAAACGATCTTGACAAACATATCCATGATGAGACTGAATTAAAATGAACAGTATTTTGAAATTTACGTCTTACATCGAATGGCCGTGGGCCCCAAATGTCTTTTTTTTAATACTCTAAGATATTATTTCCCACTCAGTTTTTAACGATCTTGAGAAATATATCCATGATGAAACTGAATTTAAATTAACAGGTTTTCAAAATGTACGTCTTGAATTGAATTGGCGTGGGGGCCCCTTATTGTATTTTTCCAGATATAAAAATTAGTTTAAGTGTTAGATAATGAGAAAATAACTGGATTTTGACCCAAACTCGGTATAGAAAAACTTAAGAGCCTATATTAAATTACTATAGGGCACTGAAACCTAATGTCCATTTCCTCGGGATTAAGGGCCCTAAATGTGTTTTTACTAAATTCTTAATATTGTATTCCCTATTCAATTTTACACAATATTGAGAAATACAGATAAATATTTTTTATATATTTGTTATAAAATTGATTGAAATGAACAGATTTTTAAATTTCATATGTTACAGTGATGGGCCCGGTGACCCTTAATGTAATTTTTTTTAAATCTATAATATGTATTCCATTTTACTAAGATCGTTTCAACGCACGATGGGTCTGCTAGTAATATATCTATTTAATGTAACCATTAAAAAATAAATAAATTTCATCAATAAACTAGAAACATCTCATTAATCAAACAATATGCAAAATTTTCTTAGAGATTGAAATTTGCCTTTGTCTTACTTTTAAACCTCTCAAAAAATTTTCTTTTCCAAGAACGAAAGCAAGCATCCTAATCAGAGAACCACCCTGGAAATAAAAGAAACTCTTTAAAAATTGTATCTTCATAATCATGTAAAAACATAAGCTCTTTATGTGTAATATTTAAGCGAAATAACATATTGTTATTGTTATCATTATATTTATTACAAAATCACGACTTAGTGGTTAGATCTGCCAGGTCCTATATGTTGAGACCCGCTGACTCATCATGGGC
Source organism: Ampullaceana balthica (assembly GCA_944989445.1). Taxonomy (NCBI): domain Eukaryota; kingdom Metazoa; phylum Mollusca; class Gastropoda; family Lymnaeidae; genus Ampullaceana; species Ampullaceana balthica. The sequence goes on along the minus strand of CALYLW010000595.1, from coordinate 741,830 downwards.
TCTAACTGTTCAACGCATCCTGAATGCATTATCGGGAGAGCTCAGTATCGAGAATAAGAAGGTGTTTATTACGTGAACCAGAGATAAGGAAAGGTTAATGTATAAGTTATGGGATAACATCTTATCAATTAATATCGTCCAAGGTCCTGCCGCACGCAACAACGGCTAATCTCTAACAGGGAAATATTATAGTTAAGGGGGGTTTCCGGATGTGTTAAGTCTTTTTACTAGCGTGTGGTGCGGTGCGCATTGTAGTGAGCACTATGACGTAATATGAGAAGACCTGACACGAGATTGTGAACGTTCGTAGGGACGGTTGATAGTCTATAGTCAGTTAGAGATTTGCTGTTGCTTGCGGAAGGACCTTGGCCTTGTTGGATGATACTAAGCTTATGAATGTTATGATGGTGTTGTAGTTACTTTGAGTTATAGCCTGTCCTTGTGGTCATTACAATAACCCAGACAACGACGTAACAGACATAGTGGTTAGAACTGCTAGGTCCCATATGTTGAGGCCCACTGACTCATCATGCGCTCTAACTGTTCACGTACCCTGAATGAATTATCACGCTTTCAGTGTCCCCCATTCGAGAACAATGACGGAGAACTTGGCCCATAGCGGGATCCAATCACAAAGCTATGTCAGAGAAGCTTGTCTGCGTTTCAGATTCATATGGCATCGCTATTAATATTAAAGTTGATTAATTCTCTGTTTCTTACCCAATTAACGTTATAGAGTAAGAAAGCCTGGTTGATATAGAACGCATTGTTGAAGTTTTGTTCACATTGACAATATCAGCTTAGTAGTAGGCATTTGTAATGTAATGAAATAGTAGAGTTTATCTTCACATTTCGTTTTATTTCAATTGTAGTTAGATAAAATGGTTTATCATTTGTTATTGTCATTATAATTTAGAGTGTATGTTTGTACAATTACTTTACTCTAGCCAGTACCAGTTTTGTGTGTTACCACCAAGTAATAAATGTGGCCTTTTATTGTTAAAAGTAATTTTTAGTTTATCTTTATTTTGATATATCTATATTTCAACGTTCATTAACAGTTATTGTACAATGTGTGTACAGCAGTGGTTCCCAAACTTTTTTTTACCCATGGACCCCTTTTATAGTCAAAACGTGCCCAAGGACCCCAAAGTGAAAACGCTACATAAATGTATAGTGTAAAAATTTACTAATTTAGAAAACAACATTTTGATGAAAAATTAGAATTTAAATTAAACTTGTTAAATTTAAAAGAAAATTAATGACTTTGATGAACTTGATGAGATGTTAATAATTTTATGAGTGTATTGATGTTCGACTCAATATTTGTGAGTAGCAAACACTAATCCTAACGAGCACTAATTTCTTGCCGGTTTCTTTTGTTTGTGATGAGGTTCATGACGTCACTGATTCCTTGTTCTAACAAATAGGAAGACGGGAAAGCAGTCAACAACTTTTGTACAATAATCAATAATGCAGAACATAAAATTTTGGTTCTCTTTTTTTGTAACCACAATTTGTGGTATCCTTGTTCAAACATTGGTTTAAGTTCCTCATTTTTGGATAATTCAATAAGTTGCTTCTCTAGTATTGATTCATCTATGTCTGGGATCTGAGTTTGTCCCCGAGCAAAAGGGTTCAACACCCAGTCGGGAATATCCAAGTGAAGAATTTCTTCAAATCTTTGGTCCAGGTCTGCATGAAGAGCCCCTGAGTGTTGACAGTAGGCAAGCAAATCTTCATATCTATTTTCCAATTTCGAAACATTTTGAAAGTGAGAACAGTCTCCTCTACCCAAGTTTTGTTATACATAAACATTTTTGCAACAAAAGCAAATATTACGCTTTTAGTTTTGATTAAATTTAATTGGTCACCTTGTATCAAATTAGTTTCGTTAAATTTGACAAAGAAATCTGTCATGTAGTCTATGTCATTTTAAAGTTAACTAAATTGTGTCTCAATTCATTGTATTTGCCTTCCAGGAATTCCAGCACTGAATCAAAGAGAGCATAAAATCGACTTAAACATGCACTTTTAGATAACCAACGTACGTCTGTGAGAAGTAGTAAACAATCATATATATAGTCTTCATCATTTTCCAAACAAAGTTTAGCAAGTAATATCTCATTGAAGGAATCCTTTTGATTTTTATTAACTGCTCTAATGAAACAATCTAGTGATCCATGCAAACGTTCACTAAGATTTTTGCAACTAAATGATGTTGATGAATGACACAATGCACTGAACATACATGTGGTACAGCTTGTTTTAAGTATGCCAGAAAGCCTCTGTATCTTACTACCATTGCCGGAGCACCGTCAGTAACAACAGAAATGATATTAGTCAAGGGTATAGCTTTTTCATCAAAAAATCTTTTTAATTCAGTAAATAACGTTTCACCTTTCGTATCTGTTTCCAAACATTTAACAAACAAACAGTTTTTTGGCAAAATTGTTCTTTTTTTTAACAAATTTTGCATACGCTAAAATTAAAACCTCGTTTCCTCGTAAAGTGGACTCGTCAAACTGTAGGGAAAATTCAGATGGTTTTAAGTAATCACATAAAGAATTTTCAGCACTCTGAGCCATTTCGTCAACCCTTCTTTGGACTGAATTATTGCTCAGTGGATTTCTTTTCGTGATGTCGAAAGCTGGTTTGTGCAACACAGTGCTTATCACCTCACTTACAGCTGGTAAAATAAGTTCTTCACTAATTGTGTGGGGCTTTCCAGACTTTGCAATCAATAAAGAAATGTTATAAGACGCACGCAGTCCATTGTCATCTCGCTTAGATGTTGTCCCTATGAGTTGTTGAAGTGAGGGTGTTTTCAAATAAGTTTCTTGGACTGCTTAAAAAAATCGTTAAATCTTTATCTTTTTTATCACTATGGATTTTCATTACAGGTTCCTTAAGCTTGGAATGTTTCATAGAATAAATCGACAAAGTTTTATTTCACAGAAGACACATTGGTAAAATAATATTTCCTGGAAATGAAATAAAGCCATACTTCAAATTTTCAACACTGTACTGTCTACATTTTTTGTTCAATCACTCATCTGTTAAAAAGGGCAAAAAAATGTAAGAAAAATTTTATATAAACGTTTTATTTGAAAAGGGTTACGTTACTATTAATTATTAAATTTTTCAATGGAATGCTGCAGTAAAACCCTTTAGAAATAATTGACGTGAGACGGAATGATACAATTTTATTTAATTATTTTTCAAAAAACTGTCGCGCAATAAGGTGCGTATTTTATTGACAACTCTTTTTATAAACATATTCCTGATCGGTGCGCATTATATTAAACATGTTTTACGACACAACTGCAATTTCGTATTTTTGGTTGGTCTTGCGCTGCGTATTATAATGAACATTCTTTTAGTTACTTCTCGTACATAAAGGATTTATAGTCAAAAACTTGGTTTTTAAAGTTTTTTAAAATTAAATCCTTTATATTAACTCGTGGTGTCTGGTTGCTTGCTTGCACCCTTGCTTGTCGCCAAAACTTTGAATCAATTTTAGCCCACTTTCTCGTAAGCTAGCGAGCTGAAATTTTGCAGGCAGTTTTGTACCGATGATAAAAACAATGTATCAAAATTTCAGATCGATCACATGTACCGTAATTGAATTATTGATTTTTTAGATTATTTTATTTATTCCTATGTATCATGTTATTTTTTTAGATAGAGTGTAAGGGTGCGCATTATATTGAACAACCTTTCTGTCGCGCAATAAGGTGCGTATTTTATTGACAACACTTTTTATAAACATATTCCTGATCGGTGTGCATTATATTAAACATGTTTTACGACAAAACTACAATTTTGTATTTTTGGGTGGTCTTGAGCTTTGTATTATAATGAACATTCTTTTAGTTACTTCTCGTACATAAAGGATTTATAGTGAAATTCTTGATTTTTAAAGTTTTTTTTATTATGACCTACATATATATATATATATATATATATATATATATATATATATATATATATATATATATATATATATATATGGTCTCCGCCTTTCTCACGCATCAAACTTGACATACCATTCAATTAACCAATCCTTTTGATTGGTTACAGCTGTGGAAATATCAACGTTTTTTCTTTTTCTAGGTCAATCAACTTTATTTTACCTAAAAATCGCTACTACGGTATTCATTGTACTTTATTGTTATTTCTCTAATAATTAAAAAAACACATAATTTTATTATTTTTATACAAAACCTTCCGCGGACCCCCTGACGTTGTTCAGGGACCCCCAAATCAATTTTAATTTTCCACGGACCCCCTGAACGGTTCCACGGACCCTGGGGGTCCGTAGGGACCACTTTGGGAACCACTGGTGTACAGTCTGGTGAACCAACTCAGACAGCATCCCCTTGTTTTCCTGCCCCTGTTTTGAATCGCTATCGTCGGGGCATGACAATAACAGAAGAACTAAGTTCAAACAAAACAAATGTGACGAGGCGGTGTGACACGTTTATGGCCAGGATTGGCTGGCTATACCGGACTACTAGTTAGTCGGCATGACATTTTATTACGTATACCCGAAAAGCTGGGACGGTATTTTGGGGACCCATATTAGTGGGAGACGCGTTCAGAACCGGTAGTCAGACGGAGAGAGAGAGAGAGAGAGGGAGAGAGAGAGAGAGAGAGATAGAGAGAGAGATGGAGAGAGAGAGAGAGAGAGAGAGAGAGAGACGGCTAGAGACGAGGAGGTCCATAGGAGACTATACTTATGGCTGCTCAATGCCTGTACACTTGATAGTTTAGCTAGAGTACTCATTAATAACTGTGTTTTCCTTCTCACGAGAGTTATCTTAACAAATAAACTTTAAGTACCTATAGTCCTCAACGAAAATGGGTCAAATTTTCGACAAAGGCCCACACATCATGACCAGGTCATCAAATAATATTTGGTGTTGACATTTGATAGTGACATTTGGTGGAGACATTTGGTGGAGACATTTGGTGGTGACATTTGGTGGTGTCAATTGACTTTTAGAATGAATCACCATGAATGAAAAGTTTACCTAATTGTAAGTTATATCACCAACTTATAAATGAAAGCCTCACATAAAAGTAAGTCATGTCACCAACTTATAAATGAAAGCCTCATCTATTTGTATGTTATATCACCAGCTTAGAAATAAAATCCTCACCTAATTGTAAGTTATACCACCAACTTAGAAAATGAAAACCTCGCCTCATTGTAAGCTATATTATCAAACTTAAGAATGAAAGCCTCATCTATTTGTAAGTTATATCACCAACTTAGAAATGAAAGCCTCACCTTCTTGTAAGCTATATCATCAAACCTAGAAATGATGGTTTCCGCGATGTCATTCCGTTCGTAGACAGGGTGAGATGAGGTACGGCCGTCAAGTTTCATGGAAGATTGATGGATCTCAGGCAAGAAGGTTACAAGCTGCCGTCACAGAAAAGTTTCATTGTTAATAAGGTTGAGCTCTGTAGACACAATTATTATTTTTAAAGAACTTAGTGTCAATGTGTGTTGGCTTGGCACCCACTGCTGGACCTAGTTGGAGAGGTCATGGAAGGTGTGTGGGTGGTGTTGCTGGACCTAGTTGGAGAGGTCAGGGAAGGTGTGTTGGTGGTGTTGCTGGACCTAGTTGGAGAGGTCAGGGAAGGTGTGTGGGTGGTGTTGCTGGACCTAGTTGGAGAGGTCAGGGAAGGTGTGTGGGTGGTGTTGCTGGACCTAGTTGGAGAGGTCAGGGAAGGTGTGTGGGTGGTGTTGCTGGACCTAGTTGGAGAGGTCAGGGAAGGTGTGTGGGTGGTGTTGCTGGACCTAGTTGGAGAGGTCAGGGAAGGTGTGTGGGTGGTGTTGCTGGACCTAGTTGGAGAGGTCAGGGAAGGTGTGTGGGTGGTGTTGCTGGACCTAGTTGGAGAGGTCAGGGAAGGTGTGTGGGTGGTGTTGCTGGACCTAGTTGGAGAGGTCAGGGAAGGTGTGTGGGTGGTGTTGCTGGACCTAGTTGGAGAGGTCAGGGAAGGTGTGTGGGTGGTGTTGCTGGACCTAGTTGGAGAGGTCAGGGAGTGTGTGTGTGGTAATGCTGGACGTAGTTGAAGAGGCCTGGGAGTGTGTGTGTTTGGGGGATGTGGCTGGACCTAGTTGAAGAGGCCAGGGAGTTTGTTTGTGGTGGGGGGGGTGTTGCTGGACCTAGTTGAAGAGGCCAGGGAGTGTGTGGGGGGAGTGTTGCTGGACCTAGTTGAAGAGGCCAGGGAGTGTGTGTGTTTGGGAGATTTAGCTGGACCTAGTTGAAGAGGCCAGGGAGTGTGTGTGTTTGGGAGATGTTGCTGGACCTAGTTGAAGAGGCCAGGGAGTGTGTGTGTGTGTGGGGGGGGGTAGTAAGTTGGATGGAACGGTTTGTCAAGATACAAGCCGGTGCATTATACGTAGGTTATTGAAAATTTGTCTGACACCTCCGAATATGTATTTATTTTTGATGCTTTTTATCTTATTCACATCCGTTGTTTCAAACAATTATTCAATGGTTTTCTTTTAGCTTTTGAGTCTCCATAACTTCAAAATTGTTGGCTTATGAATTATTGTAACTTCTAGCGATGACTTTCTAAGGATTCAAAAACAATTGATACTGAAATAAGTGTAACTACTAACTTATAGTGAAAATTTTATTAAATTATGTAAATAGATATAAGGTTTTTATTGTTTAGTTAGAGTTTTCTGTTTAATGACTCACCATATTCCAATCTGGATACAAATGGTCAGCGGCTAAATATTCCATGTATTGAGCAAATCCTTCATTAAGCCACAGGTCATCCCACCAAACTGGTGTGAGGAGATCTCCAAACCACTGAGGAAATAGACAAATGTTCTCGTTAATGCTGTATACTGTATATTTTTTAAGTAAATTTCTTTGGAGGAAACTGAGTGAAAGGGAGGAGATACATGAATCGGTGGAGTTTAATGAAAGGGATTTGATAAAGTTTACAGTTTAGGATTCGATGTAGAGTCTGCGACAAAAGCAATAGGGACTTAAAATTGCAGCAAAAACTCTTTTAGAGAATGTTATATCATGTACAAAGAATTGAAAACGGAAGTATGCCAAAGTATCTGCTCTACGCAGAACTTGCTGTTGGCTAAAACACACTGGTCGCCCACAGGTCAGATATAAAGACATCTGCAAGCGAGAGCTAATGGCTACGGGCATGAACATGGAGGACTGAGGAAACCTAGCTCAGGACAGAGCCGGCTGAAAGAGTTCCATCAGGGCAAGACTAAACACCGTTGTTGAACAAATTCATATTGCAACGGACCAGAAATAAGAAACCATAAAACTATTTTTTTAAAATTCGGTCCCGTAAAACCCCACTGGACTCAAATGCCCGAGCTGCTACGGACCCTGCTCCTCCCTTTAGAGCAGGCCTCTTGTAAGCACTGAATGGCCTGTGTGACTCAACTCTGACGGCGCGTTATCCAATTGTCTCTCGACTAAATCCTATATATTAATCCTCCTTAATAATAAAAGGCTATGTTCCCTGCGGTCATCGATAGCTATTGGTCCCTCAAACACAAATGACTCCTACAGCCAATCATATTGAACACGTTTACGCGGACGTTCAAAACGAGTTATTTTTGGTGCAGTATTTCTTCCAAGATTTAATTTCGCATTATGCGCGTTGGGATTTATAGTCAAAATCTCTGTTTTTACGAGTTATTTATTTTAACTATAATTAATAGTATTTATGACGCGATGCACATCTATGCCGGTCGAGACGCTGTTGGAGGGGAGTTACAACATGCCACCGAACGGTGGCGTAACGTCTTAGGACGGGCTTTGTTGCTCGTAAAGTTATATTTTCGCAGCTGCCTTTGAGAGGTGCCAAAATTTAGGGTTAAGATTAGATTTGTGATTGTCCTTATTTTGGGTTAAGGCAAACCTTTCTAGAGATTGTTGCGGCTTCATTAGGTTTTTAATAATTTCACATAATTATATTTCTCGGGCGTATATAAAGATTAAGTGCTTATCGAGAAGGGGTGGCCTCTACGTGGCTCGGAGCAAGCGGACCTGACCACAACCTGAAACCAACAAGCTCTGGCAGGCAATGCCGAAGTCCGGTTAGGTGTTAGGTGTTAGGTGCTAGTCAAATGTGATTACACTCACTGTACGACGTTACAGGCAGAGCACTAGATGCAATGCCGATGATGAAAACCAAAGTTTCCGTTGAGGGTTGGGTTATCCAAAGAGACCATATCGTCCCCCTAACTAGCTAACGCAAGTGAGCGGTACCGGTTTAGGGCCAGGAGCGCCAGTACGGATTAGTAAAAGGTGCCGTAAAGAACTTAGCGGACGCCAGCTACGAGGAAACCTTCCAGTGGGGGTAACATCCCAAGTAGGCCATAAATGATCCCCCGTTCATCCAATCTCTTCCCCTACCACCTCCCCTACCCCCTCCCCTACCACCTCCCCTACCACCTCCTCTGACACTTCGCCTCACTCTAAAGATAAGATTCAACTTGTGTACACCTTATTGTCCATGTATTTTTAACCCAATTTCCCTTGGGAATTGCGTTTATACATTTGAAATGTTTGTGCACTGTTCGAGCTTGCACATGCAACTCCTCCTGAACCATACCAGATAGAGGGTTTGGGTCTTTTGTAAATATGCTAAGGACGTCCCATGGATGTGCAACGGCCACAAAAATACCGAAAAGGTGTACTGCATTTCCTTGAAAAAAAAAGAAAAAATATCAGTATTTTGTCAACTTCTCGCAAACAATAACATCTATAGGGTTGAAACAAACGCCAAACGATAGCTAATAATATTTAGAACAATGTTGGAGAAGGAATATTTTTAAAAAATCTCTTTTCGTTCGACTCCAGTAATCTTAGCAGTAATTTGAAGATAGCAATTGTTTTGTTTCGTTTCAAAATTATTGATTTGAAATTACTTTTAACGTCATCTAGAATGATAGCTAAAGGGGTTTTCCGTTTTGTGAATGTTTATGTTAGATTGTTGCGGGGTGCGCATTATATTGACACATTCTTGCTGTGACGTAACGTGAGGGGATATGACGTCATATTGTGTTTCCTTTTTGAATTACTTATTTGAATCGACTTTTAATGTAATCTAGAATGATTTCCATTGAATACAAAAAATCGGAAATGTCTTGTTGGAAATTGCGTTTAAATACTCATTCAATTTTTTGTTACTTGTTTTATGTTTTCATTTTTTTATAATTATTAATTTGATTATAATGTAAACTTTTAGCGATTGAAGAATCCTACTGTAGTTTTCTCTGGTTTTCCATGTTATTTTCAATTTTTAGTGTTGTTTCTGTGTGACTTGGAACGGATTTTACATTTTACCCCTTTAAAACTTGCTTCGACATACAAACAATCCAAGATACGAAGACCACTTCGGAACTGATTAATTTCGTATCTCGATGTGTGATTGTTCTCGCAACAAATATTTTTTAAAGTTCAATATCCAGCTTCTTACATTAATTGGAGAGCTCACTCTTCAAAGAAAAATACAAATGTTTTGAATGTATTTATTTCCCTTTGATTACCCCGAAGACCATTGTTGAGTTAACAGTAAAGAAATGGTCAAAAAAGCAAATCAATCCATACGAAAACACACACACACACACACACACACCGACACCCACAAAACACACACATATACACACATCCATACACACACAAAATTATGGTACGCTAAATATAAGCGCGTAAAATGCTCTCTAATATCAATATGCATAATTTGCTATGTATGTCCATCCGTCCTTCCGTAACGCTACTAATTTTAGAAAGAAGCGCACCGCTTATAAAAAGCCTTGAAAAAAATGACTGCACCAAATATAAGTATTTTCTAACGTCCGCATAAAAATTGTTCAATATGGAAAAAAATGAATAAAATAAAAATAAATAAAATAAATGAAAGTTCTGTATCACATTATTTTTTATTCTGACGTGTATTTTGTAAAAATTAATAGATTTCATCTGAAATATTTTTTTTTAAAAGCTTCCGCCATTTTTGACGGGTAATACACTTGTAATATAAATAATTGACATATTTTCTACACCGTGTTTACTATTTGTTGAGTATAACGTTTCTTGGTACAAATTTTGTATTTAAGTTGACGTGTTGATTGCCCGTCAAAGTTTCAACCTGTTGCCTGAGATGAATTCATGGAACCCTATATATTAGACTACAACAACAACAACTTATGAAACAGACGAGATGAACATAAACCCCAACTATCTATTCAACAGACAACAATAACAACAAATATGCACCAGAATAAACCAACAACTTATAAACAGACCACAAAAATACTACATACTACAGAATACAGCAACCACTTTTACACCAAGGTTCAATACCATACTGCACCCCCCACACCCACCCCTAAAAAAATTGTTTCGTCAAGTCGTTACATTGTTTCATGTGTAAGAAGATTGACGCAAATATTAACTGAATATTCATAGAGATTTTCTAATCTTCAAAAAAAAATTAATTCAAAATCAACATATAATTTGCAATGTATGTCACGTCCCGTCTGTCCTGTCCGTGACGCTACTAATTTTAGAAAGCAGCGGACCAAATTACTGCACCAAAAAGAACTCTTTTCGAACGTTCCACATAAAAATGTGCAATATGAAAATAAATGAATAAAATAAAAATTTAAAAAAGTTATGAAATACATTATTTTTTATTCTGATGTGTATTTTTTTCAAAATAAATAGATTTCAACTGAAATGTATTTATTTTGAAAACTTCCGTCATTTCGGACGGGTAATACACTAGTAGCAACATATTTTTTTAACTGTTGATTTCTAGATATGCCCTGTGTCTTTTTTTCGTGCAATGATTTGAAACAAATTGAGAAGTTACCTGATGCGCAACCACGTGGCCGACGATTTGCACACTGTTTTCTATGGCTACCGTGGATGACGTTTCGAGATCGACCACCATCTTTTCACTGCATAAAGATTGGGGGAACAAATCATAATGTTTATCATTTTTGCATTATTCAAAAAAGCTATTCAAATAATTAATCTTTGTATTTATTATTCAAGAAATAGTTATGGCTATTTTAACACAAAATGTTTAATTAAAACACCCTTGTTTACACGCAGATAAATGTGTTATGTGTTTAAATATTCAGGTTTTTGTAAGTTAATTAATTCTAAAGATCGTAAGTCGAAGTCAGCTCAAATTTGTTGATTTTTCATTCAAGCAGCTAACGTTTCACTTTTTATCATTATTGATTCCTTAACCCTACCCAGACTGGGCCCCGCAATTGATAAGACCGGTCATGACAGGTTGTTCTTTCGGCGAATACATTACTGCCAGACACAGTCACTGACAGTAACAGGCTTCCTAAAGGATCTCTTCCATTGGCGAATGTGTGTTTATTACCCCTTGTTCTCCAACCTCCAGTCACTGATAAGCAGCCCTACCAAGTCAGTCACTGATAAGCAGCACTGCAAAGTCAGTCACTGATAAGTAGCCCAGCCAAATATCATCATCAGAGATTTATAAGGAAAACATTCAAATTAGCCATTATGGTCAAAAATTTAAATCGGGACATACAGATATAGATGTTCATAATATTCTTTTTGAGTACCACAAATCGACACTATCTGGCTACAATTCTCTCTGTCCATTAAGCTACCACAAATTGGCACTATTTGGCTACCACAACTTGGCACTATTAGGCTACCAAAACGTAATTTTAGGAGCAAAAAAAAAGTATTTTGAGCACCTGCCCAGTAGAAATTGTGTTATAATTTCACTTCCATTTTCTAGTATATGAATGTGGTCCATGCCATCTTTTTAATAGTAACTTTGGTGCAGTTCCATCTATACAAGCGCAAGACAGTTTTCAACATAAGCTTTATAACACTCATTTACAAAAAATTGATATTTTTGGACTGAAGAATCAAGCCGTACAAGATAGAAGTTTAAAAACCATTAATATTTAGATTTCAATCTGGACCATGGTGAACAGATGAACCAAATATGATTTAGGTCCATAAATTTGTGTAGAAATGTATGCGAAAAAAAACCCAAAAAACTTACTAACTTAATTTATCTTATAAGAAACAACCAATATAAATTCGACGTGTAGCTGTAAAAAATTGAACCCATATGTCATTGCCCTGTAAGAAATTGAAAATTATATCAAACGATTTTTTCCCCTTAATTTCATTTCACACACCACATTTTCTATAACTGACATTAGTTCATTACTGGCAATTTGAAAGCAAAATACGTCCTCTCCTAATGTCGAACGCTATTTAACAGAGCTAGAAATTTGAAAAAAGTAACTGTTTTTTCATCATCTAGTCTTTCTGCCATTTGAAAGTTTCTCTTTAAATACCCTCTAATATGTTGTCACTGAATCTGTTTTTAACTCAACACACTTACTTGTATGTGATCATTCCCCAGTTTTCCATGCCTGCGTAAAGCATTCCGGGCATAATGATGCTATCTGCAAACAGTAGACAATCATTTTAAACAAGCGACATGAATAGTGTCAGCAGAAGTTATTAGTGACTAAAATTAAAGTTCTTTAGCAATAAAAAAACACATGGAGGCCACAACTTCCTGTGTGATGCTGTAGACCCAAGATGGAGGTTCAATAAGAAATTACTGTAATGATATTAGATCAAAAAGATAATTTTAATATTTATAACACTGTGTATACTTAATACTACTGGAATCTTTAAAGTACCAATTTCGACAGTAATACATTTAATTTTAACAGTTCAAAAAACGAGTTCACTCTCTATATCCAAATAAAAATATACAATGAAGTTTCTGTGTGTGTTTGGATATATGTATATAGACTATATATATATATATATATATATATATATATATATATATATATATATATATATATATATATATATTAGGGCTGTTATCGATTAATTTAAAATTAATCGTTAACTTTTGAAAAATTATCGATTAATTAATCGATAATTTCGATTAAAGCCAAAAATAGAAATTTATGACGTTCTTAAACTGAACATTTCTCACGGACATTGAAAATTAAGAACATTTTGAACTAAATTTTATGACAATGTGTTGATACTATCTATCTTCTTATCTTTATCTTATCTATACAGACGCTCCTTCTATGCAGAAGATGATTGCGTCCACAGACCATAACAGATGATCTGTTGGCAAGTGATGCAACGTTCACAGGCCACGGCTTTTTGGGTTCCACGCATTACCCAGCCGCCTAACTAGTGTTAGGCACCCATTCGGAGCGGGGTGACTCAGGGACCCCCTAGGCCCCGGAAACAAATCCATGCCTTCACATGGATTCAAACCCGTGACCATCGGTACGACAGTCGAGCGCGCTGCCACTCGACCACCGCGGTACTTTATCGGATGTTTGTGCTGAAGGTGGTACGTCAGTAATATATTGGATCCTTTAAAAGAGAATTGTTTATGGCAGTGAACACAGTAAACTTTTTCACCATCTTCGACTTTGCCAATCGCAGTTAGCTTAAAATCAAAATTTTTGCTCAACTTTCTAGTTATATTTTTAACTTTAACTGCGCTGATGCTGTCAGCTATTTTTTAGTTGACGTCTACCGGTCCACATACAGTAATAAAATAAATTATAATATTACGCGGGAGAAGTTTGTACGTAAAAAAATATATAAATTTTTTAAAATTATTAATTATTTATTAATAAATGTTTTTAAAAATATTATTAATATTTTCTTTAATTTTAATCGATTTTTATCGATTAAAATAATTTTAAAATAATTTTGACTTTCACTCAAGAATAGGAGTACACAGACACACGAGGAAATGCAACCCAACCCAACGGTAATGAACTATCGACTCTCGAGACGGAAGGATGCCGATGATAATGAAATATATATATACAAATTAGGGCTGCGAAATTAAGGATTAGTTAATCGATTAATCGTTAAAATTTTTAATCGATAAAGTTAATTTAAACGATTAAAAATCAATTAAATTTAAGAACATTTTATTTAATTTATTAATTATATATATATATTATTACACACTTTTCTCTCATATTATTATTATTAATTAGAGATGCATGCGTAAACAAAAGGGTTTTTTTTTCACTATTTCTTGCATAGCAGAGCGAATTCGCTGTGTTACGTCACAAAATTTGGGAGCCAAGAAATTTCCTTGAACTAACCGATTCGAGAAATAATGAATCGCGACTGAACGGGATCTAAATATGCGTTATATATAATATAATTAATCGAAATCTAATCGATTGATTGATTAATTTTTCCAGATTAATCCAAAACAAATTTATTACACAGTACCAGCCCGATATATATATAAATAATATATATTTATATATATATTAGGGCTGCGGAAATTAACGATTAATTTCTCCATTAATCGTTAAAAAATGTTTAAGATTAAATTATTTTTTTAACGATTAATCGACCCTTCACTTAAAAATTAGGTCCAAAAAAAATAATAATATTTTAAAAAATATAATAATAATAATAAATAGCGTCTGATAAATACAAATGTCCTGACGATTACACGAATATTTTGGTTATAAACTATTGATTCACGGGAATGTTCAAAATGATGATAATGTTTGCCTGGTTCTAACACTTCGCCTACTTAACAAACCAAATGAAAAGTGTATTAAGCTAATGGCAGTAATAGAGTCTGACACAGATGCAGAAAATGACGACAACTCTTCTGATGAATCACTGCGTTACAAAATGGAGATGAAAGTTCCTCAATCCATTAACCCTCTACAATGGTGGAAACTTAATGAACACCGATATCAGATAATGTCATTCCTTGCCAAGACCGTTGTGTGCATACCAGTTACCTCAGTTCCATGAGTTATTTTTGGTGCAGTATTTCTTCCAAGACTTTATTTTGAGTTATGCGCACTGGGATTTATAGTCAACGGCTCTGTTTTTACGAGTTATTTATTTTAACTATAATGAATAGTATTTTTGTCGTGATGCACATGTAATGCCGGTGGAGACGGCTGTTGGTGGGGAGTTACAACATGCAACCGAACGGTGGCGGAACGTCCTTGGACGGGCTTGGTTGCTCGTATTTGATATTACAGACGCTTACACCGAAGAGTATGACAAATGTCTAGTCTTGCTTTATTATTACAGTTTAGAATGTTGAAATCGTGTGGGTTTTCCTGTTGTTTTTTTAGACATCCCTTTGGATGCCCGCAATCAACACCTGTATATTAAAAAATTATTTCTTAAAAGAAATTATCTTGTCATTAAAAGCTCTAAAATCAATTTGTCTAGAAGAATCTTCTAACTCTTACCTAGCTTTCCGAGCTTGTATGGAAAACCGAAATATTTCTCAAAGAAGTCAAAGGCTTCAATTGTTTTCTCTAAATAAAACTGACTGAAGTTCAAGTGTTGGGGAGGGCTGTGCACACGCACCTGTCGGAGGAAAATTAAGAACATACGTTAGAACATAAGTAAGAACATAATTAAGAACATAAGTAAGAACATAAGTAAAACATAAGTAAGACATAAGTAGGAACATAAGTAAGAACATAAGTAAGAACATAAGTAAGACATCAGTAAGAACATAAGTAAGAACATAAGTAAGAACATAAGTAAGAACATAAGTAAGACATCAGTAAGAACATAAGTAAGAACATAAGTAAGAACATTAGTAAGAACATAAGTAAGAACATAAGTAAGAATATTAGTAAGAACATAAGTAAGAACATAAGTAAAAATATTAGTAAGAACATAAGTAAGAACATAAGTAAGAACATAAGTAAGAACATAAGTAAGACATCAGTAAGAACATAAGTAAGAACATAAGTAAGAACATAAGTAAGAACATAAGTAAGAACATAAGTAAGAACATAAGTAAGACATCAGTAAGACATCAGTAAGAACATAAGTAAGAACATAAGTAAGAACATAAGTAAGAACATAAGTAAGAACATAAGTAAGACATCAGTAAGAACATAAGTAAGAACATAAGTAAGAACATAAGTAAGAACATAAGTAAGAACATAAGTAAGAACATAAGTAAGACATCAGTAAGAACATAAGTAA
Organism: Ampullaceana balthica; assembly: GCA_944989445.1. NCBI lineage: Eukaryota > Metazoa > Mollusca > Gastropoda > Lymnaeidae > Ampullaceana > Ampullaceana balthica. The sequence goes on along the minus strand of CALYLW010000595.1, from coordinate 725,760 downwards.
GAACATAAGTAAGAACATAAGTAAGAACATAAGTAAGAACATAAGTAAGAACATTAGTAAGAACATAAGTAAGAACATAAGTAAGAACATAAGTAAGACATCAGTAAGACATCAGTAAGAACATAAGTAAGAACATAAGTAAGAACATAAGTAAGACATCAGTAAGAACATAAGTAAGAACATAAGTTAGAACATAAGTAAGAACATAAGTAAGAACATAAGTAAGAACATAAGTAAGAACATAAGTAAGAACATAAGTAAGAACATTAGTAAGAACTTAAGTAAGAACATAAGTAAGCATTCATTTAATTTTTATTATACAACTAAACTTAATTATGATATTATTATATTTTAGAATCCTTCATTTAAAAACAATAAAAATAACGCCACCTATCCCACCGCCCTGCCCACCAAATCAGTGTTAATCAAACTAGAAGTTTCACGAGTATGGATCTGACTAAAAGGTTCACCAGATTTTATAGAGCTCAGTAATAGAGCTAAAAAATTAGATAAACAGTTTCCAAATTTAGAAAAATAAATAAATTTAAATTTGCTACGCTTGTGTCAATAAATATTAGGTACAAACTACAAAATGTGTACAGTAGCCCCTCGCTACTTTACGGGTTTTTCAATTAAACAAAATAATTTGCAATTGTCACGCAAGTAGTGTCTGTCAGTCAGTCCTGACGCTACTAATTTTAGAAAGCAGGGAAAACCAAATTACTGCACCAAAGCATCGAAAGGTGTGCAAATTAAATATGCGCTTTAAAAAAATAATATATGACGTCATTGCTTTCGCTCATATTTTAAATTTGGAAAAGGGAACGTTGTAAAAAGATAATTAGATGGTGGTTAATGATAAAATCAAAGACTAAAAGGGCGCCGTAGGCGCCCTGTAACCACTATTATAAAATACTTTGTGTACATTTCAGAAAGTTTAATATTTCGTATTTATCAAACAAGGACAAGTTAGTTGGGCTTATGAAAAAGGTCGGCTAAACAAATTGCATTTTTTATAAAATAAATAGATTTTAGCTGAAAACTTCAGTCATTTTTGACGGGTGTACGCTAGTATATTAATATTTACTTCCACCATAAATCCATAAAAACCATGATAATCGAATATTCAAAAAGAATATATTAAAAATATGCAAAATATCATAAGTTATAAATTCCACAAGTTATTTATATTATATGCAGAATAAAACAGTAATAAAAATGTAAAAAAAAGTATTTATGTACAACAACTTATTTTTAAAAAATGCACTAAAAATAATGAAAAGGTTCTCTCTCTCTCTCTCTCTCTCTCTCTCTCTCTCTCTCTCTCTCTCTCTCTCTCTCTCTCTCTCTCTCTCTTTTTGTCTCTCTCTCTCTCTACTTGCTTAAATTATATATTTTTTAAATAATTATTTATTTGTTTAATTGTAATTTGTTTTTAGAAATCCATTATTTTTACATGTATGTATGTATTGTACATGTATTGCCACAGTAACTAACTTGTTGCATGTACGTACTTGCTTATTTCTCTAGTGTTACAGGTGTATTTATGTACAGTATTGAGCTTTAATAGTTTACTGTACAACCTAGCAAGTGTTACAATCTTCTTTCTATTATTATTAATATAGCCATGGGTGGGTTATAAAAATTACACGGATGGTTTTAAACAGCCTATAAACATTTAAATAAGTTAAAAATATGTCCTACTTGGCGGAATTTCGAATATCACGGGTGGTCTCAGTGGTCTCGGTCCCTACATACCGCGATATTCGAGGGAGTACTGTAGTTGCTACTAATGGATTTAATAAAAATAATAAGTAGGCTAGCTAACAGCTGTTATTTTATTTACTTCAGGTTCCTTTCTTTGTTCGCTCATAAAGACGTTTTGTTGACAGGTTGGTAGTTGTATGATGTCCTAGTAAATTTATAACATATAAACAGGGTATTAGTTAGCCTGACAGGACGTAACACAACAGCGAACGTTTCTTCAAAGAGCCTTCCTCAACGAACAATTAGTACACAAATAAAACGATCATAGCGAAAGAATAAAAAAAAACTTAGCTGCGGTGAAATCCAATTAATCCAGTAGAGATATAGTAAGGAGAGAAAAGTAAAAGCTTATATAGGAAAGGAGAGGGTGGGTGTGGCCAATCAATCAGGTTGTCAGTGCAAATACCACATTCATCCCATGTGGTTTTAGGGTCCTATACTCTTGGATCAGTCTATTCTCCAGACTGACCCTGCCGGGTGTGTTTGTACAAGAAACCATGGCGGTGACAGACATGTCATCGACGCCCATGTGGTCACGTCCATTGAAGTGTCGGGAGACATGACACTGTTTCTCTTGTTTAATGGCATGTACATGCTCAGCGATATGGCAAGAGATTAACCTCCCCGTCTCACTAATGTACTTCAAAGGACAGCGCTTACACACAATGGTGTAGACCACATTGCGGCTGGTACAAAGAAAGCCATTCCTAATCTTGAATATCCCCTTAGGGAAGACAATCTGGTCCGTCTGGGTAACAAATGGACATGTCTTACAGCGAGGACGGCCGCATGGCTTGGTGCCCAGATGGGAGGACGGCCGCATGGCTTGGTGCCCAGATGGGAGGACAGCCGCATGGCTTGGTGCCCAGATGGGAGGACGGCCGCATGGCTTGGTGCCCAGATGGGAGGACGGCCGCATGGCTTGGTGCCCAGATGGGAGGACGGCCGCATGGCTTGGTGCCCAGATGGGAGGACGGAATACAAAGATGGCTACGAACCAATAGGTCTCACAGATTTTTGTCCCTCCTGAATACAATGAGGGGTGGGGTGGAAAAAATGTTGTTAGTCTCAGTCAGCGAGGAGGATGGTGCGGTTTTCAAAAAGATTTCCTTGGCTCTGATGTTGTGGGGATGGTATTTGAGAACCAATTTGCTCCTCTCAGTACTATCACTGATGCGTGATACAAAGGTGTCGGCACGAGTGAAGTTTTTAACTCGCTGAAGCCGCAGATTGAAGTGAAGCTTCAGGGTAAGACCTTTGTTAAAAAGAACTCCACTATTTCCAACGCCTTTTCCAAAAATTCCTAATTAGATTGACATAGTCTTCGGAGGCGAAGAAGTTGTGAAAAGTGGATAGAATCCTTACAGGATTTGGGATGAGACGAGGGATAGAGTAGGTAAAAGTGGCTGTCTGTAGGTTTGGAGTAGGCCGAAGTGAGTAGGCAGTTTTCCTGGAGAGTTACAGTAATGTCCAGGAAATTTACCGATAGTTCGGAAATTGTGTGAGTGAACTTTATGGAGGGGTGGAAAGAATCTACAAAATTGATGAACGTGTCAAGTTCACTTCTCTCCATATGAGTAACTCCAATGCCGTCAGCAATGTATCTCTTATAAAATTCGGGGAGGCGACCAGTGTATTCTTGTTCCACTCTGTGCTTGAAATGGCCCATGAACAAGCAAGCATAGCTTGGTACCATTTTAGTCCCAATAGCAACCCCACTGATTTGGTCAAAGAACTGGCCATTGAACTCAAACAAGTTGAGGGTTAGGACCTATTCCGCAAAACGTAGTAAGGCGTGTGTGGGTATATTGGGGTGAGGTTGTCTGTCTAAAAAGTATTGCACGGCCAGAAGGTCATCGTTGTGGGGAATGGATGTATAGAGGGAACACACATCAAGGAGGAGCAAATAGTGTTTTTTGTCTGGATTGATGCTCAGGGAGTCTAAATTCCTTAAGGCATGGTTGGTGTCCTTGAAGGGATACCACTACTGTGTACTATTTGTTCGTTGTGGAAGGCTCTTTGCCGAAACGTTCGCTGTTGTGTTACGTCCTGTCAGGCTAAATAATACCCTGTTTATATGTTATACATTTACTAATTTGAAAGCCTGGTTGCAGGCTCACCCCCATTATTTTGTATGATGTCCTACTAGGCCTACGTACATATCTCCTATTAAACATATTGTCCTACCTTGCCGGATTAAAGTCTTACCCAACTTTTGTGTCACGTGATACTGTTTGGTGTAGGTAAAATATGTTTTAAAATATTTTAATTGTTACTGCGAAGTGCGTCACACTAACTCAAAGATTTGTGCAACTTTGATTTTTTTCTGTGCAGTGTGATCTCCCTTAGCCACTGACTACAATTGTTAAACGTTGGTTTTGTTTTTTTTTGGTTTTTTTTTAAAATAATTTTTGTCTGTAACTTTCGGGTGTGCCAAAAACAGTTGGCATTTATTTGGGTTCCCAAAAGAAATCAATGTAATAGTTCAATTGAATTCTTACCGTGTAGCCACTAGCAGAAAAGCCTTGAACAAATGGAAAATCCAAGACAGCAATGGCAACCATATACGTAGACATCTTCGGGGTGACGTCATAGACATCTTTGACATAAGTAACGCCCGAATCTTCACTTTAAAATAAAAGGCATTAGCTTGCACGATTTATTAAAAAAACATACAAATTAGACACGGGAAATAATAGCTCAATCAGCTTAAATGACATGTACCATCAAGAATTTTAAAAAAAAACAAGGGTTTTTTCCAAGAAACTACAAAACCTGCTCCACTGCGTCCTGGGGATTTTTGGTACAACCCATCATTTCCAAGTTTTTTTTTAATATATCACTCATTTTGTTGTCGCAAAAATGAATTTAAATTTGCTACATAGAAAAATTAAACGTAATCCTGACACGAGTAGTTTTACATAAGTCTCCACGCCAGATATTGGTACACCAAATAGTGATTTAATTTTAAAATTTGGCTTACATTGTTTCTGAGTCCTGAACGATATTCATATTGGACAGAGATTTCATGTGACTGGGTCTCACGACTGTTATTTGAAATTCTGCTCTCACGCCTGGTTCATCAAAGCAAGGAAACACTCGTCTGGCCTCCGTTGGTTTGAGCTGAGTGCAAACGGCGTATATTCTGAAATTAGGTTTTTTTAAATAATTATATCATGGGACATCGTGTGTTTTAGCAACTGTGCTTCATATACCTGATAGCATATACTTTAGCTTCTAACAAGTTTTCGCTGAGGTTAAATATACTGAACAACAAAATCTTGTTACAAGCAGGTACGTTTTTAAAAGGGCTTTTCTCATTTTCTGCCGTTTTGAATATAGAGAGGATTATGTTATTTAAAGTTACTTGTTATACTTTAGGGGAAAAAAAACAACTATTTTTACTTACTTGGTTTTGTTTGCTGTTTCATAGTGACCATAAAACAGTCCTTTACCACCTTCTTCTATCTTTCCACTGAAGTGCAATTCAATGGTGTAATTTTTACGATTCTGTGTTACAAACGTCAGAAGAATGATTTAAAATTTAAATAGTACCAAATAATTACATTTTTAAAAAAGGAAATACTAATACTTAAATTAGCTTAATCGAAAATAAATTTATCTACGTACCCGGAAGTCTCTGTCAAATTGAATAATTAAAAAATCTCGAGTGGTATCGAAGATCGCATTTTTGTACTTTGGACCACCAGTTGAACGTATTTTTGATGTGTCCACTTTAAGTCCCTTGGAGTGTAGAGTAACTGTATTGGTGGCCCTCCAACATATAACTGAAATCTTCACGGAGCCCTTAAGAGACACAATTTATGTATAAAATTGTTGGGTTTTTAACGAAATTAAATAACATTTTAAAATTTAACAAAAACTTTTTTATTTTAAAAATATCTAAAAGTTACGAGATAATAAAACAAAAGAAATAATTTGTGTTCTTTTAGCATTTAAAAAAATTTAATGGAGAATTGCCCTTGATCAAAGAGCACTTTTCCAGATATGTATTTTACGATCAGAGAGCACTTATCCAGATATGTATTTTACGATCAGAGAGCACTTATCCAGATATGTATTTTACGATCAGAGAGCACTTTTCCAGAGAAGTATTTTACTATCAAAGAGTACTTTTCAAGATATGTATTTTACTATCAAAGAGCCCTTTTCCAAATATGTATTCTTCCATATCTCAAAGGATTACGACCCCTTTGCCACATTAAAAAATGTCACCTTGATTTAACAGGTTAGATTGTTACCCAACTTCAAACATTGTTCTTACTTTTAAATTGTTTTCATATTTTAACATCAAATAATACTCTTAGCATTTTAAGCCTCAGATGTGTGCAATATTCAATCATTGCTAAGACCTTTTTAAAAAAAATATTTGGCACATTCAAACGTTTAACTTTAATCGTTTAACTTTCTTTAAACGTTTTCATGTTCAACATGGACCTAAGCCTTATCCATTTTAACTTAGGGTTATATTCAAACTTTTCAACCACTTTTAAAAACTAAAGCTCCTTATTACTGCAATGTTCTTTGTTAAACTCAGGGTACCTCTTGACCACGTTCAAACACTGATTTGTGTTCAATACATTTTTATTAATGGTTTTATTCTGACATTGATCTTAATTCTATTATTACATTAAACCAGTGTAAGGATCTCATATTAACCCTGCATTACATTTTTTTACTCCATTTTAAAAAAAAATATTTTTTTTTAATTTTTTTAATTTTAATTATTTTTTTTAATGAAAAAAAAATTTGAGGGGGGAGGGGGGAATTTTTGAAATAAGATTTAACTTACCCTACTTTAACCTCTTTACTTTTCATTAAAAAATGCTCAAAATTTTCATGGGTAAAACCATTTCAATTTTTAAAGATGGCTATTTTATTAAGCCAATGAAGATCTTTGCCGCATTGAAACATTTCACTCAGTTTTTCTCCTAATAAAGTGTCGCCTACTTCAAACAATATATTTGCTGCTCTGGTTCAAACTCTTGGCAACTAAAACAACATAACTCTTAGTATTACTTTTTTTTAAACTTCTGTCAATTTTTAAATAAAATTCTACGTAAATTTACTCTGCCTAACTTAAATGAGCAACATTCGTTATCCACATACTCCAACCTTTGTGAGACGATTGTTTTGTTCGGGTTGTGCCGCATTCAACGTTCTTTTCAGCTGCTGTGTTTTTGTGTGGCAGATAGCTGAATTGATTTGTCAAAATTTGCTTTTAAAGTCATGATTTACTATTATTATTATTATGTTTGGTTATTTGATTATTCCTCTCATGCATGTCTGCGTCTTGGTGTCGAAGCGATTACATGGTCAATTTATTGACCCTACTTTAACATCTCGAAATACATATGTTTACAAAGGAAGACACTTTTTTTTCAAATTCTGTATTAAAAGTAAAAATAAATAAATTTCAATCCCCAGTTATTGAAATGTCGAATTTAAGTTATTAGTTGGTAATTTTTAAAAATATAGCTTGTTAAGTACTTATACTCGAGTATATAAGGTAAGTACCAATATTGGCATTCAAATTATAATCAGTCCATTATGGCCAAACACATGTTATATTTTAGAAGACAAAAAATTTGAAATGGAGGGAAAGATAATAAATTAAAGTTTAATGTATATTTCTTAAAAGGTGATCTGTAAATATTGATTATACTTAAGTAGCATGTAGGTGGTAATCTAAGTAAAAAAATTCTTAACATTGCAGTCAACTTTTGAATTAATATACTGGTAGGTTCCAGATAACATTTAGATAAAAATTTAGCTTTTGGTTTACTGATTTACTTTAACTAATGTTGCAGGTTATTTGGTTATCTGATAAATTTAGACACAAATTTAGGTTTCTGTTTAATAATTTACTTTAACTGATTTTGCATGTTTTTGGTTTGGTTATCACTTAGCTTTGTTTTCAGGCGGAATTTAGACTTTTAATTATAATTGAGACTGTATTAAGAATGCTACTAAAATATTATGTCGGTACCTTAAAGGTAAAGTTCTCGCTGGCATTACCACTGAAGATAGTCTGAATCTCTAGGCTGTAGCTGTAGGGAGTTAGGCCTAGGTAATTACTGAGCCGGTAAGAGCGCGGGTTTACTGGTTGTTTTGGGTCTGCGGCTGAGGTTTCGTTCTTAGGACTAGCACACTGGCCGCCTGCAGATTGAGAGAAATATTTGATAACATTACAATATTCTTGTGAAAGTAATGTAAATTTAACAAAGTACACATTAATCAGTAGATAGCAATAATATTTTTTTTAAAACTTACATAAAACACATTTTAAAAAAAAATTAACCGGTGATAAAATGGATGTAAAGAAAAGGTCATGACAAATATGCATGTAAACATGTGTGGAGTGCTGCCAGTAGGCACTTTATATAGCAAACTATTGCGATACTATGAATGAGCAGATGACTAATAGGGTTATTAGGTGGAAGTAGTGATGATCGAGGTTCTCTTTAAGCTGCGCGTTTGTGCAGCTACGCAGACATGTGTCCAACGCCGCGAAGCAGTTTAGAATAACCGCACAGGAAATTTTAACAATATGTCTATTAGCAGGGTGTAAAATTATGCACAAAAAAATAATGCTGTGCATCTTTGCACATACGTTTTTTTTTATATTTAATTTAATTTTTTTTCTGCACACATATCAAAGATATCGTGGTTTCACTAAGCTCTAATACCAGAGATAATATCACTAATTTAAAGCTCTAATACAAGTGATAATATCACTAAGCTATAATACTAGTGATAATATCACTAAGTTCTAATACGAGGGATAATATCGCTAAGCTCTAATACTAGTGATAATATCACTAAGCTCTAATACCAGTGATAATATCACTAAGCTCTAATACTAGTGATAATATCACTAAGCTCTAATACCAGTGATAATATCACGAAGCTCTAAACAACCACACCTTTGAGATGATGTTTACGTTCAAATAATGGAAGAGGTGAAAGAAAGGATAGGTAGAGGTAATTATTATTGACGTATTTCAGCCGAAACCAAAACATTATTAGGGAACAAAGTATCCAGAAAGAACAAAAACATAACTTGTAAGAAAAGTCAAGTCGAAATCTACGTGACTTGCTTTTATTTGGTGGTGGGGGGGGAGCGGATGTCCTGGAATGGAGGGGAAAGGCCTAGAATAAGGTGTAGATGGAGGAGAGTTATTGAGTAGGCGAGGGGACGGTATGTGTTGTAATGCCAAAGATGACAATGTTCAGCGAGGGTCAAGGGAGGGTTATTCACCGCTTTAATCAAAAGACGAGCGAGTCTTTTAACTCGTATTTAAATTGTACATGTCGAGTGAGATATTCGATAAAATCCCAAGTAGGTGTCGATCACAAAATCAAGATGTGAAGTAACAGGCTGTTAATTATCAGACCAAATCAAACAACTGTTGTTATAAAATATTGTGTGCAGTCATTTGTTTGGTTTTACGATATGCAGCACTTAGGAAACCCAAATATCACCATGATAGTTCAATGATAGTCTTGTGGTGTATCTGAAATCCTTTCTCTAATAAGCTTCTCCGGTAAGCTTCACGATTTCACCTGTTAGACTCTTTGTCTTTCTGAAGGTTCTCAAAACGCTATAGAAACTCACTGCGAATGTCAACAATTGATAGTGTGTAGGCCTTAAACTATTTTCAGTTTTACATAAATACGAAGACGAATATTTTCTAATGAAGAATAAAACATCTAATTGTAATGTAAACCTCAACTTTATATCATCTACACCCATATATATATTGAAATTTAAAACAAGACATACATACGATATTGCGATATTAGTTTATAATGGGAAGATACTGCAAGAAATAAAAAAAAATCATCATATTCAGCTTTTTTCTTTGCACTTTATACTGATGATATTTTTCTCGTCTCTGTTATAACAGCTACTTGGTGTTGTAGATTAATTTTTTCTTTTTATAAATTATGTCTTCTTTCTTACAAATTATATCTTTTTCTATAGTGTTTTATAAATACCGGTATATAAGTTTTATTTAAAAGCTTCAATGAGCTAGTTTTAATTTGTGCATCCTCTTTGGTGTTGAGAGTATGAGATTGTTTTTCTACTTTGTAAAGGCGAAAACTTTTAGAGGTTTAAAAGAAAGCGTTTGTATTATCTTAAGTTCTCCTTAAATCAATAACGTACTTTATCTCGTATATTCAATTTGTTTACTATAGATATTGGTGGAGACTCTTGTTGAAAGCTTTTAATATTTGTAAATAGTTGTTATTATGGCCAATGCCCTCAACGTGTTTAATTCTACATTTCATATTTGACCTGCTTGTTACACATTTCTAGTTTTATTTTCGGAGAATGTGTCTCTGAACTTCAACCCATGTCTTGAGTTGAGTTTTTTTCAAGTAAAGCCTATCCCTTGGCTATAAAAATAGTAAATACCCGTAATTCTCTAGCAAAAAATAATTTATGTTCATTTATCAGGCACTTAATTATTCTTTGTAATCTGCTGACTTACAAATTTCTTTGTTGCCCGCACCGGCCAAATTGACACAGTCGGTCAGATTGTACTGTGTAGCTTCTGTCAGTGAATCAAAGACTAAGACTGTGGTGACGTACATCAGTAGGAACTTTGTACAGGAATAAGATCCGTGCGCAGGCATTGTTGGAAACTTCAGCTGTAAGAAATAAGGTCAGAATTAACGTTTATGAAATAGAAAAACGAAATCTAGTAATACTAGGGTTGCCAGATGTCCGGTTTTTAACCGGACTGTCCAGTATTATCGTTATTTGTCAAGTTAAAAATTGAAGCAATACCGGACATGCATGCGTACGGTATTTTCAATTTTCTTTAATTCAATACACTTAGGCTTTTTTAAGCAATCTTATAATCTTCTGATTAGGCTATAGAATCGACCGTTTGACCGGTATTCAAGTTTCTTCAAGGAACGTCTCTTGAAAAGTGGTGTTTGTTTTTCAGCAAGGAATCTGCTCCAATTTTGTTGAAACTTGTGTCATACATTATGTCAATTCCTGTGTCAAATGCAAGCGTGGAGAGGATTTTCAGTGTCATGAGAAATATGTGGACGGATGACGTAATCGGATGTGCGTTGAATCTGTGAGAAGTTAACTCTGTGTGTTTTTTAATATACCGTGTACCTGCACATAATTTAAGGAGGCAATTTCTAAGAACAAGAAGTTATTGAAAGCAGCCGAGTCTAGTGATAAATATAAAGCCAATTAGCGTTTTATTATTTCAAAATGCTGATGATTATTGTGCAGCGTAGTAACAGTATTGTACTTAGTCAAAGTCTTCAAAAATAAAAAAAAATAGAAAGTTCGAACTTAAATAATAGTTAGGAGATGTTTAAAATCCCTAACGTGAACAAAAATGTATTTTTAGTGACATAATCTTGCTATATTTTGATATTTGCAATACTGTAATTTTCTCCAGAAAACATGACATAAACGGACATATTACCAGACAGAAGAAAAACAATATTATTATTTTATTATATTATTGCATTCATAATCATGCCATATTTTGAAAATATAATAAAGTAAGGATGTTTAATGAGATTCCGATCTTATTCTATTTTTAATATACGAATGTTGCAACGCATCATTTTTATCTTGATTTGGTCATATGAATATTAATTACATTTACAGACTACATCACTTTTTGAATTCACACAGTTCACTAAACCTATTCAATGATCCCAAAACCGCAAATTATTCATGTTGCTATTTTGGCTTTTTGTGCCATCGACTGTCGACACTAGTGTCCGGTATTTGTGAGACATCCATCTGGCAACCCTAGGTAATACGTGTATGAAACTATGTGAACTAATATTTATAATTTATTTTAAAATAAACTTTTTTTAAATTTGAGACCACCACAATAAAAGATAATGCTACACAGAAAATTCTTTTAGTTGTAGATTTGTTTGTTAGAAGTATTTATTCCAGTTTCGAACATTCAAAGAAGTTGAAGTAGCTGAAACTTTTAAGTATTGAGAAGTATAACTTGTATCACGTCTAAACCTCTGAGTGTTCTGCTCTTGTACAAGTGACCTGCGTCTGTTCGAACCTAGTCTCAAAGTGAATGGGATGAGGCAAGGACGACACGTAATGCTCTGACAACTCAGACATGCGCAGTGGGGGTGGGCTGCACAGCCGTCATCTGTCGGGTTAGGGCACAGTGCGTGTTGCTTGTCTAAGGTTCTCAATTTGGGCAGAGATTGGTGGCCAGGAACATCTTTAATGTCAAGATGTTTAAAACGCTAACAAAATTGGTCGGAAGTCATTTGAAAAGACACAATATGTTAATAGATATTCTCCGTCATAAACCACACTATTTACAGTGGCGCGTGTTGATATTTCCCGTCATAAACCACACTATTTACAGTGGCGCGTGTTGATATTTCCCGTCATAAACCACACTATTTACAGTGGCACGTGTTGATGCACGCAAGTCTAAACATAATTCTTTTAAATCACAAAAATGTGTCAATTATTTGAGATAGACAGGATAGCGTCATGACGTTATAGTAATACTAGGACAATAGTGGCCTTATGTACGCAACGTACAGGCAAGGATCAACGGCTACAACGTCTTTTGCCATTACTTTGACCAAAATCCACACCGATTTCCACAAAACAATTTTTTTTAAATTCATGAAGATATTTGACACATTGTCTATAGAGTTGTAAAATGAAAGGGATCACGAATGACTCAAAGATTAAGCAGCCAGTGTAACTAATCAATTAAAATCTGATCATCCCTATTAGAAATAATTTAAAACCTCAGCTGTCTTTAAAGACAATTATTTCAGATAATAAATTTCATTTAATTAACTGACAATACTTTGAACAATAAAGTATCATGGTTGATGTTGTTAATACCTAGGAGTGTGATTTTTATCACTGTTAATGTGTGCGTTTCAATAAGCACAGATTCTAACAAACGAACCTAAACAAATCTTGGTCCAGACAGTTCACTCTGACACATCTACTACGTCATAACTGTTACAGCCAAAGCCTAGAGTCTTTCTTTTTCAAAAATTAGAACAAACAAAAAATAAAATTTAAAAAAGAAAACCTATAGTTTTAGAATCTAAAAACCGTTGGTCTATATTCTATATGTCTATGTCGCTCTATAGTTCAATGCTCCAAATATTGGCCAATTGACAAACCTCCAAAAATAAAAGAGATTGAAGCATGACGCCTATTATGAAAAAAACCTCCAAAACGTAAGTCATTGGTTGTGACCAAAACTTTGTGGCCATGACCATAATTTCATATTAGTTAAGATGTTTAACAGGACTAAGGTTATAATCATTTAATTATAAATGGACACAGACTAATTTTCGTACTAGTTAGAGGCAGGGAAACTTTATTAATATGTTTAGGTTCTTATAGGGTTACCCAAAAGTATTCATCTTCTGAATAGCAAAATAGCAAAATAAACCTTTTTAAAAAAAATTTCTTAGATGAAATTTCTTATTTGTCAATACATTCCAGCGATAAGATGAATGTAATTCTTAAAATTATCATTAAACCTTGTTCATAAAAAAAGAAGTGCATCCATGAATAATTTGTGTGATTTTTTTGGTGTGTCATGTATCAAAAATTATACTGCGCTAGCATTCTCAGCTCTCTGAAAATGTTTATATATAATAATAACTGATATAAAATCTGCTAATTGTAGTCATTTTAATCCAGTAAAATTATGATTAGATCAGCAAACAATTATAGACACGGCAATTGTATGTGTATGTCTTGTTTTTAAATTACACTTTGATTCTTAGACAAACTATTTTAAATTTGACGGATGGCTTTGAGATTATTTCCTCACATTAACCCATACATCACCCCCAACGTAGCTTCTGCTATTAAATGAGAAGCCTAATCTGCGTTACCTGATCTTTTATTCGACATTGATGGACGTGGTCATAACAAGCTCTTAGATAAGTACCAGAATGTCGTAACGTCTCTTGGTACTTAAACTGAAATGTAAAAATAATGATCGGACCTTTGTTAGCAGTGCGACTCAATCAATAGCCAAACCAACAGATGTTCCAAAAATAATGGTTTATGAGCCAAGGAGTCCAGCTACTTCAGACTAATGATGATGTGAGGTATTTTGTTATCTTGTTCTGTTGTCTTTGCTAATACTAATAGATGACTTGTAATATTTTGTTATCTTGTTCTGTTGTCTTCGCTAACAATAATAGATGACATGTAATTATATGTTATCTTGTCCTGTTGTCTTTGCTAATACTAATAAATGACTTGTAACTATATGTTATTTTGTTCTGTTGTCTTTGCTAACACTAATGATGACTTGTAACTATATGTTATCTTGTTCTGTTGTCTTTGACAGCACTAAATGATGATTTGGCAATGTTTGTGTTCCATTATTTGGTTGGTGTGTCTTGTCAGAGAAGTTAATTCTATTTTTTTCTAAGAAATCTCCTGTATGTGATGTTCTTTTGTTATTTTATTTTGCCCTGACATTGTCTCTGAAATTTTGTAATCTCCTGTCGTGCTCTGCTATGTGTTCGTGCTCTGCTATGTGTTCGTGCTCTGCTATGTGTTCGTGCTCTGCTATGTGTTCGTTCTCTGCTATGTGTTCGTGCTCTGCTATGTGTTAGTCGTTACTCAAATTCGTTCAATGTCTTTTTATCATAATTTCTCTTCAGGGTTCTTTTTCTTCTGTTCTAATTCTTACTAGTAAAGCTTTGTACTCTCTTGTTAAGATAAAAAAGAATTTTATGTACTCTCATGTAATGTATTCTCTCATGTTATGTACTCTCTCATGTTATGTACTCTCATGTTATGTACTCTCTCATGTTATGTACTCTCTCATGTAATGTACTCTCTCATGTTATGTACTCTCATGTTATGTACTCTCTCATGTTATGTACTCTCTCATGTAATGTACTCTGTCATGTTATGTACTCTCTCATGTAATGTACTCTCTCATGTTATGTACTCTCTCATGTAATGTACTCTGTCATGTTATGTACTCTCTCATGTTATGTACTCTCTCATGTTATGTACTCTCTCATGTAATGTACTCTCATGTTATGTACTCTCTCATGTTATGTACTCTCATGTTATGTACTCTCTCATGTTATGTACTCTCTCATGTATTGTACTCTCATGTTATGTACTCTCTCATGTAATGTACTCTCTCATGTTATGTACTCTCTCATGTAATGTACTCTGTCATGTTATGTACTCTCTCATGTTATGTACTCTCTCATGTTATGTACTCTCTCATGTAATGTACTCTCATGTTATGTACTCTCTCATGTTATGTACTCTCATGTTATGTACTCTCTCATGTTATGTACTCTCTCATGTATTGTACTCTCATGTTATGTACTCTCTCATGTTATGTACTCTCTCATGTATTGTACTCTCATGTTATGTACTCTCATGTAATGTACTCTCTCATGTTATGTACTCTCTCATGTTATGTACTCTCTCATGGTATGTACTCTCTCATGTTATGTACTCTCTCATGTTATGTACTCTCATGTTATGTACTCTCTCATGTTATGTACTCTCTCATGTATTGTACTCTCATGTTATGTACTCTCTCATGTTATGTACTCTCTCATGTATTGTACTCTCATGTTATGTACTCTCATGTAATGTACTCTCTCATGTTATGTACTCTCTCATGTTATGTACTCTCTCATGTATTGTACTCTCATGTTATGTACTCTCTCATTTTATGTACTCTCTCATGGTATGTACTCTCTCATGTTATGTACTCTCTCATGTATTGTACTCTCATGTTATGTACTCTCTCATGTTATGTACTCTCTCATGTATTGTACTCTCATGTTATGTGCTCTGTCATGTTATGTACTCTCTCATGTTATGTACTCTCTCATGTTATGTACTCTCTCATGTAATGTACTCTCTCATGTATTGTACTCTCATGTTATGTGCTCTCTCATGTTATGTACTCTCATGTTATGTACTCTCTCATGTTATGTACTCTCTCATGTTATGTACTCTCTCATGTAATGTACTCTCTCATGTATTGTACTCTCATGTTATGTACTCTCACATGTTATGTACTCTCTCATGTATTGTACTCTCATGTTATGTACTCTCTCATGTTATGTACTCTCTCATGTATTGTACTCTCATGTTATGTACTCTCTCATGTATTGTACTCTCATGTTATGTACTCTCTCATGTTATGTACTCTCTCATGTTATGTACTCTCTCATGGTATGTACTCTCTCATGTTATGTACTCTCTCATGTATTGTACTCTCATGTTATGTACTCTCTCATGTTATGTACTCTCTCATGTTTTGTACTGTCATGTTATGTACTCTCTCATTTTATGTACTCTCATGTTATGTACTCTCTCATGTAATGTACTCTGTCATGTTATGTACTCTCTCATGTTATGTACTCTCTCATGTTATGTACTCTCTCATGTATTGTACTGTCATGTTATGTACTCTCTCATATTATGTACTCTCTCATGTAATGTACTCTCTCATGTTATGTACTCTCTCATGTAATGTACTCTCTCATGTAATGTACTCTCTCATGTAATGTACTCTCATGTTATGTACTCTCTCATGTAATGTACTCTCTCATGTTATATACCCTCTCATGTAATGTACTCTCATGTTATGTACCCTCTCATGTAATGTACTCTCTCATGTAATGTACTCTCTCATGTTATGTACCCTCTCATTATATGTACTCTCATGTTATGTACCCTCTCATGTTATGTACTCTCTCATGTAATGTACTCTCTCATGTTATGTACCCTCTCATGTAATGTACTCTCTCATGTAAAGTACTCTCATGTTATGTACTCTCATGTTATGTACTCTCATGTTATGTACTCTCATGTAATGTACTCTCATGTTATGTACTCTCATGTTATGTACTCTCATGTTATGTACTCTCTCATGTAATGTACTCTCTCATGTTATGTACTCTCATGTTATGTACTCTCTCATGTTATGTACTCTCTCATGTAATGTACTCTGTCATGTTATGTACTCTCTCATGTAATGTACTCTCTCATGTTATGTACTCTCTCATGTAATGTACTCTGTCATGTTATGTACTCTCTCATGTTATGTACTCTCTCATGTTATGTACTCTCTCATGTAATGTACTCTCATGTTATGTACTCTCTCATGTTATGTACTCTCATGTTATGTACTCTCTCATGTTATGTACTCTCATGTATGTACTCTCATGTTATGTACTCTCTCATGTTATGTACTCTCTCATGTTATGTACTCTCTCATGTAATGTACTCTCTCATGTTATGTACTCTCTCATGTTATGTACTCTCTCATGTTATGTACTCTCTCATGTAATGTACTCTCATGTTATGTACTCTCTCATGTTATGTACTCTCATGTTATGTACTCTCTCATGTTATGTACTCTCTCATGTATGTACTCTCATGTTATGTACTCTCTCATGTTATGTACTCTCTCATGTATTGTACTCTCATGTTATGTACTCTCATGTAATGTACTCTCTCATGTTATGTACTCTCTCATGTTATGTACTCTCTCATGTATGTACTCTCTCATGTTATGTACTCTCTCATGTTATGTACTCTCATGTTATGTACTCTCTCATGTTATGTACTCTCTCATGTATTGTACTCTCATGTTATGTACTCTCTCATGTTATGTACTCTCTCATGTATGTACTCTCATGTTATGTACTCTCATGTAATGTACTCTCTCATGTTATGTACTCTCTCATGTTATGTACTCTCTCATGTATGTACTCTCATGTTATGTACTCTCTCATGTTATGTACTCTCTCATGTTATGTACTCTCTCATGTTATGTACTCTCTCATGTATTGTACTCTCATGTTATGTACTCTCTCATGTTATGTACTCTCATGTATGTACTCTCATGTATGTACTCTTCATGTTATGTACTCTCATGTTATGTACTCTCTCATGTTATGTACTCTCTCATGTAATGTACTCTCTCATGTATGTACTCTCATGTTATGTACTCTCATGTTATGTACTCTCATGTTATGTACTCTCTCATGTTATGTACTCTCTCATGTTATGTACTCTCTCATGTAATGTACTCTCTCATGTATTGTACTCTCATGTTATGTACTCTCTCATGTTATGTACTCTCTCATGTATGTACTCTCATGTTATGTACTCTCTCATGTTATGTACTCTCTCATGTATTGTACTCTCATGTTATGTACTCTCTCATGTATTGTACTCTCATGTTATGTACTCTCTCATGTTATGTACTCTCTCATGTTATGTACTCTCTCATGTATGTACTCTCTCATGTTATGTACTCTCTCATGTATTGTACTCTCATGTTATGTACTCTCTCATGTTATGTACTCTCTCATGTTTTGTACTGTCATGTTATGTACTCTCTCATTTTATGTACTCTCATGTTATGTACTCTCTCATGTAATGTACTCTGTCATGTTATGTACTCTCTCATGTTATGTACTCTCTCATGTTATGTACTCTCTCATGTATTGTACTGTCATGTTATGTACTCTCTCATATTATGTACTCTCTCATGTAATGTACTCTCTCATGTTATGTACTCTCTCATGTAATGTACTCTCTCATGTAATGTACTCTCTCATGTAATGTACTCTCATGTTATGTACTCTCTCATGTAATGTACTCTCTCATGTTATATACCCTCTCATGTAATGTACTCTCATGTTATGTACCCTCTCATGTAATGTACTCTCTCATGTAATGTACTCTCTCATGTTATGTACCCTCTCATTATATGTACTCTCATGTTATGTACCCTCTCATGTTATGTACTCTCTCATGTAATGTACTCTCTCATGTTATGTACCCTCTCATGTAATGTACTCTCTCATGTAAAGTACTCTCATGTTATGTACTCTCATGTTATGTACTCTCATGTTATGTACTCTCATGTAATGTACTCTCATGTTATGTACTCTCATGTTATGTACTCTCATGTTATGTACTCTCATGTTATGTACTCTCATGTTATGTACTCTCTCATGTTATGTACTCTCATGTTATGTACTCTCATGTAATGTACTCTCATGTTATGTACTCTCTCATGTTATGTACTCTCATGTTATGTACCCTCATGTTATGTACTCTCATGTTATGTACCTCTCATGTAATGTACTCTCATGTTATGTACTCTCTCATGTTATGTACTCTCTCATGTTATGTACTCTCATGTTATGTACTCTCATGTAATGTACTCTCATGTTATGTACTCTCTCATGTTATGTACTCTCATGTTATGTACTCTCATGTAATGTACTCTCATGTTATGTACTCTCTCATGTTATGTACTCTCTCATGTTATGTACTCTCATGTAATGTACTCTCATGTAATGTACTCTCATGTTATGTACTCTCTCATGTTATGTACTCTCATGTTATGTACTCTCATGTAATGTACTCTCATGTTATGTACTCTCTCATGTTATGTACTCTCATGTTATGTACTCTCATGTTATGTACCCTCTCATGTTATGTACTCTCTCATGTAATGTACTCTCTCATGTTATGTACCCTCTCATGTAATGTACTCTCATGTTATGTACCCTCTCATGTAATGTACTCTCTCATGTAAATTACTCTCTCATGTTATGTACTCTCATGTTATGTACTCTCATGTAATGTACTCTCATGTTATGTACTCTCTCATGTAATGTACTCTCTCATGTTATGTACCCTCTCATGTAATGTACTCTCATGTTATGTACCCTCTCATGTAATGTACCCTCTCATGTAATGTACTCTCATGTTATGTACTCTCTCATGTTATGTACTCTCATGTTATGTACTCTCATGTAATGTACTCTCATGTTATGTACTCTCTCATGTTATGTACTCTCATGTAATGTACTCTCATGTAATGTACTCTCATGTAATGTACTCTCATGTTATGTACTCTCATGTTATGTACCCTCTCATGTTATGTACCCTCTCATGTAATGTACTCTCATGTTATGTACCCTCTCATGTAATGTACTCTCTCATGTAAATTACTCTCTCATGTTATGTACCCTCTCATGTTATGTACTCTCATGTTATGTACCCTCTCATGTTATGTACTCTCATGTTATGTACCCTCTCATGTTATGTACTCTCATGTTATGTACTCTCTCATGTAATGGACTCTCTCATGTTATGTACCCTCTCATGTAATGTACTCTCATGTTATGTACCCTCTCATGTAATGTACTCTCTCATGTAAATTACTCTCTCATGTTATGTACCCTCTCATGTTATGTACTCTCATGTTATGTACCCTCTCATGTTATGTACTCTCATGTTATGTACCCTCTCATGTTATGTACCCTCTCATGTTATGTACTCTCATGTTATGTACTCTCATGTTATGTACTCTCATGTTATGTACTCTCATGTTATGTACCCTCTCATGTTATGTACTCTCTCATGTAATGGACTCTCATGTTATGTACCCTCTCATGTTATGTACCCTCTCATGTAATGTACTCTCATGTTATGTACCCTCTCATGTAATGTACTCTCTCATGTAATGTACTCTCTCATGTTATGTACCCTCTCATGTTATGTACTCTCATGTTATGTACCCTCTCATGTTATGTACTCTCATGTTATGTACCCTCTCATGTTATGTACCCTCTCATGTTATGTACTCTCTCATGTAATGTACTCTCTCATGTTATGTACCCTCTCATGTTATGTACTCTGTATGTACCCTCTCATGTTATGTACTCTCTCATGTAATGTACTCTCTCATGTTATGTACCCTCTCATGTTATGTACTCTCATGTTATGTACCCTCTCATGTTATGTACTCTCTCATGTAATGTACTCTCTCATGTTATGTACTCTCATGTTATGTACCCTCTCATGTTATGTACCCTCTCATGTAATGTACCCTCTCATGTAATGTACTCTCATGTTATGTACCCTCTCATGTTATGTACTCTCATGTTATGTACTCTCATGTTATGTACTCTCATGTTATGTACTCTCATGTTATGTACTCTCATGTAATGTACTCTCATGTTATGTACTCTCATGTTATGTATCCTCTCATGTTATGTACCCTCTCATGTAATGTACTCTCATGTTATGTACCCTCTCATGTAATGTACTCTCTCATGTTATGTACCCTCTCATGTAATGTACTCTCTCATGTAAATTACTCTCTCATGTTATGTACCCTCTCATGTTATGTACTCTCATGTTATGTACCCTCTCATGTTATGTACTCTCATGTTATGTACCCTCTCATGTTATGTACTCTCATGTTATGTACCCTCTCATGTTATGTACTCTCTCATGTAATGTACTCTCTCATGTTATGTACCCTCTCATGTTATGTACTCTCATGTTATGTACCCTCTCATGTATTGTACTCTCATGTTATGTACTCTCATGTTATGTACCCTCTCATGTATTGTACTCTCATGTTATGTACTCTCTCATGTTATGTACCCTCTCATGTAATGTACTCTCATGTTATGTACTCTCTCATGTAATGTACTCTCTCATGGTATGTACCCTCTCATGTAATGTACTCTCATGTTATGTACCCTCTCATGTATTGTACTCTCTCATGTTATGTACCCTCTCATGTAATGTACTCTCTCATGTATTGTACTCTCTCATGTTATGTACTCTCATGTTATGTACTCTCATGTTATGTACCCTCTCATGTATTGTACTCTCTCATGTTTTGTACCCTCTCATGTATTGTACTCTCTCATGTTATGTACTCTCATGTTATGTACTCTCTCATGTTATGTACTCTCATGTTATGTACCCTCTCATGTATTGTACTCTCTCATGTTGTAGTTATGTTTCGCTCTAAAAGTCTCTGCTATGTTCTTACTTGCTCTGTCGTGATCTTTTGTTGTTGTTATAACTTCTTCTCAACTGTTATTCAGATCATAATCTGTTTGACGAAAGTTGATTTGGTGTATTTTATGATGAAAAAAAAGGTTTTCTTGTTACTTTTTTCATTATAAAAGCAATGATGTGGTCAAATTTTAAGAAGTTTGATCTTAGCTAAGATTCTTTTATGTCATGCAAAAGCTGTTTCCAAAACTGTTGATAGGGTTTGGACATTTTAGTAAAACTGAAAAGGCGCATTTTTCTCAATTTGAAATCGCATTGGATCTTGTTTGAATAAAACCTTTGACGGGGATTTAAATAAATATCACAGCGAACTGTTGTAGTTTATTAGTCTAATGTGTACTTTAGGAAAATAATTTTAGTTAGTCTCATGTAATCTTCTCAATTACATTTCTTCTTTTAGAATTCATACCAAGTGTGAAATGTGTATGTGCATGTGTCAGATCAGCTCAATCCGTCATTACTTAACATATAGTGCAACAAAAACTATAGTCTGTGCTCTTGTTTTAGCTCGTATGGATTATTGCAATTCTCTTCTGTCAGGTGCTCCAAAACAATGCATTGAAAAACTACAGAAATGTCAAAATTCAGCTTCCAGACTAGTACTGAAGGCAAAAAAACATGACCATATACTCCGCTACTTTACTCACTTCATTGGTTACCTATACAAGCTCGAATTGATTACAAACTGCCTGTTCTCTGTCACAACTTCTTTTCTGACTCATCCCCTTCCTATCTTACTGAACTTCTGTCGGTCTACTCACCCAGTCGTCAGCTACGCTCTTCTGCAGACACACGCATTGGAAAACAATGGAATTATCTACCATTACACATCCGTAGTATTCCAACTACCAAGGCCTTCAAGACTGCACTTAAGACGCATCTTTTCAAAATGTATTTACAACATTAATGAAAAAACATTTGTTTTAATGATTAGCGTAGCTTATGTGTAATGTACTGTCCTTTATGTTGTTATTATGGTATGAATGGTTATTTAATTATTATATGCATGTGATGATCTCCATGTAAAGCGCTGTGAGCCCGGTTCCTTACTGGGATACAGCGCTATATAAATTATCAATTATTATTATTATTATTATTAAATTACTGCCGATGAATTTGAAAAGTACACAGAGTTAATTTTACTCTTTTTAGGGGTGGATATTATCTTTCTACTTGTTTTTTTAGCTAATGCGGAACTTTCTTTTCAGAGTTTTTTTCTAGTTCTATTAGAAAATAAAAATCATTATACACGTTTCTGGTGCGTGCTCGTATAAGTATATAAGCACAAAAATACGAGTTTTTTTATTTGATTTTTGGGGGGTTGGGGTGGGAGGGAGGGGTTATTATCAGACTGACGCCCATCCTATATAGTTGTGTCTGTATGTGCTAATTATTGCCAATTTTCGTTAATAGATCATGTTTCATTTAAGTTAAAGAATTAAATTACTTGTAAACTTTATCATGTTACTTGGGTCGAATGTATTTGTGTGTGAACATAACCCCTAGATCATAACACAAGTATGAATGTATTTGTGCGTGAACATAACCACGAGATCATAACACAAGTATGAATGTATTTGTGTGTGAACATAACCACGAGATCATAACACAAGTATGAATGTATTTGTGTGTGAACATAACCACGAGATCATAACACAAGTATGAATGTATTTGTGTGTGAACATAACCACGAGATCATAACACAAGTATGAATGTATTTGTGTGTGGACATAACCACGAGATCATAACACAAGTATGAATGTATTTGTGTGTGAACATAACCACGAGATCATAACACAAGTATGAATGTATTTGTGTGTGAACATAACCACGAGATCATAACACAAGTATGAATGTATTTGTGTGTGAACATAACCACGAGATCATAACACAAGTATGAATGTATTTGTGTGTGAACATAACCACGAGATCATAACACAAGTATGAATGTATTTGTGTGTGAACATAACCACGAGATCATAACACAAGTATGAATGTATTTGTGTGTGAACATAACCACGAGATCATAACACAAGTATGAATGTATTTGTGTGTGAACATAACCACGAGATCATAACACAAGTATGAATGTATTTGTGTGTGAACATAACCACGAGATCATAACACAAGTATGAATGTATTTGTGTGTGAACATAACCACGAGATCATAACACAAGTATGAATGTATCTGTGTGTGAACATAACCACGAGATCATAACACAAGTATGAATGTATTTGTGTGTGAACATAACCACGAGATCATAACACAAGTATGAATGTATTTGTGTGTGAACATAACCACGAGATCATAACACAAGTATGAATGTATTTGTGTGTGAACATAACCACGAGATCATGACACAAGTATGAATGTATTTGTGTGTGAACATAACCACGAGATCATAACACAAGTATGAATGTATTTGTGTGTGAACATAACCACGAGATCATAACACAAGTATGAATGTATTTGTGTGTGAACATAACCACGAGATCATAACACAAGTATGAATGTATTTGTGTGTGAACATAACCACGAGATCATAACACAAGTATGAATGTATTTGTGTGTGAACATAACCACGAGATCATAACACAAGTATGAATCTATTTGTGTGTGAACATAACCACGCGATCATAACACAAGTATGAATGTATTTGTGTGTGAACATAACCACGAGATCATAACACAAGTATGAATGTATTTGTGTGTGAACATAACCACGAGATCATAAGACAAGTATGAACAAATTAAATGGAACTCTGATTTCACTGAATCATATGGATAAAATTATTCACAAATGTATAAAACTACAGGGGTATATTATTATTCTGAAAAAGATTATTTTGAAAATTCTTGATAATTGAGGCAGGCAGAAGGCGCTTAGGGTGAGATTCAGTTAATCTCGAGTGTAGATAGTCTGTCATCTCATACATCATACACTACCGTGCTAATAGCAAATCAAGTTATATTTTGTTGAGGAAAGTAATTTTTATTTAGTTCTAGCATCAACCCAATAAACACATTAAAGATGACGGCTACTATCAAAACGTTCTATAAATCATCCTTGTATAAAGTGAAATGTTTTTGGCTTCTATTCATTGAAAATTGGAGAGAGCGTCCCATACCTCTTTTGAAATAAACAAAACCAATTACTATTTAAATTAACATGTGTAAACTTATGTAAATTAATATACATATTTACGTTGACAAATATATTTTGCTGTGCTCAGGTTGTACGAACACACATTACACTACTATAAGAATAAAGTGTTCCGGGCTATCAATAACACTGTGTGCTATTTATAGGTGGTCAACAAAAGTTGTCAGCTAATGCAAATAAAGATATATTCTTCTTTATTTTATTTCACATCACTTTTGATTTGTAGCCTGCTTAGAGCTGTAAATACATGATGGCATCCAATTAGGTATCGAGAAAAGTTGATAGATGGCTGTTCTAAGAGAGCAACTTTGTGATTTTAAAGAAAAACCTTTACTGCAAATGCAAGGGGGACAATCGTCTTATCAATGAATTCAAGGATAACTCTTTTAGCCCCTACTTAATCTTCTCAAGTAATGTCTCAGACCAAAACTGTGCTATTCGTGGTGCCAATAATTCATTCAGGACTCGAATTTCCCAGGTCCATGTATTGAAAAGAGAGATAATTTCTTATAACAGAGCCCTTAGCCTTGCATTAAGAATAGTAAAATATCTTTTTTTTTCTTAAGTATTGTCACATTGAGAAACGTAAAACTAGGAGCATTTGGACGTCTATGTGTGCAATCTAGTCGGAATGTTGGCAAACATATTATATTTTAGCTCCTCCATTTCTGTGAAAGTATTAATTATACCAATGAATTTTACTTAAGTTTATACGTAGGGAAGTTCTATTTTGTGGTGATTAGTTTTTATTCTTTTTTTTTAATTCTTTTTTTTTAAATATTTTGTTTAGTAATTGCGTAGCGAACTGTTGTCAATATGGAAATAAGTAAATTAATGCAAAGAGTTTATTCATACAAAGAAAATATATCTTGAGCAGGACTTTGGTTGATGCTAAATTAAACATATTTATTACATTTGTATAATTGCCGTATTCATTTATTAACATAACTTTTGACAGTTGGTTAACTACAGGAGAAATACAAACAGGATTACGTCCATATTTGAGATGCGGATTTTACAAATATGTTGGTAACCACATTCGTACACATAAAATGGCTGGATTCGTTTAGCATTATATGAACATGTGGGTTGTCTTACTGATGACAGAACAGCCTGCGCCATAAAACAAAAATTGTGTTGGTCAATTTTAATATACTTTTAAGTTGCACGGGAAACGTTTTACACACATTAAACAAGATATAGCTGACAATATAATTGTTATAAAAAGTTTAGGACATCACTTGCTAATGCTTAACGCTTAATAATATCAAACGTAGAGAGATATAGACGGTCGGTGGACATAGTGAGGGAAGGGAAATGGGTTAGTTGGATGACAGAGAGAGAGAGAGAGAAAACAGGAATGGGGTGATAGAGTGAGGGAAAGAAAAGTTGGAATGGCCTTTCAGAGAGAGAGAGAGAGAGAGAGAGAGAGAGAGAGAGAGAGAGAGAGAGAGAGAGAGAGAGAGAGAGAGAGAGAGAGAGAGAGAGAGAGAGAGAGAGAGAGAGAGAGAGAGAGAGAGAGAGAGAGAGAGAGAGAGAGAGAGAGAGAGAAAACAGGATTGGGGTGATAGAGTGAGGGAAAGGAAAAGTTGGAATGGCCTTACACAGAGAGAGAGAGAGACAGAGACAGAGAGAGAGAGAGAGAGAGAGAGAGAGAGAGAGAGAGAGAGAGAGAGAGAGAGAGAGAGAGAGAGAGAGAGAGAGAGAGAGAGAGAGCGGGAATTCGGATTGGCATGAAATAGTGAGGAAAAGACGATCGGGTATTGGTTATGGCAGAACGAGAGAGAGAGAAAGGGAGATATGGATGACAGAATGAGGGAATCAAGATGTTGGAATTGTATGACAAAGAGAGGAAAAAGTTTGATTTGTGTGAAAAAGTGAGGGAAAGGAGATCGGTAAGTGGAATGACAGGAGAGCGAGAAAGAGAGAAGGAGGAATTGGGATGACAGAGTGAAGGAAAGCAGGGGTGACATGGAAGAAAGATAGAAAGGAGGGGGTTCGGGATGACATTTTGGAGAAAAGGAGATGGGGGATTGGGTTGACAGAGAGAGAGAGAGAGAGAGAGAGAGAGAGAGAGAGAGAGAGAGAGAGAGAGAGAGAGAGAGAGAGAGAGGGGGAGAGAGGTGGGAAGTGTGATAAAAGAGATAAGGA
Organism: Ampullaceana balthica; assembly: GCA_944989445.1. Taxonomy (NCBI): domain Eukaryota; kingdom Metazoa; phylum Mollusca; class Gastropoda; family Lymnaeidae; genus Ampullaceana; species Ampullaceana balthica. Next base: position 698,748 of record CALYLW010000595.1, on the reverse strand, counting down.
AAGATAGAGATGTGTAGATGGATGACAGAATGAGGATATGTATTAGAGAAGTGAGTTGGATCTTTGATCTCAGGTAGATTGCTTTGTTAGATGTGTTTTATTTTGTTCAGTGCTGCCATTGTTTTGGCCAATATGGTAAGAATTTCTGGCTTTGAACCTTCGTCGGATATTATGGCCCCTAGATATTTAAAGGTGGAGACTTCTTCGAGTTTTCGCCCGTTTATCCGAATTTCATTTGTGAATTTTCTATTTGCCATGACCTTGGTCTTTTCTGCATTTATTTCCATGCCATACGCCTATGCTATTTTCTCTAGTTTTGCAAGGAATTCTTTGTGTTCGTCCTCGCTGCTAGCTAGGCTGTCTATGTCATCGACGAAGCGTAAGTTGTTTATAATTCTCCCTCAGATCCTGACTGTTCCGACATGTCAATGGAATGTTTTAAAAGAACAATGTGTTCTTCTTCTATTCATTTACGGCCTACTACCAAAATGCCCCCGTATCTTATGAACAGTAAACAAAAAAGGTAAATGCATAAAATAAAAACAGGGTATAGTAGGCCTGACAGGACGTAACATAACAGCGAACGTTTCGGCAAAGAGTCTTCTTCAACGGACAAATAGTACACAAATGAAACGAATAAAACTAAATAATAGAAAAAAACACTTAGCTGCGGTGAAATCCAAGTAGTCCAGTAGTCAGACTTCAGTTCCATTTTGCCGGGAAAAACAACACGCTTCCCGATGATGAGTTATTCCCATTAAAAAAGCAAAGGAAATCTACTTGGACACCACCGCCTGGACAATCCAAGGCTCTGGACTTACATATCAAAAGCACAGAGAATGAAATTAAAAACCTTTTGTTTCCTTGACTCCGTAAATCCAACCTTTCTAAAGTTGAGTCGAAAGCCTTGTCTTTATTGCGCAGCCGTAAAGACATTGTCATCAAACCGGCCGACAAAGGCGGGGCCGTAGTTGTATGGGATAAGGAGTTGTATATTAAGGAAGCTCAGAGACAACTGGAGGACACCCAGTTCTACCAACAGAGAGCCACAGATCCCATCATGAAAAATAACACTGTGGTTAAAAAGACCATCGATGAGTTGATAACAGAATGCGCTCTACCTCAATCAGCGTCCAGGATGCACATTTTTGACAGTGACCTGGGTAAGCCATCCTTTTATCTCCTTCCTAAAATTCACAAGGATGGTAACCCTGGTAGACCTATTGTCTCTGCATGTTCTTGTCCAACAGAACACATTTCTGAATTCTTGGATAGTGTCTTCCAACCGATAGTGGCATCCCTCCCTACGTACATTAAGGACACCAACCATGCCTTACGGACATTCGACTCTCTGAGCATCAATCCAAACGTAAAGAACTATCTGTTCCTCCTTGATGTATGTTCCCTCTATACATCCATTCCCCACAACGATGGCCTTCTGGCTGTGCAATACTTTTTGGACAGACAACCTCACCCCAATATACCTACACACGCCTTACTACGCTTGGCGGAATTGGTCTTAACCCTCAACTCGTTTGAGTTCAATGGCCAGTTCTTTGACCAAATCAGTGGGGTCGCCATGGGGACTAAAATGGGACCCAGCTATGCATGCTTGTTCATGGGCCATTTCGAGCACAGAGTGGAACAAGAATACACTGGTCGCCTCCCCGAATTTTATAAAAGATACATTGATGACGGCATTGGGGTCACTCATATGGAGAGGAGTGAACTTGACACGTTCATCAACTTTGTTGATTCTTTTCACCCCTCCATTAAGTTCACTCACACGATTTCCGAACTATCGGTTAATTTCCTGGACATTACTGTAACTCTCCAGAAGAACCGCCTCCTCACTTCGGCCTACTTCAAACATACGGACAGTCACTCTTACCTACTCTATCCCTCGTCTCATCCCAAATCCTGTAAGGATTCTATTCCATTTTCACAACTCCTTCGCCTCCGTAGGCTGTGTCAATCTAATGAGGACTTTTTGGAAAAGGCGTTGGAAATGGTGGAGTTTTTTAGACAAAGGTCTTATCCCTGAAGCTATACTTCAATCTGCACTTCAGCGAGTTAAAAACTTCACTCGTGCCGACGCCTTTGTATCACGCTCCAGTGATTGTAATGAAAGGAGCAAATTGGTGCTCACATACCATCCCCACAACATCAGAGCAAAGGAAATATTTGTGAAAAACCGCACCATCCTCCTCGCGGACCCTGAGACAAACAACATATTTTCCACCCCACCCCTCATTGTATTCAGGAGGGATAAAAATCTGCGAGACCTATTGGTTCGTAGCCGTCTGCTTATTCCGTCCTCCCATCTGGGCACTAAGCCATGTGGTCGTAATCGCTGCAAGACATGTCCCTTTGTTACCCAGACGGACCAGATTGTCTTCCCTAAGGGGATATTCAAGATTAGGAATGGCTATCTTTGTACTAGCCGCAATGTGGTCTACACCATTGTGTGTAAGCGCTGTCCTTTGAAGTACATTGGTGAAACGGGGAGGTTACTCTCTTGCCGTATCGCGGAACATGTACGTGCCATTAAACAAGACAAACAGTGTCCTGTCTCCCGACACTTCAATGGACGGGACCACATGGGCGTCGATGACATGTCTGTCACCGCCTTGGTTTCTTGTACAAACACACCCGGCCGGGTCAGTCTGGAGAATACGACTAATCCATGAATATGGGACTCTTACACCACATGGGATCAACGTTGTGTTCGCACTGACAAGCTGATTGATTGGCCACACCCACCCTTTCCTTTCCTATTTAAGCTCTTACTTTTCTCTCCTTGCTTTATCTCTACTGGACTACTTGGATTTCACCGCAGCTAAGTGTTTTTTTTCTATTATTTCGTTTTATTCGTTTCATTTGTGTACTATTTGTCCGTTGAAGAAGGCTCTTTGCCGAAACGTTCGCTGTTGTGTTACGTCCTGTCAGGCCTACTAATACCCTGTTTTTATTTTATGCATTTACCTTTTTAAAAGCATGATTGCAGTCTCACCCCCATTACTTTAGTAAACAAAAAAACGTGTCACATGAAAAGTAAATCTTATGAACAGTAAACAAAAAAATGTGTCACATGAAAAGTAAATCTTATGAAAAGTTTTTAAAAAATGTGTCACATGAAAAGTAAATCTTATGAACAGTAAACAAAAAATTTGTCACATGAAAAGTAAATCTTATGAACAGTAAAGAAAAAAATGTGTCACATGAAAAGTAAATCTTATGAACAGTAAACAAAAAAATGTGTCACATGGAATGTAAATTAAGAGGATGAAATGTTTGTGTGTATGCTGTTGACTTCACCGCCTTGTCGTGGTCAAACCGGTGGAAAAACAAAAGTAAAAAATGTCCCATTTCCCGTGATCCTATCGAATTGAAATATTGCTCATTGACTTGTGTCATCTAACAATGCAATGTACACAAATTTCAGATCGATCAAGTGTACCGTAATTAAGTTAATGAATTTTTAGTTTATCTCTATGTAGCCATCTGCAATAGTTGACCTCCACGGGTCACTACTGGAGGTTCACTCCAGCCCTCGATGTCACAGGGGTCTGTCGCGCGGTGCGTATTGTATTGAACATAATCAATACTTTTAGTTATGTCTTATATATATGGGATTTAGAGTCAAAAACTTTATTTTTACGGGTTGTTTTTTGTGTGATGTATTAAAGTATTTTCGACTATTCACAAACCGCAAAGTTTAGCGGCTTTACGAAAATAATGTAGTGAAGTGGTTTTTCTTGTAATATTTTTAAAAATAAATTTTCAACAAAAAAAAACTTCTTTAAGTTCCGTCTGTATAGAATTGTTTCCAGAGTTCATTAACACTTCTCAATTTTTTTTTATTTATTTTTTTTTCAATTAAAAAATTTAAACTGTAATTAGTAGATGCATCTGCATAAGATTAACATCCTAATAGCTGTCTTTTACGGGATTGTTACAGTGGCATAGCTAAGGGAGGGAGAGGGGGTCCAAATTAGATAGTCCCCCGGGCCCCCACTTAAGGGGGGCCCCAAAGGAGTGTCTGAATATTTTTTTTACATTTATTATTACCCCACCGTATGAAGAGCTCCCCGAAGAAGCCAGGCCCCTTTGGCCCCCTAATCCCTACAAATGCCTAGATACGCCACTGGATTGTTAAAGCGTAATATATCAATAATTGTCTTTCTTTGAGTTGTATCGAACTTTTTTTAAAATTCAACTATAATTTACTATGAAAATTGTCTATTTGTTGAGTCAGAGTTGAGAATTTTTCTTTTAACAGCTTGAAAAAGTTCAACAAATTTTAAGTTTTTTTTTAATTTTAATAAACTGTCTCTAAACAACATAATTCCAAAAATGAATCAGATTTTAAATCGAAAATCAAACATTAGATTTTTAAAAATCATATGTTATCAAAATACACTTTTGGGTACAGGAACAAACACACACAAAAAACAGTTTAAAAATATAAGGCTTTGAATTTTAAAAAAAATTATTTTAGAAAGAGTTACAAAATATGAACTAATTCTTTAGTTTTAAAATCTTCATTCGCATTAGTATCACAGATAAGGGAGCAACATTATCAGCAGTAAAAAGAGAACAAGAAAGCTTAAAAAGATAAGAAAATAAAACTTGCAGTGCATTTATAAACATTTTTAAACATATGTGGTAATTTTAGAAAATTTTAACTATTAAATGTGGAAAATTTTCGATTTATTGGCCTATCTTGTGGAAAATGATCTAAAAGTTGGCATATCTTGTGGAGAATGTTCTATTTATTGGTCTATCTTGTGGAAGATTGGCCTGTTTGAAGGAAGTTGACCACTGACATAATTGTAGGTTGTAACACTCGCGCAGTGATGGACACAATGTGCCGTTACCTCACTTAATTAAATACACAATTTAATTAAGTAACCATCGAGTAATGGAAGTAATTAAAACATTAAAACTTCAAATATCTGAGCCAAATGACTTTTATTTTAAGGGCCCATGGTAATAAAATTAATTCCATGAAATTCAATTATTGATATGCATGGTCTATATTCTTTAAAAATCTGGATGGGAATATTCAAATTTTGATATAGTTTAGGGGCGGGGGAAAAAGTACGCGCCCTTGTCCTTACGAAGGTTTAGCACTGATTTCTGATTCTTATCACGATCGTCATTTGAATGAATATTTTGTCGAGATATTCTCATTAAATTAATGGCAATTTCACTCAATTTTTTTGTTTAGTTTTGTCTTCACGGCATTGATTTTAATCTACTGTCTAACATGACACGGTGCTAAATGTATTGTGATAATGAAATACATGACGGGAAATGAGGAAATAAAAAACATGCAAGTCATAATGTTTTAAAATATATGAAGCCGAAGAGAAGAAAAAAAACGATAAAGTTCATTAGTGATAGTGATTGAATAATCATCATTTAGCAAGATGTTTCCGATAAGGTGGGATGTCGGTGAAAGGATTAGTGGCGTAAATAAATGTGACAATGACAGTCTGACAGTGACAGACTGACAGTGATAGTTTAGACACTGATAGTCTTGACAGTGACAGTCATGATAGTGACAGTACGTGGCAGTCCTTATAGTGACAGTTCTGACAATGACAGTTCTGACGTCGACAGTCCTGTATTTTGTATTTGATAATTTTTCTCTCCTGGGACCGTGTTTTTATGAATATTTTTAAGCCCTTTGAACTTTTCGATACTTTTAAAAGTCATGTTTCCCCATGTATCTACCTTGTTATCTTACGTAAGAGTGCTGCCCCCTCCCAATCAGGGCTGGATTTAGAATTGATGGGGCCCTAAGCTATTTGAGATAGGGGGCCCCTTTGAAGTCCAGATATTCTATGTCAGTGCCAAATGTGAAAAAAAATTCCGGGGCCCCCTAAAACGCGGGGGCCCTACATATAGCTTGTTTAGTTAATAGGTAAATCCAGCAGTGCTCCCAATAATACGTTTATTGGAAATGGTGGTTGAGGCGTGATACTTTTGTGGTGTATATATGGACGGAATTTTGGTCCAAGAGAACTAATATTCCATCTAGGGCCTTGCGCCCTCGCTAAGTCGTATCAAAGTGTTGGTAATAATGTTCATATGAATTTAATTAACGCATAAAAGTCATACAAGTATAATATTATAAGTCACATGCTATGAAAGGGAAAAACAGTATTTGCACGATGTTCGTTTCTTACTTGACACATTAAAAAATCCATTAGATTAATTTTATTTATGGAATGGGCATTAAATGTATCTTGTGTTTCTCTTTAAAATTACTTCCCTTTATGCTACACATACAAATTACGTCCATTACTTTATGCTACACATAAAAAAGGATAGACTAGTATTATATCAAATAATAGATATTAAACATTTTAAAGCAATAAGCAGAACGTTGGGTACGATATTAAACAGTTGAAGTCATTTAAGGTTGAATCGAGATGTAGCGAATATTTGAACTATTCTTTTGGAGATTATTGCAAGATTACAAATTCTATTTTATATGTCATGTTGATTATTCGTTGATAATGTAAGACAGGATTCCAAACACTGCACTCAAAATTACTTGACAGTAACTGGCAGTGAGTTCCATTGCCCAAGAAATTTTTTTATTTTTTTCCTTTAGTTTAATACTTTGCTAACGTATCATGGCTCTTAGTTTCCACTTCAGTACAAGTCTATGAATTCGCTTGGTTTTGAAATTAAAACATAATTATATTTTTTTTTAAACAGTTCCAATACATTTACTTTATGACATAAAAAATTCTCTAAACAATGTAATTTGCTTCAAAAACGAATTTTCAGGATTTTTTTCTAATAAAATTCGAAACTGTCATCTAGAATATGTTAACAGTATTTTGACTATTCCACTTCAACAATGCTCTAATATATTGATATAAAATGGATCTTCAACGGGACAAGTCGGATCAATAATAACTGGGATTGACTGTGGGAGATTAGACTTAAATTTGATAGGCTGGGTTAAAGTTAACTGAAATACGTCCAGTCAAAATAAACTGTGTTAAGCTGGGTCAATGTCAACTGGCCTTGATGACGTCAGAGTTAACTAGGATAAATGGCGTCACAGTTAACTCAAATGTTTGAGACCCAAGTTCTTTTGGACGTTGTGCACAAGGCAACAATCGTGTTACTCGGCTATGAAGATGTGTTTCTTCTTTGTGGGCTTCCTCTGGAATGGGCTTTTGTCGACAGCGTTCGTCTTCAAGATCTCCGCCGCTTTCTTGGCCATCTGTAACGTTGACAGGGCGTCGTATCTGAGTGAAGGGAACAGGGGGGCGGTGAGATACTTCACTTTTGTTAGATTTCTTTTATATCTTAGAATAGTGTTTACAACAATCATTTATTGCATTTTCTCACATCACCACACATATACAAAGAGATAATTGTGTCAGAAGATGTTTCAAATAGTGTAGTGTGTTGTTGTTTCAAAGTAATACGCCCCGCTCCCCTACCCCTACCCTACGCCCCGAGACCTAAATGGACTACCACTAAGCTTTTAAAATAACATTTTTAAAAATACACAAATGAACTGTGAAGTCAAGCAATAAACTAAGGCTTCATTAATAAATTAATACAAAGGTACACGTTGGCTAATGCCTTCATCAGTAACATTCACTTATTCTTCGCATATAGAATGCCAGTAACGCAGCAATTAATTATTTATAAACTTGTAACCAAAGTCCATTAAACTTTGAAGAGCAATGAAAAAAAATAAGTCAGGTATTATTTTACATTTCAACTAATTAATCATTTCAACTAATTAATCATTTCAACTAATTAATCATTTCAACTAATTAATCATTTCAACTAATTAATCATTTCAACTAATTAATCATTTCAACTGATTAATCATTTCAACTAATTAATCATTTCAACTAATTAATCATTTCAACTAATTAATCATTTCAACTAATTAATCATTTCAACTAATTAATCATTTCAACTAATTAATCATTTCAACTAATTAATCATTTCAACTAATTAATCATTTCAACTAATTAATCATTTCAACTAATTAATCATTTCAACTAATTAATCATTTCATTTTGGTAACGTCTTTAATAACACGAAACTGTTTTTAAAAATGTTACCAAAATGAAATGTCTCTACCCACCTGGCCAGCAGTTCTTCCTTCATTGCCTGGGCACTTGCACGACCGGATGTTTCGTTAGAGCCTCCAGCAGCACCCAGTGGTGTAAATTTTAAGCTGTTTTCTCCGAAAGGACGATTGTGAAGGGGATCCCATGCTCTGAGTTGATACAAACAACGACACTTTTAAACAAAGACCTAGTCTATTACTATTACCTCAACAAACACAGTTTTAAACAAAAACCTTGTCTATTACCTCAAACACCACACTTTTAAACAAAGACCTAGTCTATTACTATTACCTCAACAAACACAGTTTTAAACAAAAACCTTGTCTATTACCTCAAACACCACACTTTTAAACAAAGACCTTGTCTACTACCTTAACAAACACACAACATAATCTTAACTTATGTACCGAATAACAGACGACGTATGGGATTAACACATAAATGTGAACTGCATTATATAATTTATACAAACTGCTAAAATATGTGGTGATGGATTTTAACTTGAGCAAAAAAGGACATAATTTTCATTGTATTGCGAAATGGTGTTTGTTAAGAATAACGAAACAAATAAAATAAATGAAAAGTCTATCGGTTGATGTGTATTCAAGTTCAGGAGTTATTAGATTAACAAAGTTAAAACCAAAAAAAGCAAACAAAAAAAAACGCGTGTAAAATTAAATTGAATGCAGAATCCACAGATCAAAGAGGGTCAACAAAAAAGTTCCGGACATAAAAATGTGTGACGAGGTGACGCGCATTGTTTGTGCTTTGTCTATACTCTGACTCTATAGTATCAAGACACGACTCATTAACCAGAATATTGGCGCAACACGGTGCGATCATGTGCGCGTACCGACAAGTGCTGCAACAGAATTTCATTTTGACATCCGTCTGCCTTAACCAAGAGATATGATTTCATTATTATGTCCATTTTTTTTTAAAGATTGAACGATGAAATTTCTTTTATCGCAATTTTTATTTTGCTAGTTTAACATAATTAATGCGCTCTGTTGTTTGAAACTCTTTTAACAAAAATTGTCCATTGAAACTGTGGTATTAAATGCTGCTGATATGTTAGGTCACAAATATCCCAAACTTCTTACATCAGTTAAAAAGTCACAAAGTTTTTGACTATAAATCTTTTATAGGCGAGACATCACTAAAAGTAGGTTTATTATTTTACGCACCTCACGACAATCCAAAAAAACAAGATTGTACTTATGTTTCATATATAAAGGATTTATAGTACAAAAAACACTACAATATGCCTGCTAAATTTCAGCTCGATTTTATGACGGGAAAAGGGTTCTAAAAACATGTTTATATATTGCGTACCGCGAGACAGACTAGCAATTACTAGCATTTACATTTACAGAGCGGGAATATATATTTAAAAAGTATCGTCAATATAATACGAACCACACCGCGTGACAGGAAAGTATTAAAAAGGCCGTTCAATATTATACGCACAGCGATACTCTAGCACAAAAACTAACATGCTACATAGAGATAAATAGAGGTAATCTAAAAATTCATTAATTTAATTACAGTACATTCGATCGATCTGAAATTTTGATAGATCATTTTGATCGTCGCCACGCGTATGCCTGCAAACTTTCAGCTCGCTAGCATATGTGTAAGTGGGCAAACAATCGATCCAAATTTGTTCGACAATCAAGCAATCAACCAGACGCCACGAGTTAATATAAAGGATTTTAAAATGATTAAAATTATATTTCTAACAAACTCGTTTGTCACACTACATTTGAGATTACCTTAGGTTAGGATCCGCAGACAATGGGATAATCTCAATGGGTTTGGCTTCTGAGAATCTCGAGTAGTCGGTGGCTTTCAAAGCTGTTGATCTATTTGGAGGGAAAACATGTAAAATTCCTATAAATTGTAATATCTCTAGGTGTCCTTTAAGAAAAGACTCCTATAACAAGATGCAGCAGATATATTAAGCTTAAATGTTATTCGTATTACGAGCTTGGTGGAGAGCTGCATACTACATAGTTATCACATCATCACTGTACATAAACATTATTTTGTTGATCTATATGCTCCACAGATAACAGGTTATTGTGTACTTTTAATATTTTTGAAAATAGGACTTTCGCCAACTTCCAATTGGAACTTTAAACAATTAACAATGCTGAGAAAGCAAAAACATCTGACTTTCCAATTGGGAAATTATATGAAATCAAAAGGTTGTCAAAGGTATTGTAACTGCTATTAAAAGAAGAAAAAAACTTGATATGAATGATGTCACAATTCAATGGTATAACTATCTTACATAAACGGTCTTTACTAATCTCTACCTAAAACGTTCACTTTCATGGTGCGAAGTCAAGTAATCAGCGGAAACATCTGGCTAAGCTGATTTGTTTAACTCTGTCAAACTGCGAATGTCACAGTTAAAGTGTAGCAGTAATACTGTCACAATGAAACTGTCATGTGATGATGACAGCTGAAACTGCTGCAAAGTAATTTTCGATTAAATCGTCGCAATAAAACTGTCAAATGGCACTGACGTAGTTTTACTGTTGCAATGAAACTATCCAATAAACTATGTGAGTGAATCTGCAAGTGGAAACTGTCAAATTGCACTGACGCAGTTAACTGTCGAATGTAACTGTCACGGTGAAGCTTTCGGCGTAAAACTTTCAAACGAAACTGTCACAGGAAAACTGGCTGATGAAACTGTCACAGTGAGACTGTCAAGTGTAACTGTCACAGTGAGACTGTCAAGTGTAACTGTCAAAGTGAGACTGTCAAGTGTAACTGTCACAGTTAGACTGTCAAGTGAAACTGTCACAGGGAAGCTGTCGAATCGACACTACCAAACAAAATCGTGGCAGTATCCCAAGGAAACTGTTACATAACGATCGTCAACGAGTTACAGCTGCGTCACGAATGACGTCACAAAACTAATTCGGTATGACGTCACGACCTACTTTGAGGCGTAGTCCTCTAGATTGGCGTGCACCCGGGTCTCCTCGAAAGGTTTCTTCTCCACTGCCTTCACCACCATGGGCACGGGGCGTGGCTTCTGCTGCTGGGTGGCGTGTCCTAACGGATCCTTCGCAATGATTTGGTCAAGCTCGTGGGCATCTTCCTGCGCAAGGTGTTTCTTTTGTGACGCAGCGGCGTCCGTTGATGATGACGTCACGGTGGCACCGGCAATGAAGAACGTTTTGTCCATTGGTCCTTAAGGTGAAAAAATGAAAATATGAAGATAATGTGATCTCATGGATGTTGGCATTTCAATATCGTAATTCCATTTTTTTTGGAAGGTGGGATCGGGTTTTCGCCAGTTTTCAAATGTCGCAAAAATTACCTAATTTTCTTAACCAAGCAAAACAGGCAAATAATAGAATCAATTGGATCTCGATCGTTGGTCAACAATATAGGGACATGTCCTTTAGCCTGTTGTTGAAATCGATTAATTTTTTTTTACAATAATGATTTATTGCTTCCATTCTTTTTAGATGTCGTCAGAAGCTTATAGTCTCTCGAAGTCTTTCGTTTGATAGTTCAGACCTTAGCAAAAATTAATAAACGATCTCTGCATTCCAATGACCAATTCTAAGTGAGTTGTAGCAATCGATGGCAGCTCACAAACCCTGGCCGCCCACTGGCAAACAATGATGTTTTAAAAATTCATGGCCGGGGTCCCTACAGGCGCGAGACTTAACTGACTTAAGTTTAATCCTGCACCAAGGAGAGCCGCAATGTCCACAGCATGAGTCTTCAGCGGGTCTCACACCTCGTAGATGATCGTCAGCCGTATCTTACATCAGGGCTTCCCTTAGTAAGTAAGTGGAAGAATGAAGAAAATGGCTCAATGGATAAGCTAGGCTTAGATCGATAGATGACGTAGAGAAAGATCTACAGCAACTGGGCATCCAATCTTGGAGAAGAAACGCGCTGCTAAGGACTGAGTGGAAGCAGGTGGTGAGGCATAACCAAGCCCTACATGGACTGTAGCGCAACAGGGGTGGATGGGTGGATGGAAGAACAAAGAGAGTATCTCCGTGAAACCTGTGTAGCATCAAATCTACTATCTAGTGGTGAACATACGTCACTTACCGTCTGCAAGACTGTCTGCCAGGAAGAGATCAGCATTGCTTCCTGGACGTTTACCGGCGCCTTGTACAGGACTGCGGGCCCCATGACCACTGTCCTCCTTTCCGGACTTGTCTCCCACGTGACCAGGTTTAGATTCCAAGCTCTGCACGCCCTGAGATATGGAGAGGTTTTTTTTCTACGGTAATTATTATGCTAGGTATGTAATCTCATGTCACGGTCGATGTAAATTGTAATGTTTGTTAGTTGACACGTTTATGTGGGTAGGTAACAATGACCACATGACGTAATGGTACAGCTAGCCTCTAATACAACACGACAAACTGGGAGTCTCATCATATAACAATTTTAGTTTATAGATTAGAGGAACAAGTTATAACGACTTGGACATTATGTAAGTTGTACTATTAAACCCGAGTTGGGCTGGAAGTCTCATGTAAATACGAATAGCAAATAAGTAGGCCTAAAACATGTTTTAACTAACCCTAACTTATAAATAATAATCAACAAAAATAACATAAATAACATTAATATATTACTAAAAAAATTGAAAGATAATAACTTAAATTATAATATACCAAAATATGAACATAATGCCGACATGCAAGTAGTAACCTTTATAAACTGATAAAAAGACATGTATAAAATATAATTTTCTTCCAATATGCTAATATTGTTGGCATGATACAGTGCTGTTCACTCCTGGGAAATTTCCAAAATCGTGGGATTTTTTTAAAAAACCAAATTAGGCAAATTTATAGAAATGGGAATTTATGAGGATTTGGCCTTAAATATTGGAATATTTGAGATTGCTTCGCTAACAGAATTTAATGCATTTGGGAATTTTTAGTCTAATTTGGGAATTTTTTTACTCATGCCTGGGAAAATTTGGCACCTTGAGTTAACAGCACTGGCCTAATTGATTTGTTTTTTGTTGTGGGGGGGGGGTGTCAGTGATCAGACGACTGTCAACACAACCACTTACTTGACCAAGACCCGCTACGGCTGCCTCCTTCTCTCCAGTCTGCCATGGCAGTGGAGATGTGATCCCGTTGGGGGCCGCCTCTGTCTGCCCTGACCACTTGCTCTTGGTGTCCAGGTTCATGTCCACCCACGCTTGGCTGATCTGACTGATGGGCCTGTCACGTCCCTTGTCGCCGACCCCTGGGGGTGTGGGGGGGGGGAGGATTCAGTGATTAGTTTAAACATCACGTGACAACCTCGTTTCCTTGTCGCAGAAAGAATGTAAGTAGTCAGAAGATCAGATGTGATTATTTATTACATTATTTTTTAATTTCGTATTTGACCTACATTTCAACTAGTGGCGTACGGTGTGTGATGACAAGGTGATACATATTATTCTTTTGGAAAGAGCTCAACAACAACAACAATTATGATACATTCGTTTTGCTGTAACCCCACTAACATCAAACAAGTTTTTATGCGCAAAAGTTTGAAGTCTACTTTTAGGTAACCGGGTTAGAGTTTACATTGTTTCATATCAAAGATATAGCATATTCCTCGATGTAATATAAAGATTGTTCCACGCGCTTATGGGTTTGAAAATTTGCAAAACACAAACAAAAGTTTTTTTGGTTTTTCATTTTATTCTTTTAAAGTAAAAGTTGTAATGACTGAATGCACCAGTATCCATTGTTTAGATTAATTCAAATTCTTTTACGAGTATCATGGGCTTTTGAATAACGTCTGTTAAACTTTGTTAAGTTTTCATTTAAGCTGAAACTCTCCAGTTTTTTTAATACAAAATCTGTTCAATTTTATTACAGTTAAATGAAGACGATTTTTAAAAAAATTTTGCTGACACAAGCGACTATTTAAACTTCAAACATTAATGTCTGTCTGTTATTGAAGTGGACAAAGATACACTTGAACAAATACATCCTATAAAACTTTAAAAATAATAGACCAATGGTTCTAAATGACTAGTATAATAAATTGATGTTGCACACATATCAGTAAATGGTATGCCTTTAAATTTGACCAGGAGGAAGAAAGCAATGATCATTATTTCCGATAAAATGGATGTCGTGTTTTTATTGCAGGCGGCGAAAAACTGACCAGTGAATGATTGCATGACCCCAGGCCTATTCATTAAAGACCCTTAGATGACCTTTTTTTAAAAATAATACCATCCCAGGATGCCACCCCCAGGCCCCACATACATACACACTCACACACACAGAAGTAAGGTTTAGTTTATATTATTGGTGCCTAGCACAATCATTCGTCATCTATAATAACAATAAACAACATACAATTTATCTAACCTGATTCCTACACACACAAAAAATAACGAATTTCCTTTATGCAGTACACCCTCCCCTCCTCCTCTCCCCTCCCCCTCTCCCCCTCCATCCTCCCCCTCTGTTCAGATTTCCCAAAATATTTCCTGCCGTCCAGAGTCATGAACTTTGAACTTACGTTTCTCTTCCTGGTTGAGGTCATTCCTGTCCGAGTTGAGTGAGTCGCAGTCCTCCTCCTTGAGTTTCTTATGACCACGCCTCCGTAAGTACTGCCTGCACTTGTGGATGCAGTAGATGGAGCTGCAGCCTCCATAGATGAGAATGAGGATGGGCAGCACACAGTACATGGCCATGTTGTTCTTGTCAGAGTAAAACTCCTGGGACAGATGTCAAGTATTCAAGTAGCCGGATCAACACTTGATAAGGGCCCTAGGCTACGAGTATTTGAAATATGGGGCCCTTTTAAGCCCAGATATTTATATGTCAGTGCCAAATTGTGAGGGCCCCCAAGAAAGTAAGGGTCCTAAGCTAAAGTTTGTGTAGCTTATACGTAAATCTATTTATTGGAAGTTACAAACACTCGTTTTCTTGCCAGAGGCGAGAGAGACAGAGACTAGGTCAGCTCTTAACTATACGCAATTTCATTTAAGATTTCAGATTGACTACAAGTGAAAAATCGATCGTATATTAGAAAAGACTTTTTTTAAACATATTTTTAAAAGGTCTAATCTTTGTCATTTTCTTTTTTTTTAAACACTTTTCATTATCATTTCAAAAACTTTTGTTTTCAAAACATTGTTTAAGCTATTTTTTAACTTGTGAAATTATACTTGTGAATATTATAGGACGCAATAATCTTCTGTATAGAAGGAGAGTGTGTAACAGATGAGATACTAAACAAGAAGGAGAGTGTGTAACAGATGAGATACTAAACAACAAGGAGAGTCTGTAACAGATGAGATACTAAACAACAAGGAGAGTGTGTAACAGATGAGATACTAAACAACAAGGAGAGTGTGTAACAGATGAGATACTAAACAACAAGGAGAGTCTGTAACAGATGAGATACTAAACAACAAGGAGAGTGTGTAACAGATGAGATACTAAACAACAAGGAGAGTGTGTAACAGATGAGATACTAAACAACAAGGAGAGTGTGTAACAGATGAGATACTAAACACTTATTTTGTGCACCCTGAAACTAATCAGTGTAAAACTAAACAAAAGGATTTCAAATTTTATTAACTACAAATTTTTTTAAATAAAATGAAAACTCATGGTAATCTCTTGCAACTCCGCGGTTTACTTTTCGCGGATATACGACTTCTCCGGGTTTTTTTTTGTTGTTGTTGTTTTTTTTAAGACATAGTATTAGTATTACTACAACTACTGCGACTACACTTTCGGTAACATAGGAAGAGACGTCAAATACAGTCATCACTTTTACTGCACAACATCATTACGTCATTTGTAGCTATGTAGACTTCGCTAAACAGTAGCTGTAAACGTATCTACAGGTTCACAGTGGCGTATCGAGAGGGGGGGGGGCAAGGCGGGCAAATGCCCGGGCGGCACTCTGTTAGGGGCGGCAAAATACTCGTCGTTAATTAGCTTCAAATAAGAATTTTAGAAGAATGTGGAGCTTTTTATCAAAATAAAATAAAACCAAATTAGAAATTGATAAGAGAAATAAAGGAACTATTCTAAAATATGTGAATGTTTCAACTGCTAAAACTTCAAACTCCATACTGGTTATAGATTCTTCTGATACTAATGCTACTCAACTGAAAAACCAAGAGACGTATGTAGTATTAGAATGTGACACTGATATGCTGGTAACTTTAACTGACCCATAAAATTTGACAGCAATTCTTGTTGTAGAAGCGAAAATTACTTTACCCCATTAATTTCAAACATGAGCCAATAGAATGCCCGGGGCGGCACATTGTAGAGGGCGACAAATTCCTCGTGGTAAATTAGCTTCTAAACATGAAAAACTTTAAAATAATGTCTAATAAAATAAATTAAAAGCGAAGGTAAAATTAATAAAAAGAAATGAAGAAATTGTATAAAAATATGACAACGTTTCAAAGGCCAAAACTTGAAACTCCATAATAAATCTAAATTTGTCTGATACTTATGCTAATGGACTGAAAAACCAAGGAGCTGAAGTAGTGTCCCGGTACCTATAACTGATTCAAGTTTTTTATCTTGATTGTTGAAGGAAATATCGCTGCATCCGTTTCAAAAAACAACCAATAACATTTCAACAACATACATGGACATATTGTTCCGAGCAAACCTGGGTTCTACCCCGGGCGGCTCATACACATGCTACGCCACTGCCGTGTTTCATATTGCTTAACATTTGGTGTCCCTACTTCGCGGAAATTCATTTATTGCGACAGGCCTTGGAACCTATCTCCAGCGATAGTGATAAACGAGGAATAACTGAATGGTACATCTATTTTTACCGCCTTTTAAGGAGATTAAAAATAATTTGAGCAGCGGTGACTTAAGCGATATCTCGTGGTCTACAATCGTCACGCAGGAAATGTAAACACTAGCAGACGATGATGACGTAAAGACGACAAAAGTAGCCGACATTGTGGCAGGGATCAAACTTTCACTAATCTCCATGGGCGTAGGGAAGGGGGGCAAGGGGGGGGGCATTTCCCCCCCCCCTACATTTGAGGAAAAAAAAATAATTTATTAAATGCATTAATAAATGTTGTATTTTAACTATTACAGCACTAATTTGTAAGTCTTTTTAATTTCTAAGGCTTTTTTCAACCCTTATTTTATACTGAACTTGAATTTAATTGAAAATTGTACCTGTATGGCATTGCCAGTTAAAATTTTAAAAAAGTGGGATTTTTTTTGCCCCCCCCCCTGGAAAAATTCCTAGCGACGCCCATGCTAATCTCCGATAAATAGGGCATTCATTGATCTTTCCGTAATCAAACCATGATTTGGATACCTTATAAAAAATAAATCTTTCGTCTTTGTTTTTTTAAAATAAAATTGCTTATCTTATTCTTACACTTGTGATAATTCACTGGCTTAAACGACTCGCCACTCAAGCACATTCCCAAGATAAGCTGCTGCTACTACCACTAGTTCTGCTCGCCAGTTTTAAACGACTCGCCACTCAAGCACATTCCCAAGATAAGCTGCTGCTACTACCACTAGTTCTGCTCGCCAGTTTTAAACGACTCGCCACTCAAGCACATTCCCAAGATAAGCTGCTGCTACTACCACTAGTTCTGCTCGCCAGTTTTAAACGACTCGCCACTCAAGCACATTCCCAAGATAAGCTGCTGCTACTACCACTAGTTCTGCTCGCCAGTTTTAAACGACTCGCCACTCAAGCACATTCCCAAGATAAGCTGCTGCTACTACCACTAGTTCTGCTCGTCAGTTTTAAACGACTCGCCACTCAAGCACATTCCCAAGATAAGCTGCTGCTACTACCACTAGTTCTGCTCGCCAGTTTTAAACGACTCGCCACTCAAGCACATTCCCAAGATAAGCTGCTGCTACTACCACTAGTTCTGCTCGCCAGTTTTAAACGACTCGCCACTCAAGCACATTCCCAAGATAAGCTGCTGCTACTACCACTAGTTCTGCTCGCCAGTTTTAAACGACTCGCCACTCAAGCACATTCCCAAGATAAGCTGCTGCTACTACCACTAGTTCTGCTCGCCAGTTTTAAACGACTCGCCACTCAAGCACATTCCCAAGATAAGCTGCTGCTACTACCACTAGTTCTGCTCGCCAGTTTTAAACGACTCGCCACTCAAGCACATTCCCAAGATAAGCTGCTGCTACTACCACTAGTTCTGCTCGCCAGTTTTAAACGACTCGCCACTCAAGCACATTCCCAAGATAAGCTGCTGCTACTACCACTAGTTCTGCTCGCCAGTTTTAAACGACTCGCCACTCAAGCACATTCCCAAGATAAGCTGCTGCTACTACCACTAGTTCTGCTCGCCAGTTTTAAACGACTCGCCACTCAAGCACATTCCCAAGATAAGCTGCTGCTACTACCACTAGTTCTGCTCGCCAGTTTTTAAACGACTCGCCACTCAAGCACATTCCCAAGATAAGCTGCTGCTACTACCACTAGTTCTGCTCGCCAGTTTTAAACGACTCGCCACTCAAGCACATTCCCAAGATAAGCTGCTGCTACTACCACTAGTTCTGCTCGCCAGTTTTAAACGACTCGCCACTCAAGCACATTCCCAAGATAAGCTGCTGCTACTACCACTAGTTCTGCTCGCCAGTTTTAAACGACTCGCCACTCAAGCACATTCCCAAGATAAGCTGCTGCTACTACCACTAGTTCTGCTCGCCAGTTTTAAACGACTCGCCACTCAAGCACATTCCCAAGATAAGCTGCTGCTACTACCACTAGTTCTGCTCGCCAGTTTTAAACGACTCGCCACTCAAGCACATTCCCAAGATAAGCTGCTGCTACTACCACTAGTTCTGCTCGCCAGTTTTAAACGACTCGCCACTCAAGCACATTCCCAAGATAAGCTGCTGCTACTACCACTAGTTCTGCTCGCCAGTTTTAAACGACTCGCCACTCAAGCACATTCCCAAGATAAGCTGCTGCTACTACCACTAGTTCTGCTCGCCAGTTTTAAACGACTCGCCACTCAAGCACATTCCCAAGATAAGCTGCTGCTACTACCACTAGTTCTGCTCGCCAGTTTTAAACGACTCGCCACTCAAGCACATTCCCAAGATAAGCTGCTGCTACTACCACTAGTTCTGCTCGCCAGTTTTAAACGACTCGCCACTCAAGCACATTCCCAAGATAAGCTGCTGCTACTACCACTAGTTCTGCTCGCCAGTTTTAAACGACTCGCCACTCAAGCACATTCCCAAGATAAGCTGCTGCTACTACCACTAGTTCTGCTCGCCAGTTTTAAACGACTCGCCACTCAAGCACATTCCCAAGATAAGCTGCTGCTACTACCACTAGTTCTGCTCGCCAGTAGTGGCCTTGATGTGTGTGAAATGACTTAAATCGCCATGTCCATAAATAATAAATATCGCTATTATCTCTTAATTAATTATCATTAGCTCTATGTTATGCAATAAAAAGGGAGAAAAAAAAACGTTTTTAAAAGCTTAACATTAAAGTAAATTATCGGTTTTGGTCTTTTCTACTTTTGGATTACGAATATTTTAGGCGGGATAATAATTGTATTTATTAATGGCCAAACATAAAATTAATTTCTCAAATCTAATTATAATTTAAGTATTAATTAAATTAAACTGAAAGTGTAAATAAAAATCTTATTTTTCAAGTTTTAATAAAATCTTTATTGACACTTTCTTTTTAATATAAGCTCACTGATTTATAATATTAAAGAAGGAGATACTTCAATAATAGCAAAGTATAAATACATAAGAGCTAAAACATATAATGAAACAAACTGATAAAATATTTCCATCACAAAGTCGGAGCCCCAAATTTAAAACTAACTGTAAAAGACATGCTTTTAATACTTTTTTTTAAAAAAAAGACATTTTATGAGCATCGGAATTCCGTAGCGGATTTTGCTGTGTAAAAACGATTGCACCAGTTGCCAGTAATTTAGTGTGTGGTGCATGAAAACAAACCATTTAGCGTTGGAGAGTTTGATAACGTCGATGTATGTCATGTATATATGCTAACCAGTACTTAAAAAATTATCTTAAAACATTTTTGGGGTTATATTTCATTTAACAAGGGAAATGAAAAAGCGTTTGGCAAAGGTGTAGAAGTCTTTCAAGTAAACAGGATACTTAATACTACTTTACATGTGTTCAGTAGTTGTGCTATTATTATGGGAAGATTTCAGAACATCGCCTGAGGAACTAATTATCCGCCACAGGATCTGACTAATTCCTTGTTTCGGTCAGTTGGTGATTGCACCCTCCAGGCAATCTTGAAGCTGTAAATGGGTCAATAAACTATGGCTTAAGTCAAGGCTCTTAAATAACACAGGACAAGGCCAAAAAATGAACTTTTAATTACCGGTACGTGTCGAGGTGGGGATGATGGTGGAGTCACTTTGGTATAAATGTGAGAGCCCCTGGGTGTGAAGGCTCAGACTCTTGCCACAGTGTCACACAAAGACGCGTCATTCCATCACCGTAGCCACAGTAAGTGATTCACTGAGTGATATCTCTATTTAACTATTTATAATGATCTAATCAGACCTTTTCTTATATCCTGTGTCATTATCTGTTGTTGTTTTTTAACCTTTACGTAATTATTTTTCCGTGACATAGAATGTCTTATTAAATGTAAATATAATTTTAATACTTGTATAAGTTATTTGTACTGACGAAGGCATTAGTCGGAACGTCTACTTTTGAATAAGTCAATTAATAAAACTTTCATTTATTGTTTTGATTACACAATTTGCTAATGTATCTTGTATTTTATAATTATCTGTTTATTGCGACTCATTTCATGTTTTACATTTATCGGAAAATCCTCACTAAATATTGATTAAACATATCTATAATTATTTTATTTTCCAATTAAAATAAGTTGTCTCTTTACATACCGACAGCTACATAGCATAACAAATACGTGTGTACACGAACTAAATTTGTTTTCATTCAATCTATAAACAATTTTTGTTAAGTCCAAAAAAAATGTTTAAGTATTTGTAATGTGTTTTTAAAGGTTCTCACACGCAACTACTTTTAGATGCGGCTTGTTCATTTAAGTTCGTTTTTTAATTAAGCGGAAATTTTCAGACAGATTAAAAAGTGGATGGAGTTTTGATTTCATTTCGGTGACTTCATTTAATTGTTTAAAATTCATTCTTATCTGCATTTCATGATATACTTTTGTTTTTACTCGTCCGGAGCATGTCGATAAGTAAATAAAACATGTAAATAAAACATGTAAATAAAACATGTAAATAAAACGTGTAAATAAAACATGTTAATAAAACATGTATACTTTTTCAATACTTATTTTTGGATTGTTTGTTTTATTATATGTTAAAAGTAATACATGTAATGTAATAAATTAAACTTTAAAATCACAAAAGAATGTCTGACAACTTCAGATCCTAAAACCATCAGCATCAGCATAGTTTATTTTCATTTTTTTTTAAAGAAAGTATTTTTGCAACAATTATTTTGTTAATGCTATTTGATTACGATTAACTGAAGTGTAATCCATTTATATACCTCATCCATTTATATACCTCATCCATTTATATACCTCATCCATTTATATACCTCATCCATTTATATACCTCATCCATTTATATACCTCATCCATTTATATACCTCATCCATTTATATACCTCATCCATTTATATACCTCATCCATTTATATACCTCATCCATTTATATACCTCATCCATTTATATACCTCATCCATTTATATACCTCATCCATTTATATGCCTCATCCATTTATATACCTCATCCATTTATATACCTCATCCATTTATATACCTCATCCATTTATATACCTCATCCATTTATATACCTCATCCATTTATATACCTCATCCATTTAATCTTTCAGCTATCCTCCCAATCATGGCCCAACTCACTTGCTTCTTCCTCCTGGCTTGTCTCATCGCCGCCACCATGGCTGGTGGATTTCCACTGCCGGCGGTCTATGGACTAGGATACGGCGGGCTAGGAGGCTTCGGAGACTTTGGAGGCTTTAGTGGATTGTACGGTGGAGGATTGTACGGTGGAGGATTGTACGGCGGAGGATTGTACGGCGGAGGATTGTACGGCGGAGGATTGTACGGTGGAAATGGCCTTGGCTATGGTTACGGTGGACTGTACTATTAAATGACAATTATAAGATTTTGATATCACTATTTTTTAATGAAAGACAATGCAAGACCCATTTGAAACATCAAATCTGTAGTCAAGAATTAGATCAATAGGTCAACGCGTGCAGTAATATGAATGTTACTGAGATTGTATGAAAGTAAATTAATTTAAACAAATGAAAGGCACGTTCTACTTGTTACATTTTTATTTTTAAGTTCGTTAAATGTAAAAATTATTGACACTCATTTTTTAAAGGTTGAAATGAAAGATTTGGGTTTTTAAACTTCAAACTTTTTTTTATGTCATGAATATCACACCATCGGTAAGGACTATATTAAATTACTTATCTTATCTTAAATTGTATCTTAGTTTAACAATGATGTCAACGGGCGATATATTATAAGTTATATTTGTTTATTGTTATAATATATTTGAATATTAAAGTAATTATCGTAATATCAAGCTCTCTTGTTATTTTTATTATTTTATTAATCTTATAATTTATATTTTAACCATGAACGAAAGTTGGAAATAGTTCCCATTTCTTAGTTTAGTACGAATAGTTCAATTTATGAGCTTAAGGATTGGGAGCTACATCAACAAGACGGAGAGAAAAATGTGTCTGGGGGCTTGGTACCCACTTTCCAGCGGGTAGCACATGGTGTCACCCAGCGGGTAGCTCATGGTGTCATACAGCGGGTAGCTCATGGCGTCACCCAGTGGGTAGCTCATGGCGTCACCCAGCGAGTAGCTCATGGTGTCATACAGCTGGTAGCTCATGGCGTCACCCAGTGGGTAGCTCATGGCGTCATCCAGCGGGTAGCTCATGGTGTCACCCAGTGGGTAGCTCATGGCGTCACCCAGTGGGTAGCTCATGGTGTCACCCAGGGGGTAGCTCATGGCGTCACCCAGTGGGTAGCTCATGGCGTCACCCAGGGGGTAGCTCATGGTGTCACCCAGTGGGTAGCTCATGGTGTCACCCAGTGGGTAGCTCATGGTGTCACCCAGTGAGGTAGCTCATGGCGTCATCCAGCGGGTAGCTCATGGTGTCACCCAGTGAGGTAGCTCATGGCGTCACCCCGTGGGTAGCTCATGGTGTCACCCAGTGGGTAGCTTATGGCGTCACCAAGTGGGTAGCTCATGGCGTCACCCCCTCACGACTTACCCCAGAGACCTCCTATGAGTCTGCCATAGCTAAATAACGGGAACTTACATAATTTTATATTTTTCTGTCACCCCGTGTGATGTTGTCACCTCGTGTTATGTTGTCACCCCGTGTGATGTTGTCACTCCGTGTAGTCCGCAATCCCCGCACCCCCTAGTGACGCTCCATGGGAGTGAGATGGCTGTATTCATATTTTGTTTGATTTTGTGGATGTATCAATCTATTATTTGAGATTGCCATGTATTCGTGTTAACTGATTATTTTTTATATAATTATATAATTTTCGGGTTATTGATATTGTTATGATTTTCACAGTCGAATCTTTTTCGTTTGTTTTGTAAAAAAGTTCTTTGTAATCCAGATTCATCTACCTGACTATAAAATACGTGTTGCTAGCATTCATCTACCTGACTATAACATACGTGTTGCTAGCATTCATCTACCTGGCTATAACATACGTGTTGCTAGCATTCATCTACCTGGCTATAACATACGTGTTGCTAGCATTCATCTACCTGACTATAACATACGTGTTGCTAGCATTCATCTACCTGACTATAACATACGTGTTGCTAGCATTCATCTACCTGACTATAACATACGTGTTGCTAGCATTCATCTACCTGACTATAACAGACGTGTTGCTAGCAAAGAAACATCTAAATATAAACACACTGGTAAATCACCTCAATCTCGTCCCACACACTCTTGTCACCGCTGGTGGTGTTACTGGCCTCTCGGCGTGAGCGGGAAAGAATGACGTCAACAGGCGATATCTCGACGTCACTATCAGCTTCCAGCCAGGGGACCTCGGCCACGGCAGACATAAGCTGACGTCCTGGCTGTGCTACGGGAACATGGTCGTCCAAAGATCTCACCGCATTGCACAACCCTGGAGAGACATGAGAAAAAACATGGGTGAAAGGCATAGGTCACTGGATCATGTTAAGATTTTATGGGTTATTTGTCGTATGATTAGGATTATTGGTTTTATTTAACAGAGCAGAGGTGTTTAAACTGCTGACCGCGGGTCGTACACGGACCACCAGAAATTTTTCTCTGGCTCTAAACCACTCTTGATTAATATGTTTTTTCTCAGTTTGTCGTGATTATTGTTATCAATATTTTTCTACACAGGGTTATGATTGCTGCGTGTAAAGGTCCTTAAGGTTTATTTGAAATAAATTTATGTAAACGTTTCTTTAACTTCGTATCCCAAACGATTCTAAAATGCGGGGACTCTGGATTTTACTCTGGGGAAACTGTAATTATTTGATATTAGAGTTAGGTGGAGCAAAAGAAATCTCCAGCATCAAGTTATATGTTAAGTTTTTTACATAATCGTACATATAAACATTCGAAGTTATTAATTTTTTAGAACAATTAATTTGTTTAACATTAATAATACATACATTTATACGTAAATACGGCTTTTGTGCCTTAAATATAACAAAGCCAATAGATAATATGTTTTAAAATATCTGAATTTGATGAAATTCTAAGAATTTGTAAAAGTAATTTCCTCCTGACCTGTAAAACTGGGTTTTAAGTATTTTGAGCTGTCACATTAGATGCAATCATGTTGGCAGTAAGGTTGCGGTTAATTTTACTCACGTGTGTATTGTAAGACAATGTAATTATATAGAAATCTGTGAGTTTACAATCATAGACATATAAGTCTAAACACCCCTGTAATATTCTCAGTCAATAATGTGTAAAATTGTACTGCTTGCCAGCTCTTCAGATTTTACATGTTACTATCAACTGTTTATATTTGTGGAATCGGCCAAGCGGCCTCTATTGATACGTGATCGATGTTACCCATGGGCCAACTGTTTGAATATCACAGAAAACGACTATAGAGTCAGAGTGTTACACTCATGTACACTTATGCCACAGCCGCAAGCTAAAGATTAGCTGTCGCATGTTATAGGATATTGGTATTAGGTTATATCTCAGGATTAGATTGTAAGACTAGTCGTACATTGTAATAGGCGATTTGTTATGAGTCGCTGTAGGTTTTGGTATCGATCTATAATTATTGATATACGATGTAATCGTCGATAGTCTATATCAAACATTTACAAATTTACAACATTGGAAAAAGGGTCGAAATATTTAACTGTATGAAACTTAACGATTGGAATTCTCGTCTCGTCTTCAAATTGTACAATCTCAGCTATTTTTCCATCGAATGATTCAGTTCATGTTTTCGACACATTGTATCAGACATTTTTCTTCATTTTTCAAAAGCTGATCGGAGCCGTTGAAGAATTAGTAATACTTTTAATAAGTAATCATCAAGTCTTTATCATCTGTGGTCGTTTAGCAACATCATTTTTCATACTTGAGTTGAAATGTGAATCAATGCCCAAATGGGTTAATACATGGTCTAACATTGATCTCTTAGATCACTAGCTTTAGGACACGTGAAGACTTGAATGTAAGGTCCACACGGAGTATCTGACATCATCAGTTGAGGTAGTAAGGATGTTATGTGCCACTCAGTGGGACTGTCTGACATCTACATCAGTTGAGGTAGTAAGGATGTTACGTGCCACTCAGTAGGACTATCTGACATCTACATCAGTTGAGGTAGTAAGGATTTTATGTGCCACGCAGTAGGACTGTCTGACATCTACATCAGGTGAGGTATTAAGGATGTTACGTGCCACTCAGTAGGAATATCTGACATCTACATCAGTTGAGGTAGTAAGGATGTTATGTGCCACTCAGTAGGACTGTCTGACATCTACATCAGTTGAGGTAGTAAGGATGTTATGTGCCACTCAGTAGGACTGTCTGACAACTACATCAGTTGAGGTATTAAGGATGTTACGTGCCACTCAGTAGGACTATCTGACATCTACATCAGTTGAGGTAGTAAGGATGTTATGTGCCACTCAGTAGGACTGTCTGACATCTACATCAGTTGAGGTAGTAAGGATGTTATGTGCCACTCAGTAGGACTGTCTGACATCTACATCAGTTGAGGTATTAAGGATGTTACGTGCCACTCAGTAGGACTATCTGACATCTACATCAGTTGAGGTAGTAAGGATGTTATGTGCCACTCAGTAGGACTATCTGACATCTACATCAGTTGAGGTAGTAAGGATGTTATGTGCCACTCAGTAGGACTGTCTGACATCTACATCAGTTGAGGTAGTAAGGATGTTATGTGCCACTCAGTAGGACTGTCTGACATCTACATCAGGTGAGGTATTAAGGATGTTACGTGCCACTCAGTAGGACTATCTGACATCTACATCAGTTGAGGTAGTAAGGATGTTATGTGCCACTCAGTAGGACTGTCTGACATCTACATCAGTTGAGGTAGTAAGGATGTTATGTGCCACTCAGTAGGACTGTCTGACATCTACATCAGGTGAGGTAGTAAGGATGTTATGTGCCACTCAGTAGGACTGTCTGACATCTACATCAGGTGAGGTATTAAGGATGTTATGTGCCGCTCAGTGGGACTGTCTGACATCTACATCAGGTGAGGTATTAAGGATGTTATGTGCCGCTCAGTGGGACTGTCTGACATCTACATCAGTTGAGGTAGTAAGGATGTTATGTGCCACTCAGTAGGACTGTCTGACATCTACATCAGTTGAGGTAGTAAGGATGTTATGTGCCACTCAGTAGGACTGTCTGACATCTACATCAGGTGAGGTATTAAGGATGTTATGTGCCGCTCAGTGGGACTGTCTGACATCTACATCAGGTGAGGTATTAAGGATGTTATGTGCCGCTCAGTGGGACTGTCTGACATCTACATCAGTTGAGGTAGTAAGGATCTTATGTGCCGCTCAGTGGGACTGTCAACTAAAAAACATTCAACCCTCAGATAGACATAAGAATAAAAACACTTTTCTTACTCCGTATGCAAGAATAAAAACATACAAATTCTCGGTCTCCTTGTCCGGAATTCAGATGTGAAATGGGTTTCCATGGGAAACCAGGAAAACCAACATTCTATCAATATGTAGATCTCTGATAAAAATGCAAGACTAGACAAAAACTATGGATATGCGTAGGACGCAATAATCTTCTGTATAGAAATAGCATCTGTAGATGATAAGATAAGACAGCTTAATCTTGGTGATGAGAAGAAAATAGATCAGTGGTTCCTAAACTTTTGAGGTCCAAGCATCCCTTCAGATGCCCAAAAAAGTTGATGCAACCCCTCATGAAACTTGCAGAAAATGAATAATAAACTATGCTTATTTTAGGAACACAACAGTTTTGACCATAGGCAACAGGGAATGTAGTGAGAGATCTGCTGCTTCTTATGATCAACTAGCGATTTAAATCTGGGGTCTTTTTTGGACAAAGCAACTCTCATGTCATCCTCTACATTCAACTTAGTCCTTTCCTTGGTTTTAATGTCAAAAGTGTGGAGAATCTTGCTTCACATAGGTAGGTTGTGGCAAATGGAAGGAGAGTCAGTACTGCCCTCTTGGCTAGTTTAGGAATCACAATTCAATCAAGGTATTGCAACTGAAGGCATTCCTCAGTACTTCTCTGGTTCTCAAATCAATCAGGTCATCTTTAGCAAGGTCACTGTCATCAATGTTGTTCAAGTCACAGAGAATATGATTGCGAATCCAAAGGTCTGTCCTAGAAATTTCTTGACAGAAATACCCATCAAAGGACCTTTGCAATGTTTAAAGAGGCTCTGAAATTTCCCCTTTGATGTTGTCAGGCAGTGATCCCTCAGTGCTTTCTTCTGCAGCGGATATTAAAACTTCATCCAAGTTGGCCAAGATGGACTTGTAGTCGTCGTTGGAATAGTGGCAGTTTGTTAAGGAAGGCTTGCAATCTCTCAGTAGCATCCATTACAGTCACAGCAGGTCCTTGGAGAGATGTGTTCAAGTCATTCAAGATGGAGAAGATGTCAGCCAGGTATGCCGATTAATGAATGAAATTTGGACAGTCACACTTGTCAGCAAGGTCACTCTCTTTTTCTCACAAGAAAATGGCAAGCTCCACTCTTAGTTCTACTAACCAAGAAAGTATCCGTCCCCTGGACAACCAGCGCAGCTCAGTGTGGTTGAGCAGAACATCATGCTCAGAGCTCACCTCCTGACAGAACAACTTGAAGAGGCAGTGGTTCAAGGCATATGAGCGGATAAATTTATAACGTGGACTGCAGTAGAAAGAACTGAATTCAAGGTTGGAGGTAGAGTTTTGCATGCCAGGGCCTGACGATGAAGGATACAATGTGTAGTGACAATATCTGGAAATTCTTTATTAACCAGTGCTGAAAATCCTGACTTATTACCGAGCATGGAGCGAGCACTATCTTTACAAATTGAAGAACTTCTTGAAGTCCAGTCAAACTGGTTGTCAGTGAAGAATGCCCTGACTAGCTGCAGCACATCAGCAGCTTTGGTAATAGCTAGGAGTGGTTTACAAAAGAGAAATTCCTGTTTCAGCAATCCACTGTGAACATATCTCCCATTTACAAGAAGCTGACTGCGTTGTGCTACATCAGTGGATTCAGTGGATAAATGGAAAAGGACTGCTTCTCATCTTGCACAAGACTTGATTCAGAAGGTCTGCAGCCATGACACTAATCCTGGAATGAATAGTGTCATTGGACAAAGGGACTTTCTCAACTTGCTTCCTCTGCTGGTGACCACACATCAGTTCCACCATCTCCAGAGCACAAGGCTTCACCAAATTTTCTCCAATGGTGTGGGGGTTCTTGTTCTTTGCAATAAGATATGCAACCTCGAATGATGCCTCCAGTGCAGTTTTCTGTGTCAAAGAAAATCCAAGCTTGGGCCAGGTACCTGAGGTCAAGAAGCGAGCTCTCTTCTGCTTGGAGACATCAACGCTGTCCTTGGAATTGGATGGATGGACTTTCTCCAAGTGCTCTCAGAGTCTAACAGGCTTTATGTTGTCATTGCACAGTATTTTTCCACAGGGGAAGCACTGAAGCTTTTGTGTTACATCTCCCTCTCTCTCTCTCTCTATCGTTTTATTATTTATTAATGATTTTGAGAGGGTGATGACAATCGGAAAGTCGTACCAGTCACAGGAAAATTTTTAATTGACAATGTTGATGTTTGTAATGACTGGAATTGGATGCTCAACTCAAGATTTTAGGTCTCAGTGACGAATATTGGCTTACAATTAACGTTTTTAAGACCTTTGCAGCGTACCGAGCAAAAAAAGTGAAGGAAAAAAATCCCAACGTCTATATCCTCTCAAAAATATGAGAGGGCCACTGGAAGCCATGTATCTCAAGTATTTGATGATAAAATTAAATTATTTTTAGAAAACTGTGACGTAAAACACGAAATTCCGAGGAACACGTAGAGCGAACAGTTCATTTTGCGAGAAAAAAAACCCGTCAATTTTCAACATGCGCAGAGCCATGCGCGAACGAGGGCGCCCTTTGACGCGGCATGCCTTGCTTATGGTTTACATTTTCAGATTATCAGGGTTTTTTTCCTTATTTTTTCCCCCTTTTTTTCTCTTTTTTTTCTCTGAATCGTTCATGCACCCCCTGGAACCTGCTTATGCACCCCCAAGGGGTGCATGCACCACTGGTTAAGAACCCCTGAAGTAGAGGAAGGGGAAAATTATTTATTTAAGTGATATGTATTTTTAATGTTAGTATCTCAATGACTTATTTATAACTAGGGTACCATTTTAAGCAAAAAAATACCCGGGTCTACAGGTTTTAAATAGATATAAGTCATGTTTTTAAATAGATAACGTTATGAAGTATTGAGAGGAATGTTCGGTATTTACTCTAGTCCACAAGCAAAGACAGATAAACACGTGTGGCCGTCTTCTGACCTGCCGTTCGTGTGTCTTGTACCTCTTATCTCTAGTCGCACGTTTCGATCTGTCATACGAATGCCATCGATATCCAAGCTCCTGGATGATCGGCAAGATATCGGTGACGATCAGAGGGGCCAATCGGCTTATTGGTTTCACCCAGTTCCTAGACAAACGCGTGCACATTGGATGACGGAAGTAACAGACATGCCGACTGGTGGAAAGCTTCTGGGGAAAATGACGTCATTCATGGATACCGCCATTGTCAGCTGCCCGATAATGGAAGGGCGACTCTGATGTTTACATCAACCAAGATGATAATGGAAGGGCGACTCTGATGTTTACATCACCCGACATGATAGTCAATGACTGGGACCAATGTCAGTAGACAAAGTTAACAATTGTAATACATTGTGTAATCTGTCCAATGAACTTCTAGAATACATTCTGTAATCTGCCAAATGAACTTCTAGAATACATTCTGTAATCTGTCAAATGAACTTCTAGAATACATTCTGCAATCTGCCAAGTAAACTTCTAGAATGCATTGTGTAATCTGGCAAGTTAACTTTTTGAATACTTATGTAAGTGTTCTGTATACATAATGTTACATAGTTTTCTATATACCTGTTTTTACGGAACATTTTCTTTTTAAATAATGTTAGTGTTAGTTTTCTATATGCTTGACGTTAAGGTTTAGTTACCTATATACCTGTTGCTCTAGTTAAGTTCTCTATATAAATAATGTTAGCGTTAAGTATTCTATGTACATATTGCTACTGTCAAGTTATCAACATACCTGCTGTTACTGTCAAGTACGTGGCGATCAGTCCACTAAGACTAAGACGAGGTTTCCAGCAGTAAGAATGAAATAATCCGTCCATATTTACAAGTCACGTCGAGTTTCTGCAAATACAACAAGACAATTATCAGCTTCTTTACGATGGGCGGTAATGACTGGAATAACTGGAAGAAATTTTACTTTATTTTTTTTAAATGAAACTTAATGTTTATATTATTATCCGTTAAAGTTAGGTTTCATGGCAAATTTTTACTTTTTTCTTTGTATTGTTTATTGGCATACATTTTCAGAACAGACCAGACTAACTTGATTAGTTAAATTACTAAACTTAGTAACACTAGAGGATAGAATAACAAAGAGCAAAGTATTAAAGATACATACGGTTTGAATAATAATTTGGTAATACACATGTACAACGCAACAACAACAATATAATACAAACTCAGATAGACATTAAAGCGCAACGAGCATGCTAGTCTAAAAGTATTGATTATCACGAGCATGCTAGTCTAAAAGCATAGATTATCATAACAATACTTAACCCGTTACATACACTAATACTTAACCCTTTCCATACACTTTACCAAATGTACAGTATGCCCTACCCATTAGCGGTTAACTGTTAGCGGCCCTACATACTAGCTGATTTCGCTCTCAAAAAAGAAAAATCATAATTTCGGCGATTTCGCGAATTTCTTAGGTCATTTTTTAGCAGAAAAAAAACTCACACCCACCCACCCAACCACCCTGTGTAAAGCGCTGTCAGCCCAGTTCCTTACTAGGGTACAGCGATATATAAGTTATCAATTTATTATTAGTATTATTATTATTTAATAAATAAATTTAAAATAGCAATCTCAGTTACGTGTTTCGTTTCTCCTTCCTGATGATTGGCTGCAGACGACGTGACGTCACTAGCACCTTAATTAAAATTGCATCATAATTCGCGGATTTTCGGGACTCATGGGGGTGGGGAGAATGAACTTAACAGTATAGAAATCCTCCTCCCCTTCTGGACTTCGGGCGTGGAATGGGTTGCCTAAAAATATGAGGACAACTAACATAATAATAATATTCCAAACTCAAATTAAAATGCATAACTAGATATAAGCCATAGATAAGAGTAGAACGAACTATTCTTGTGTTTTGAAAGAGCTTCTCAAATTTTTATTAAGTATCAGAAAAGATGATAAGATTAGATACCTTTTCATTAAGATTTAAGTGCTCCTTTATTTGCAGTGACGCTGACATTTTTTTATTCATTGAAACGAATGTCCCTCGGGTTATTCGGATGAGTTGGCCTACAGAGGCCGCTTTTTTTTAGTCAACGTGAGGAAACCAACTATTTCTTAATTAGAATGTTTCAGGATATTTTCATACATGCCAAATAAAATCAATTTACACCACTGTCAATGTTTGTTTTCTTTCCTATGAAGACATTTAATTTGCTGAAACTTTAAATTTTTTATTTCGTCTTTAAAAAAAAAGTTTAACTTATATAATTATGTTATTTACACAGTCTATTTCAACTCCTTTCTCCTCCAAAAAATCAAAGGATTTATAGGAGCCGAACATTTCGTTTTTATTTGAGAACAACTGTAGCTGGTGTTTTATATTCGGACTATAATTTAAAAAACGACGACTTACTCAAGAACCATGCAATTTAATGTCAATTGTTTATCATTTCATGAAACTCCCGTATTAAAATTTTGTTAAAACTGCTAGGCATTTTATAGTTTTTGCGTGTCTGTTTGTCTGTGTGTTTTGTTTTCTTATTAGTCTTTCTTTTCGATTTGTTTTTGGAGTGGGGGTCCACAAATGTGTGTCAATATGTGAGACCCCGCTCAAGCCATCCATTAAGTAGAATTATATTGGTTGGGTTGGGTTGGGGGGGGGGTGGCGCAGTAATATTTTGTTATACAATCGCATTTCTCTTTTAAAAGCCTCGGGGTTGTTTTAAGTTAGAAAGAATGACCAAATAATAATAAAAATGTATAGCCGTTGATTTTAGCGAGCACTGCGGTCTCGTAAATTGAAAGCGATAATGATAAAACGCAAGAACCACTTACGTACTAAAGATATGTCCTTGAAATTGGGCAACCGCAAACCATGTTTAATTATTAGAAGTGAACACACAAAAAAAACGGAAGACATGGCGCACGTACTGCATATCAATCCTATATTGTATTTACAGCCTTGTCGCAATTAAAAAATTAGGTTAGCATAATTTTACTTTAGGAAAAGTGCGACCAAATCTATACATTGAGGCGATTGAGAACCAATTCTAAAAGATTTAGTTAACGTCCAGATTCCATTCAAAACTAGAATAACTTTTATCACAAAGTGCCGAAAGACTATACACATTACACAACTAACTCGACTTGTTATGTAACTTCACTATTATTTCCTTACTGCAAGATTACCGCAGCAACAGCGTGGAGTTTGTCAACAGGAGTTAGCGTCCACATCCGTCTTTCTCTGCTGGGTAACACTACTGACCTCGCTACATCGTCTGCTCAATGCCACGGAGCGCCGAGAGATGTGTCCCAGGTAACGGCTCAGAACGTCATCGATTTTTGTGTGAATGGCCGCGACACCAAACAGTCATAAGCAGTAGCGTCGGCGATTTTTTTCCGGTATCTCAAATAATACAAAGTAGAAATAAATCAATTGTACTTTTTCGGACAGTGCGTTCTGTTTTGTTTCGGTTTTTTGTTTTATGTGTTTTTATAATAGGAATTGGGTTTGTAAATTTTACTTATCCCACCAATCTAGAGTAAATAAATCAGTTAAAGAACACTGCCTTTACGGTAAACATCATTTGACTTATCAACATTTCACTTGAAAGAGAATTCATTAAAAGAGTGTTGGGGGGGGGTAGTTTGAACAACGGAAACTTAAGGCTTCCATTAACTTTGAAAGGAATTCGTTTTAACAAGTAACAAGTACATGCTGTCGCCAAACTAAAGTTCGGACACCTTTGAAGTTAAACATATAAATTATTTGATTATGTTATAAAGGGTTTCACGTATAATTAGAAAGATGGTTATGTGGGGTTGTATGGATGGGCACGAGTCAACAAAAGAGAAGTTTAAATTGTTACTCAACTCTCTAGAAATGATTCATGATGTTTTGTATGTGTGTGTTTGTGTATATACTAGGGGTGGCCGGATTTTGGGATTTACGCCACTATCCGGATTCGGCGAATACTTAAGGCAGATCAGAATGGGATCTGGATATGAAATGCAATAAAGAATAATTGGAAATCAAATTTAATTAAAATTAATAAATTTATAAACAAATAAATAATTTTAAAAACCTGTAAAAAACAAGTTTTTGACTATAAATCCTTTGTATATGAAACATAACTAAAAATAATGTTCATTATAATACGCATCGCACGACAATCCAAAAATGCTAAATATTAGTAATGTCTCAAATACATAAAGGATTTATAGTAAAATGAATACTAAAGTCTGCCTGTTAAATTTAAGCTCGATTTGATTACGAGAAAAAGCTTATAAAAACATATATAATATAATGCGAATCGAGCGACAGGCCAGCATATATATTTACAGATCGGGAATATATTTTTTTTAAAGTAGGGTCACTATAATACGCACCGCACCGCGCGACAGGAAAATATTAAAAAGATTGTTCAATATAATACGCACCGCGACACTAGCATAAAACTATAAATGCTACATAGAGATACATAGAGATAAACTAAAAATAATTCATTAATTTAATTACAGTACATTTGATCGATCTGAAATTTTGATTGATCATTTTTATCGTCGTCACGAGTCTGCCTGCAAAATTTCAGCTCAATAGCATACGGGGAAGGGGGTTAAAAATCGATCCAAAGTTTTTTCGGCAAACATTCAAGCAATCGAGCAGACGCCACGAGTTAATATAAAGGATTTTTAAAAAGTAGAAAACAATAACATTAAATTATAAATATATAACAATATTAAAAAATTAACAAGCTTCTATAATGAAATCATTCAAATCCTAGCAAAATATAGTAAAGCAATCAATTTTAATACCAGAAAAAAATATTAAGTTAAAAAGTTACAAGTATAGATATAACTTTACTACATAAGATACCAAACTAAGTTAAATAGCATCATATTAAACTTAAATCGTCTGAATAAAAGAACCGTTTTTATTGTGGCTGTAGATCATGACTTCTTGTACACCAAACTACACACTCAGTGCAACACTGTTCGCTTGGTACACACAGTTCGTTGAACTTTGTTCAAGTTCGTTCATTCAATTCATTGTAAAATGTTCCTCGTTGACGTTGACAGTGTCACAGACTGTAATTGTAGATAGCAGATATCCTCTATATATTGGATAATAAATATTTTTTTATAAATAATATTAAATACCAAATAGAAAGTAGTAAAGAACACCCCTTAAGCTCTTACACTTAAATGTGGAGATATCCGGATCCGTCAATTATTAGGGCCAAACTATCCGGATCCGGCAAATATTAAAAAAACATATGGTGGCCATTGTCAGTGTTCAAGTGCATCATCGTTATTAGTTACCAAACTAACTCACGTGATAAGTCTAGAACCTAAATCACGTGATAAAAGCAGGTGACGCGGTGGTCGAGTGGCAGCGCGCTCGACTGGTGAACCGATGGTCATGGGTTCGAATCCATGTGATTTGTTCCCTGGGCCTAGGGCGTCCCTGAGTCACCCTATCACTAGTTAGGCGGCTGGGTAATGCGTGGAACCCACAAAGCCGTGGCCTGTGAACGCTGCATCACTTGTCAAAAGATTATCTGTCATGGTCTGTGGACGCAATTATCTTCTGCATAGAAGGGGCGTCTGTAAGAAGATAAGATAAGATACGATGAGATAAGATAAGATAAGATAAGATAATATAAGATAAGATAAGATAAGATACGATGAGATAAGATGAGATAAGATAAGATAAGATGAGATAAGATAAGATTAGATAAGATAAGATAAGATTAAGATAAGATAAGATAAGATGAGATACGATAAGATGAGATGAGATGAGATGAGATGAGATGAGATGAGATCAGATCAGATGAGATGAGATGAGATC
Source organism: Ampullaceana balthica (assembly GCA_944989445.1). NCBI lineage: Eukaryota > Metazoa > Mollusca > Gastropoda > Lymnaeidae > Ampullaceana > Ampullaceana balthica. Next base: position 662,603 of record CALYLW010000595.1, on the reverse strand, counting down.
AGATGAGATGAGATCAGATCAGATGAGATGAGATGAGATGAGATGAGATGAGATGAGATGAGATCAGATGAGATGAGATGAGATGAGATCAGATGAGATGAGATGAGATGAGATGAGATGAGATGAGATGAGATGAGATGAGATAAGATAAGACTACAAACTAAATCACGTGATAAGTAACAAACATGTACTTCTTTATTCTGATAATCATTGTAGTTGAATATTTTAGATTCTTTAAAACAGCGGGATTTTTATTGGTGAGTTTCCTTACCAACGGTGGTACTGCCATATCGGGTCTGATTTGGGGGGGGGGAGAAGGTCTCCTTTGCAAGGACGTTCTATTTAATTGAGCATCTGTTGTTTATTTTAATTTTTAATGTACTTATTATTATAAATTCCGAATTATTTTTTTTTAACTGTGCAGTTTCTTTTGCGTAAATAGAAAGGCGATTGGCGCTAACAGCTGGATGACTAAAGCTCCAAAAGTTATGAGATGTAATAAGTGAATTGTGTCGAAAAATAGGGGGGGGAGGTGATGATAAACGCCCTAATACAACGCCTATAGACAAAAAATAATATCGATATCTCCTCTCACAACTTTCAAAGCAGGTTACACGATACAAACTCATGAGTCCTGGGTTTTACAGTTTAGCTCATGAGTCCCGGGTTGTACAGTTTAGTTCATGAGTCCCGGGTTGTACAGTTTAGTTCATGAGTCCCGGGTTGTACAGTTTAGCTCATGAGTCCTGGGTTTTACAGTTTAGCTCATGAGTCCTGGGTTTTACAGTTTAGTTCATGAGTCCTGGGTTTTACAGTTTAGCTCATGAGTCCTGGGTTTTACAGTTTAGCTCATGAGTCCTGGGTTTTACAGTTTAGCTCATGAGTCCTGGGTTGTACAGTTTAGTTCATGAGTCCTGGGTTGTACAGTTTAGCTCATGAGTCCTGGGTTTTACAGTTTAGCTCATGAGTCCTGGGTTTTACAGTTTAGTTCATGAATCCTGGGTTTTACAGTTTAGCTCATGAGTCCTGGGTTTTACAGTTTAGCTCATGCCAAGTTATTTTATATTAACTAGCTACCCTGTCTAGAACTAAAAGAAACGAGTGGTTTCCCTTTTGTTGTCATTTCCTATGTTATCTAAACAATCTCTCCGATATTTCATCGATTAACTATTCCCTAACTGATCAATGAAGTTTTGTTTCACGACCAGGGAGAAATCAATTTTATGGTAAAGTGTTATTCCTAAAATATTTGTATCTTCGTGACCACTTGTGTGCAGATGCCGGTACCATTTAGTAATGGTTCTAATTTGTGTTTCTAATACTTCAAAATAAAAGCATATTGTCTCTACGGTAATTTTAACATACGTGTTTTCTTCATTAATATACAGCGCTGATCAAAATATTTATTTACTGACTCTACAAAACAATTTGAACGGAACTCAGTTGACTTGTCTTATTTATATAGACGCTGCTTCTATACAGAAGATTATTGCGTCCACAGACAAGTGACTCAGCGTTCACAGGCCAAGGCTATGAGAGACAACGTTATTCCCAGCCGCCTTTGTTTCCATAACTAGTGTTTGGTACCCATTCGGAACTTGGTGGACTCAGGGACACCCCTTGGCCCGTTAAAATGGCTCTGCTTTCACGGAGATTCGAACCCGTGACCATCAGTACGTCAGCCGAGAGCCCATGCCCTTCGACCTCCGATACCACGATTTTATTAATATAAAAAGTAAAAAAGTAAAAAAATAAAACAACCCGTAATAAAACGAACCCGTAAAAACAAAGTTTTTGACAATAAATCCCTTATATATGAGACATAACTGAAAGTATTGATTATGTTCAAACGCGACAAACATTTACAGACTGAATCTGTCTTAACTTCCCTTTGCTTTATAACCACAGGGGGGTGGGAGAGGGGAACGGTCTGGTCACCGATCGCTGGACCGAGCTCAGCGTGACACGTAAAATGTAAACAAAAGCACGCCGGTACATTGACGATGTGGCGTCAACGCGCGAACTGAATTGTCACGTGTAAAAAAAAACAACTGTGAAATAGAATTACGTTGTATAGAGATAAACTAAAAATGCATTAATTTAATTACGATAAGTTTGATCGATCTGAAATTTTGACATGATGCATTGTTAGCTGACACGAGTCTATGTGCAAAATTTCAGCTCGACGGCATCACGGAAACTTGGGTCATCTTTTACTTTTGTTTTTCCGCCCGCTCGACGACGAACGACAGACAGAGACGGTGGTGAAGTTAATATAAGTGATTTAATAAAAACAACCCCGTAAAAACAAAGTTTTTGACTATAAACCCTTTATATATATGAGACAGAACTTAAAGTATTGATTATGTTCCAACGCGACAAACATTTACAGCCTGAAACTGGGTCAATTCCACCTGATTAAAATACGAGATGTGTTCACCGATGGCTGGCGTGAAGTCAAGTGACCCGTAAAATGTAAACAATAGCGACTGCTACATATAGTTTTATATAGATAAACTAAAAATGCATTAATTTAATTACGGTACGTTCGATTGATCTAAAATTTTGATACGATTCATTGTTAGGTGACACGGGTCCATGTGCCAAATTTAAGCTCGATGGCATCACGGGACTTGGGTCATTTTTTACTTTTGTTTTTCCGCCCGCCCGACGACGAACGACAGCCAGAGAGAGACGGTGGTGAAGTTAATATAAGGGATTTTAAAACAAAGTTTTTGATTATAAATCCCTTATATATGAGACATAACTAAAAGTATTGATTATGTTCAATATAACACGCACCGCGCGACAGACCCCTGTGACATCTCGAGGGCTGGAGTGAAACTCAAGTAACCCGTGGAGGTCAACTATAGCAGACGCTACACATGCTACATAGAGATAAGCTAAAATTGATTAATTTAATTACGGTACATTCGATCGATCTGAAATTTTGATGCAATGCATTGTTATGTGACAAAAGTCTATGTGTAAAATTTCTGCTTGATATGATCACGGGAAGTGGGTCATTTATTAACCACTGTCCATAATTCTGAGCGCTCCTCGTGGAAATTTATAAAATCCCATACATACAGGAAATATTAGGAGTTCGATTTTATTAATGGATTGCGTTGGTCATGGATTAAATTTGAGATTTGGCTCATATTTAAAGAATTCTGATTTTTTAAGTGGCCAGATGGTACAGTCATTGATAGTGATTGATAGTTCGATTCCTATAACCGATCAGCACCTAATTCAGTATTATATATTTGATATGTGATTGTTATGAACAAGGATAAAGTGGTTGAGTAAGAAGTTATCGCTTAACAATGGAATGCGGCTCGATGTCTAAATGCCTGGCCTTAAATTAGCTACTCTCTTTCCTTTGATGTGATGCGTTTAAGTCTAATTTTTAACAATTTAATATATTTACCAAAGTAAAACAAACAATACCACCTTGTATTTAAACAAAAAATGTCTTTAATAACCCATCACATCCATTTTAAAAACATGTATTTCTCTTCATGTCTCCGGGACAAAATTCTAAAAAATATTCTTCCATATCTCCGGATTTGTAATACTCCTACCGGATATCGCTTCCTTTAAAAGTTGAAAAGGACATTTAAAGTATTCCAGTTCAATTTCAGAAATAAAAAAAAATATATATGAAAGCTGCTAAACTTCCATTTCCTAAACGTCAAGCTACAAAATAAATAATGTATAACATCTACCTGCAGAGAAGAATAAAAGCCAGGTACAGTGAAGGTATGAAACCCTCAGGCAACCCCGAGCTATCCAACTCTACCTTTGATTATTTTGTTCAGTGATCGATAGTAAACAACGTTTGTGATCAGAATCAACCATTGTCAAGACTTCCACTTTGTTTCGCACACAATAAAGCATTATACAAATTTTGTTGCAATATGAAAAAGGAAGAAAAAACTCTACGTTGTTTTATTTAAGTTCATGCATTACTCATGGCATTACTGAGGGCATTACTCAAAGCATTACTCAGGGAATTACTCAGAGCATAACTCTGGGCATTACTCAGGGCATTACTCAGAGCATTACTCAGAGCATTACTCAGAGCATTACTCAGAGCATTACTGAGAGCATTACTCAGAGCATTACTCAGGGCATTACTGAGAGCCTCACTCGGGGCATTACTCAGGGCATTACTCAGGGCATTACTGAGAGCATTACTGAGAGCATTACTCAGAGCATTGCTCAGATCATTACTCAGAGCATTATTCAGAGCATTTCTCAGGGCATTTCTCAGGGCATTACTCAGAGCATTACTCAGGGCATTACTCAGGGCATAACTGAAAGCATTACTCATGGCATTACTCAGGGCATTACTGAGAGCATTACTCAGAGCATTAGTCAGGGCATTACTCAGGGCATTACTCAGGGCATAACTGAGAGCATTACTCATGGCATTACTCAGAGCATTACTCAGGGCATTACTGAAAGCATTACTCAGAGCATTACTCAGAGCATTACTCAGAGCATTACTCAGAGCATTACTCAGATCATTACTCAGAGCATTACTCAGAGCATTTCTCAGGGCATTTCTCAGGGCATTACTCAGAGCATTACTCAGGGCATTACTCAGGGCATTACTGAGAGCATTACTCATGGCATTACTCAGGGCATTACTGAGAGCATTACTCAGAGCATTACTCAGGGCATTACTGAGAGCATTACTCATGGCATTACTCAGGGCATTACTGAGAGCATTACTCAGAGCATTACTGAGAGCATTACTCAGAGCATTACTGAGAGCATTACTCAGAGCATTACTGAGAGCATTACTCAGAGCATTACTCAGAGCGTTACTCAGAGCATTACTCAGAGCATTACTCAGAGCATTACTCAGAGCATTTCTCAGGGCATTTCTCAGGGAATTACTCAGAGCATTACTCAGAGCATTACTCAGAGCATTACTCAGGGCATTACTCAAAGCATTACTCAGGGCATTACTCAGGGCATTACTCAGGGCATTACTGAGGGCATTACTCATGGCATTACTCGTGGTATTACTCATGGCATTACTCAGAGCATTACTCATGGCATTACTCAGAGCATTACTCAGAGCATTACTCAGGGCATTACTCAGGGCATTACTCAGGGCATTACTCATGGCATTACTCAGGGCATTACTGAGAGCATTACTCAGAGCATTACTGAGAGCATCACTCAGATCATAACTGAGAGCATTGCTCAGAGCATTACTCAGAGCATTACTCAGGGCATTACTCAGGGCATTACTCATGGCATTACTCATGGCATTATTCAGGGCATTACTGAGAGCATTACTCAGAGCATTGCTCAGATCATTACTCAGAGCATTATTCAGAGCATTTCACAGGGCATTTCTCAGGGCATTACTCAGAGCATTACTCAGGGCATTACTCAGGGCATAACTGAGAGCATTACTCATGGCATTACTCAGGGCATTACTGAGAGCATTACTCAGAGCATTACTCAGGGCATAACTGAGAGCATTACTCATGGCATTACTCAGAGCATTACTCAGGGCATTACTGAAAGCATTACTCAGAGCATTACTCAGAGCATTACTCAGAGCATTACTCAGATCATTACTCAGGGCATTACTCAGAGCATTACTCAGGGCATTACTCAGGGCATTACTGAGAGCATTACTCATGGCATTACTCAGGGCATTACTGAGAGCATTACTCAGAGCATTACTCAGAGCATTACTGAGAGCATTACTCATGGCATTACTCAGGGCATTACTGAGAGCATTACTCAGAGCATTACTGAGAGCATTACTCAGAGCATTACTGAGAGCATTACTCAGAGCATTACTCAGAGCATTACTCAGAGCATTACTCAGAGCATTACTCAGAGCATTTCTCAGGGCATTTCTCAGGGAATTACTCAGAGCATTACTCAGAGCATTACTCAGAGCATTACTCAGGGCATTACTCAAAGCATTACTCAGGGCATTACTCAGGGCATTACTGAGGGCATTACTCATGGCATTACTCATGGTATTACTCATGGCATTACTCAGAGCATTACTCATGGCATTACTCAGAGCATTACTCAGAGCATTACTCAGGGCATTACTCAGGGCATTACTCATGGCATTACTCAGGGCATTACTGAGAGCATTACTCAGAGCATTACTAAGAGCATTACTCAGATCATAACTGAGAGCATTGCTCAGAGCATTACTCAGAGCATTACTCAGGGCATTACTCAGGGCATTACTCATGGCATTACTCATGGCATTATTCAGGGCATTACTGAGAGCATTACTCAGAGCATTACTGAGAGCATTACTCAGAGCATTACTCAGAGCATAACTGAGAGAATTACTCAGAGCATTACTCAGAGCATTACTCAGGGCATTACTCAGGGCATTACTCATGGCATTACTCAGGGCTTTACTGAGAGCATTACTCAGAGCATTACTCAGAGCATTACTCAGAGCTCAGAGCATTACTCAGAGCATTACTCAGAGCATTACTGAGAGCATTACTCAGGGCATTACTCAGAGCATTACTGAGAGCATTATTCATGGCACATTTCAACTTATGGAATCTGGTGTTGAACACTTTTTTAAAATTTAATCCTTTTCGATGTCACAAATAGAAGTTTGTTTAAAACATTTTTGATTTAAAATTCTTTTTTTTTAAACTTTCTTCTTTTTTGCAAATGGTATACATTTGATTTGATAAGTGAAGCTCATGGGTAATTATGTTTCGTGGACAGAAATTTAACTCCTAAATTATAAATGTTGCATCTCGTAATGTATACAATTTCGTCCAGACATTTAGGGGAAATGTCGAAAACAAACAAAACATACTTTTGAAGAAAATATGTTAACTAGCGTGTCTATCAATTGTAACAAGTTTATATTATGAGATGGGACATTAATTGATCTCAATAAATAGTTTTATTATCAACTACATATGGTAATGTTCAAAAGAGCAATAAAAATCAATAAAAGCAGATAAAGTAAAGTTCAATTTTCAGACCTTTGCTGGCCCATGGCGCAACTGAAGTAGAGTTCCCTAGTTTCTATAGCCACGGCAATACGAGGAGATTGTATGGCTAGCACAATACCCAGCCGCCTTTACTTTACCCCAACTAATGTCAGAAGTACATAATGGAACACGTTTGGAAATAAAAGACGAGTCTAACAAAGTTGACTTTTTAACCTGATCATTTGTTTGTCAGCCGGTTCAATGACATTAAAACGGACTGATCATTTGTATGTCAGCATGTTCAATGACCTTAAAACTGACTGATCATTTGTTTGTCAGCCAGTTCAATGCCATTAAAACTGACTGATCATTTGTTTGTCAGCCAGATCAATGACATTAAAACTGACTGATCATTTGTTTGTCAGCCAGTTCAATGACATTAAAACTGACTGATCATTTGTTTGTCAGCCAGTTCAATGACATTAACACTGACTGATCATTTGTTTGTCAGCCAGTTCAATGACATTTACACTGACTGATCATTTGTATGTCAGCCAGCTCAATGACATTAAAACTGACTGATCATTTGTGTGTCAGCCAGTTCAATGACATTAACACTGACTGATCATTTGTTTGTCAGTCAGTTCAATGACATTAACACTGACTGATCATTTGTTTGTCAGCCAGTTCAATGACATTAAAACTGACTGATCATTTGTATGTCAGCATGTTCAATGACATTAAAACTGACTGATCATTTGTTTGTCAGCATGTTCAATGACATTAAAACTGACTGATCATTTGTTTGTCAGCCAGTTCAATGACATTAAAACTGACTGATCATTTGTTTGTCAGCATGTTCAATGACATTAAAACTGACTGATCATTTGTTTTTCAGCCAGTTCAATGAAATTAAAACTGACTGATCATTTGTATGTCAGCATGTTCAATGACATTAAAACTGACTGATCATTTGTATGTCAGCATGTTCAATGACATTAAAACTGACTGATCATTTGTTTGTCAGCCAGTTCAATGACATTAAAACTGACTGATCATTTGTATGTCAGCATGTTCAATGACATTAAAACTGACTGATCATTTGTTTGTCAGCCAGTTCCATGACATTAACACTGACTGATCATTTGTTAGTCAGCCAGTTCAATGACATTAAAACTGACTGATCATTTGTATGTCAGCATGTTCAATGACATTAAAACTGACTGATCATTTGTTTGTCAGCCAGTTCCATGAAATTAACACTGACTGATCATTTGTTTGTCAGCCAGTTCAATGACATTTACACTGACTGATCATTTGTTTGTCAGCCAGCTCAATGACATTAACACTGACTGATCATTTGTTTGTCAGCCAGCTCAATGACATTAACACTGACTGATCGTTTGTTTGTCAGCCAGCTCAATGACATTATAACTGACTGATCATTTGTTTGTCAGCCAGTTCAATGACATTAACACTGACTGATCATTTGTTTGTCAGCCAGCTCAATGACATTATTACTGACTGATCATTTGTTTGTCAGCCAGTTCAATGACATTAACACTGACTGATCATTTGTTTGTCAGCCAGTTCAATGACATTAACACTGACTGATCATTTGTTTGTCAGCCAGTTCAATGACATTAACACTGACTGATCATTTGTTTGTCAGCCAGTTCAATGACATTTACACTGACTGATCATTTGTTTGTCAGTCAGTTCAATAACATTAACACTGACTGATCATTTGTTTGTCAGCCAGTTCAATGACATTAACACTGACTGATCATTAGTTTGTCAGCCAGTTCAATGACATTTACACTGACTGATCATTTGTTTGTCAGTCAGTTCAATGACATTTACACTGACTGATCATTTGTTTGTAAGTCAGTTCAATGACATTTACACTGACTGATCATTTGTTTGTCAGCCAGTTCAATGACATTAACACTGACTGATCATTAGTTTGTCAGCCAGTTCAATGACATTAACACTGACTGATCATTTGTTTGTCAGCCAGTTCCATGACATTTACACTGACTGATCATTAGTTTGTCAGACAGTTCAATGACATTAACACTGACTGATCATTTGTTTTTCAGCCAGCTCAATGACATTAACACTGACTGATCATTTGTTTGTCAGCCAGCTCAATGACATTAACACTGACTGATCGTTTGTTTGTCAGCCAGCTCAATGACATTAACACTGACTGATCATTAGTTTGTCAGCCAGTTCAATGACATTAACACTGACTGATCATTTGTTTGTCAGCCAGTTCCATGACATTTACACTGACTGATCATTAGTTTGTCAGACAGTTCAATGACATTAACACTGACTGATCATTTGTTTGTCAGCCAGCTCAATGACATTAACACTGACTGATCATTTGTTTGTTAGCCAGTTCAATGACATTAACACTGACTGATCATTTGTTTGTCAGCCAGTTCAATGACATTAACACTGACTGATCATTTGTTTGTCAGCCAGTTCAATGACATTAACACTGACTGATCATTTGTTTGTCAGCCAGTTCAATGACATTAACACTGACTGATCATTTGTTTGTCAGCCAGTTCAATGATATTAACACTGACTGATCATTTGTTTGTCAGCCAGTTCAATGACATTAACACTGACTGATCATTTGTTTGTCAGCCAGTTCAATGATATTAACACTGACTGATCATTTGTTTGTCAGCCAGTTCAATAACATTAACACTGACTGATCATTTGTTTGTCAGCCAGTTCAATGACATTAACACTGACTGATCATTTGTTTGTCAGCATGTTCAATGACATTAACACTGACTGATCATTTGTTTGTCAGCATGTTCAATGACATTAACACTGACTGATCGTTTGTTTGTCAAACGTTCAATAACATTAACACTGACTGATCATTTGTTTGTCAGTCAGTTCAATGAAATTAACACTGACTGATCATTTGTTTGTCAGCCAGTTCAATGACATTAACACTGACTGATCATTTGTTTGTCAGCCAGTTCAATGACATTAACACTGACTTATCATTTGTTTGTCAGCCAGTTCAATGACATTAACACTGACTGATCATTTGTTTGGCAGCATGTTCAATGACATTAACACTGACTGATCATTTGATTGGCAGCATGTTCAATGACATTAACACTGACTGATCATTTGTTTGTCAGCCAGTTCAATGACATTAACACTGACTGATCATTTGTTTGGCAGCATGTTCAATGACATTAACACTGACTGATCATTTGTTTGGCAGCATGTTCAATGACATTAACACTGGCTGATAATTTGTTTGTCAGCCAGTTCAATGACATTAACACTGACTGATCATTTGTTTGGCAGCATGTTCAATGACATTAACACTTACTGATCATTTGATTGGCAGCATGTTCAATGACATTAACACTGACTGATCATTTGTTTGTCAGCCAGTTCAATGACATTAACACTGACTGATCATTTGTTTGGCAGCATGTTCAATGACATTAACACTGACTTATCATTTGATTGGCAGCATGTTCAATGACATTAACACTGACTGATCATTTGTTTGGCAGCATGTTCAATGACATTAACACTGACTGATCATTTGTTTGTCAGCCAGTTCAATGACATTAACACTGACTGATCATTTGTTTGGCAGCATGTTCAATGACATTAACACTTACTGATCATTTGATTGGCAGCATGTTCAATGACATTAACACTGACTGATCATTTGTTTGTCAGCCAGTTCAATGACATTAACACAGACTGATCATTTGTTTGTCAGCCAGTTCAATGACATTAACACTGACTGATCAATTGTTTGTCAGCCAGTTCAATGACATTAACACTGACTGATCATTTGTTTGTCAGCCAGTTCAATGACATTAACACTGACTGATCATTTGTTTGTCAGCCAGTTCAATGACATTAACACTGTCTGATCATTTGTTTGTCAGCCAGTTCAATGACATTTACACTGACTGATCATTTGTTTGTCAGCCAGTTCAATGACATTCACACTGACTGATCATTTGTTTGTCAGCCAGTTCAATGACATTAACACTGACTGATCATTTGTTTGTCAGCCAGTTCAATGACATTTACACTGACTGATCATTTGTTTGTCAGCCAGTTCCATGACATTAACACTGACTGATCATTTGTTTGTCAGCCAGTTAAATGACATTAACACTGACTGATCATTTGTTTGTCAGCCAGTTCAATGACATTAACACTGACTGATCATTTGTTAGTCAGCCAGTTCAATGACATTTACACTGACTGATCATTTGTTTGTCAGCCAGTTCAATGACATTAACACTGACTGATCATTTGTTTTTCAGCCAGTTCAATAACATTAACACTGACTGATCATTTGTTTGTCAGCCAGTTCAATGACATTAACACTGACTGATCGTTTGTTTGTCAGCCAGTTCAATGACATTCACACTGACTGATCATTTGTTTGTCAGCCAGTTCAATGACATTAACACTGACTGATCAATTGTTTGTCAGCCAGTTCAATGACATTAACACTGACTGATCATTTGTTTGTCAGCCAGTTCAATGACATTAACACTGACTGATCATTTGTTTGTCAGCCAGTTCAATGACATTAACACTGTCTGATCATTTGTTTGTCAGCCAGTTCAATGACATTTACACTGACTGATCATTTGTTTGTCAGCCAGTTCAATGACATTCACACTGACTGATCATTTGTTTGTCAGCCAGTTCAATTACATTAACACTGACTGATCATTTGTTTGTCAGCCAGTTCAATGACATTTACACTGACTGATCATTTGTTTGTCAGCCAGTTCCATGACATTAACACTGACTGATCATTTGTTTGTCAGCCAGTTAAATGACATTAACACTGACTGATCATTTGTTTGTCAGCCAGTTCAATGACATTAACACTGACTGATCATTTGTTAGTCAGCCAGTTCAATGACATTTACACTGACTGATCATTTGTTTGTCAGCCAGTTCAATGACATTAACACTGACTGATCATTTGTTTTTCAGCCAGTTCAATGACATTAACACTGACTGATCATTTGTTTGTCAGCCAGTTCAATGACATTAACACTGACTGATCGTTTGTTTGTCAGCCAGTTCAATGACATTCACACTGACTGATCATTTGTTTGTCAGCCAGTTCAATGACATTTACACTGACTGATCATTTGTTTGTCAGCCAGTTCAATGACATTAACACTGACTGATCATTTTTTTGTCAGCCAGTTCAATGACATTAACACTGACTGATCGTTTGTTTGTCAGCCAGTTCAATGACATTTACACTGACTGATCATTTGTTTGTCAGCCAGTTCAATGACATTTACACTGACTGATCATTTGTTTGTCAGCCAGTTCAATGACATTAACACTGACTGATCGTTTGTTTGTCAGCCAGTTCAATGACATTTACACTGACTGATCATTTGTTTGTCAGTCAGTTCAATGACATTTACGCTGACTGATCATTTGTTTGTCAGCCAGTTCAATGATATTAACACTGACTGATCATTTGTTTGTCAGCCAGTTCAATGACATTTACACTGACTGATCATTTGTATGTCAGCCAGTTCAATGACATTAAAACTGACTGATTATTTGTTTGTCAGCCAGTTCAATGACATTAACACTGACTGATCATTTGTTTGTCAGTCAGTTCAATGACATTAACACTGACTGATCATTTGTTTGTCAGCCAGTTCAATGACATTAAAACTGACTGATCATTTGTTTGTCAGCATGTTCAATGACATTAAAACTGACTGATCATTTGTTTGTCAGCCAGTTCAATGACATTAAAACTTACTGATCATTTGTATGTCAGCATGTTCAATGACATTAAAACTGACTGATCATTTGTATGTCAGCATTTTCAATGACATTAAAACTGACTGATCATTTGTTTGTCAGCCAGTTCAATGACATTAAAACTGACTGATCATTTGTATGTCAGCATGGTCAATGACATTAAAACTGACTGATCATTTGTTTGGCAGCCAGTTCAATGACATTAAAACTGACTGATTATTTGTTTGTCAGCCAGTTCAATGACATTAAAACTGACTGATCATTTGTATGTCAGCATGTTCAATGACATTAAAACTGTCCGATCATTTGTTTGTCTGCCAGTTCCATGACATTAACACTGACTGATCATTTGTTTGTCAGCCAGTTCAATGACATTAAAAATGACTGATCATTTGTATGTCAGCATGTTCAATGACATTAAAACTGACTGATCATTTGTTTGTCAGCCAGTTCCATGACATTAACACAGACTGATCATTTGTTTGTCAGCCAGTTCAATGACATTTACACTGACTGATCATTTGTATGTCAGCATGGTAAATGACATTAAAACTGACTGATCATTTGTTTGTCAGCCAGTTCCATGACATTAACACTGACTGATCATTTGTTTGTCAGCCAGTTCAATGACATTAAAACTGACTGATCATTTGTATGTCAGCATGTTCTATGACATTTAAACTGACTGATCATTTGTTTATCAGCCAGTTCCATGACATTAACACTGACTGATCATTTGTTTGTCAGCCAGTTCAATGACATTAACACTGACTGATCATTTGTTTGTGAGCCAGTTCAATGACATTTACACTGACTGATCATTTGTGTGTCAGCCAGTTCAATGACATTAACACTGACTGATCATTTGTTTTTCAGCCAGTTCAATGACATTAACACTGACTGATCGTTTGTTTGTCAGCCAGTTCAATGACATTTACACTGACTGATCATTTGTTTGTCAGCAAGTTCAATGACATTTACACTGACTGATCATTTGTTTGTCAGCCAGTTCAATGACATTAACACTGACTGATCTTTTGTTTGTCAGCCAGTTCAATGACATTAAAACTGACTGATCATTTGTTTGTCAGCCAGTTCAATGACATTAAAACTGACTGATCATTTGTATGTCAGCATGTTCAATGACATTAAAACTGTCTGATCATTTGTTTGTCAGCCAGTTCCATGACATTAACACTGACTGATCATTTGTTTGTCAGCCAGTTCAATGACATTAAAAATGACTGATCATTTGTATGTCAGCATGTTCAATGACATTAAAACTGACTGATCATTTGTTTGTCAGCCAGTTCCATGACATTAACACTGACTGATCATTTGTTTGTCAGCCAGTTCAATGACATTAAAACTGACTGATCATTTGTATGTCAGCATGGTAAATGACATTAAAACTGACTGATCATTTGTTTGTCAGCCAGTTCCATGACATTAACACTGACTGATCATTTGTTTGTCAGCCAGTTCAATGACATTAAAACTGACTGAACATTTGTATGTCAGCATGTTCAATGACATTAAAACTGACTGATCATTTGTTTGTCACCCAGTTCCATGACATTAACACTGACTGATCATTTGTTTGTCAGCCAGTTCAATGACATTAACACTGACTGATCATTTGTTTGTCAGCCAGTTCAATGACATTTACACTGACTGATCATTGGTTTGTCAGCCAGTTCAATGACATTAACACTGACTGATCATTTGTTTTTCAGCCAGTTCAAGGACATTAACACTGACTGATCGTTTGTTTGTCAGCCAGTTCAATGACATTTACACTGACTGATCATTTGTTTGTCAGCCAGTCCAATGACATTTACACTGACTGATCATTTGTTTGTCAGCCAGTTCAATGACATTAACACTGACTGATCTTTTGTTTGTCAGCCAGTTCAATGACATTTACACTGACTGATCTTTTGTTTGTCAGCCAGTTCATTGACATTAACACTGACTGATCATTTGTTTGTCAGCCAGTTCAATGACATTAACACTGACTGATCATTTGTTTGTCAGCCAGTTCAATGACATTTACACTGACTGATCATTTGTATGTCAGCCAGTTCAATGACATTAAAACTGACTGATCATTTGTTTGTCAGCCAGTTCAATGACATAAACACTGACTGATCATTTGTTTGTCAGTCAGTTCAATGACATTAACACTGACTGATCATTTGTTTGTCAGCCAGTTCAATGACATTAAAACTGACTGATCATTTGTATGTCAGCATGTTCAATGACATTAAAACTGACTGATCATTTGTTTGTCAGCATGTTCAATGACATTAAAACTGACTGATCATTTGTTTGTCAGCCATTTCAATGACATTAACACTGACTGATCATTTGTTTGTCAGCCAGTTCAATGACATTAACACTGACTGATCATTTGTTTGTCAGCATGTTCAATGACATTAACACTGACTGATCATTTGTTTGTCAGCATGTTCAATGACATTAACACTGACTGATCGTTTGTTTGTCAGCCAGTTCAATGACATTAACACTGACTGATCATTTGTTTGTCAGCCAGTTCAATGACATTATCACTGACTTATCATTTGTTTGGCAGCATGTTCAATGACATTAACACTGACTGATCATTTGTTTGGCAGCATGTTCAATGACATTAACACTGACTGATCATTTGTTTGTCAGCCAGTTCAATGACATTAACACTGACTGATCATTTGTTTGGCAGCATGTTCAATGACATTAACACTGACTGATCATTTGTTTGTCAGCCAGTTCAATGACATTAACACTGACTGATCATTTTTTTTCAGCCAGTTCAATGACATTAACACTGACTGATCATTTGTTTGTCAGCCAGTTCAATGACATTAACACTGACACATTTACAAGAGAGATTGTTTATTTTTTCATTTTTTATTTATTTATTTTTTATATATTTATTTTTTATATATTTATTTTTGCAGACAAACGAAAGCAACTCTCTCACCGCTCAAATGCCAATACTCGTGAAATACTCCAACAATGACAATTATTTTTAACTGCTTCTTTACAAGAAAAGTCATGAAGTTTTTACCTTGCCACAAAACAACCAAAATCCTCTACACACCATCATTCAGTGTGTTGCAGCATCGAGTTTCGGAGTTTTGTATATGGCTGTGACATTATAAGCATAGAGATCTGTTCTGGGATTCGGGTGTGGAATGGTTTGCCCGAGTAAGCCAGGAAATCCAACAAACTATCAATGTTTAAAACTCTAATACAAATGCCAGACTAACCATAAACCATTGATTAGCATAGGATCAGGATGCAATAATCTTCAGTTTCCAGAGGTCAGATATAAGATGTGATATATATATATATATATATATATATATATATATATATATATATATATATATATTTATATATATATATATATATATATATATAAATCAGCATCTTTCTATAAATCTCTATTTCACGTGCTTGCTCAAAAGATTGAATGCTCTCTCTCTCTCTCTCTCTCTCTCTCTCTCTCTCTCTCTCTCTCTCTCTCTCTCTCTCTCACTCACTCTCTCTCTCTCTCTCTATCTCTCCTTCTCCCTCTCTCACTGTCTCTCTCTCTCTCTCTCTGGTACTTCCACTATAACAACCAAAAGAAAGAGGTGTGAGGTGATTGTCCAAATATTGATGTTCGATGAGGTCTTTCTCAAGTACTGTAACAGACGTCCTACAAATATTTCGGAGCAATGTTCAATTTATGTTGTGAGGCTGCAAAGTTGCGCAAATAAATGACCAACAACGTGCAGCAGTTTAGAATGATCGCGCATCAATTTTTTTAATGGATAAAATACTTTATGTTTTTGTGGGGTGTCAACTTTTGTAAAAAAAACAAATAGCGGCCGTGCAACTCTGCACATGAGTTTGTTTGTTTGTTGTTGGTTGTTTTTTTTTGTGTTGTTTTTTTCAAATGAACAAACCCTTGGAGAAAACATTGCTTGGGCGTTAGAAAATCTTAATTCTTGAGAGAAGAAATCGTTTTACTTTTAGAATAAAAACTCATTTTACAATTTGATAGGAAACTACATTAAGATTTCTACCGTGGTGGGGGCGGGGGATAAGAAATAGTTGTACTTGACTTTAGAAATAGTTGTACTTGACATTAGAAATAGTTGTACTTGACTTTAGAAATAGTTGTACTTGACATTAGAAATAGTTGTACTTGACATTAGAAACAGTTGTACTTGACATTAGAAATAGTTGTACTTGACATTAGAAATTGTTGTACTTGACATTAGAAATAGTTGTACTTGACATTAGAAATAGTTGTAATTGACATTAGAAATAGTTGTACTTGACATTATAAATAGTTGTACTTGACATTAGAAATAGTTGAACTTGACATTAGAAATAGTTGTACTTGACATTAGAAATAGTTGTACTTGGGATTATAAATAGTTGTATTTGACATTAGAAATAGTTGCACTTGACATTAGAAATAGTTGTACTTGACTTTAGAAATAGCTGTACTTGACATTAGAAATAGTTGTACTTGACATTAGAAACAGTTGTACTTGACATTAGAAATAGTTGTACTTGACATTAGAAATTGTTGTACTTGACATTAGAAATAGTTGTACTTGACATTAGAAATAGTTGTAATTGACATTAGAAATAGTTGTACTTGACATTAGAAATAGTTGTACTTGACATTAGAAATAGTGGAAACTTGGGATTATAAATAGTTGTACTTAACATTAGAAATAGTTGAACTTGACATTAGAAATAGTTGTACTTGACATTAGAAATAGTTGTACTTGACATTAGAAATAGTTGTACTTGACATTAGAAATAGTTGTAGTTGGGATTAGAAATAGTTGTAATTGACATTAGAAATAGTTGTAATTGACATTAGAAATAGTTGTACTTGGGATTAGAAATAGTTGTACTTGACATTAGAAATAGTTGTACTTGACATTAGAAATAGTTGTAATTGACATTAGAAATAGTTGTACTTGACATTAGCAATAGTGGAAACTTGGGATTAGAAATAGTTGTAATTGACATTAGAAATAATTGTACTTGGGATTAGAAATAGTTGTACTTGACATTAGAAATAGTTGTACTTGACATTAGAAATAATTGTAATTGACATTAGAAATAGTTGTACTTGACATTAGAAATAGTGGAAACTTGGGATTAGAAATAGTTGTACTTGGGATTAGAAATAGTTGTACTTGACATTAGAAATAGTTGTAATTGACATTAGAAATAGTTGTACTTGACATTAGAAATAGTTGTAGTTGGGATTAGAAATAGTTGTAATTGACATTAGAAATAGTTGTACTTGACATTAGAAATAGTTGTACTTGACATTAGAAATAGTTGTAGTTGGGATTAGAAATAGTTGTAATTGACATTAGAAATAGTTGTAATTGACATTAGAAATAGTTGTACTTGGGATTAGAAATAGTTGTACTTGACATTAGAAATAGTTGTACTTGACATTAGAAATAGTTGTACTTGGGATTAGAAATAGTTGTACTTGACATAAGAAATAGTTGTAATTGACATTAGAAATAGTTGTACTTGACATTAGAAATAGTTGTAGTTGGGATTAGAAATAGTTGTAATTGACATTAGAAATAGTTGTACTTGACATTAGAAATAGTTGTACTTGACATTAGAAATAGTTGTAGTTGGGATTAGAAATAGTTGTAATTGACATTAGAAATAGTTGTAATTGACATTAGAAATAGTTGTACTCGGGATTAGAAATAGTTGTACTTGACATTAGAAATAGTTGTACTTGACATTAGAAATAGTTGTACTTGACATTAGAAATAGTTGTACTTGACATTAGAAATTGTTGTACTTGACATTAGAAATAGTTGTAGTTGGGATTAGAAATAGTTGTAATTGACATTAGAAATAGTTGTACTTGACATTAGAAATAGTTGTACTTGACATTAGAAATAGTTGTAGTTGGGATTAGAAATAGTTGTAATTGACATTAGAAATAGTTGTAATTGACATTAGAAATAGTTGTACTTGGGATTGGAAATAGTTGTACTTGACATTAGAAATAGTTGTACTTGACATTAGAAATAGTTGTACTTGACATTAGAAATAGTTGTAGTTGGGATTAGAAATAGTTGTAATTGACATTAGAAATAGTTGTAATTGACATTAGAAATAGTTGGGATTAGAAATAGTTGTACTTGACATTAGAAATAGTTGTACTTGGGATTAGAAATAGTTGTACTTGACATTAGAAATAGTTGTACTTGACATTAGAAATAGTTGTAATTGACATTAGAAATAGTTGTAATTGACATTAGAAATAGTTGTAATTGACATTAGAAATAGTTGTACTTGACATTAGAAATAGTTGTAATTGACATTAGAAATAGTTGTAATTGACATTAGAAATAGTTGTACTTGACATTAGAAATAGTTGTAATTAACATTAGAAATAGTTGTACTTGACATTAGCAATAGTTGTACTTGACATTAGAAATAGTTGTACTTGACATTAGCAATAGTTGTACTTGACATTAGAAATAGTTGTACTTGACATTAGCAATAGTTGGGATTAGCAATAGTTGTACTTGACATTAGAAATAGTTGGGATTAGAAATAGTTGTACTTGACATTAGAAACAGTTGGGATTAGAAATAGTTGTACTTGACATTAGAAATAGTTGGGATTAGAAATAGTTGTACTTGACATTAGAAATAGTTGTACTTGACATTAGAAATAGTTGGGATTAGAAATAGTTGTACTTGACATTAGAAATAGTTGGGATTAGAAATAGTTGTACTTGACATTAGAAATAGTTAGGATTAGAAATAGTTGTACTTGACATTAGAAATAGTTGTACTTGACATTAGAAATAGTTGTACTTGACATTAGAAATAGTTGGGATTAGAAATAGTTGTACTTGACATTAGAAATAGTTGTACTTGACATTAGAAATAGTTGGGATTAGAAATAGTTGTACTTGACATTAGAAATAGTTGGGATTAGAAATAGTTGTACTTGACATTAGAAATAGTTGGGATTAGAAATAGTTGTACTTGACATTAGAAATAGTTGGGATTAGAAATAGTTGTACTTGACATTAGAAATAAATGTACTTGACATTAGAAATAGTTGGGATTAGAAATAGTTGTAATTGACATTAGAAATAGTTGTACTTGGGATTAGAAATAGTTGTACTTGACATTAGAAATAGTTGTACTTGACATTAGAAATAGTTGTACTTGACATTAGAAATAGTTGTAGTTGGGATTAGAAATAGTTGTAATTGACATTAGAAATAGTTGTAATTGACATTAGAAATAGCTGGGATTAGAAATAGTTGTACTTGACATTAGAAATAGTTGTACTTGGGATTAGAAATAGTTGTACTTGACATTAGAAATAGTTGTACTTGACATTAGAAATAGTTGTAATTGACATTAGAAATAGTTGTAATTGACATTAGAAATAGTTGTAATTGACATTAGAAATAGTTGTACTTGACATTAGAAATAGTTGTAATTGACATTAGAAATAGTTGTAATTGACATTAGAAATAGTTGTACTTGACATTAGAAATAGTTGTAATTAACATTAGAAATAGTTGTACTTGACATTAGCAATAGTTGTACTTGACATTAGAAATAGTTGTACTTGACATTAGCAATAGTTGTACTTGACATTAGAAATAGTTGTACTTGACATTAGCAATAGTTGTACTTGACATTAGAAATAGTTGTACTTGACATTAGCAATAGTTGTACTTGACATTAGAAATAGTTGTACTTGACATTAGCAATAGTTGTACTTTACATTAGAAATAGTTGGGATTAGCAATAGTTGTACTTGACATTAGAAATAGTTGGGATTAGAAATAGTTGTACTTGACATTAGAAACAGTTGGGATTAGAAATAGTTGTACTTGACATTAGAAATAGTTGGGATTAGAAATAATTGTACTTGACATTAGAAATAGTTGTACTTGACATTAGAAATAGTTGGGATTAGAAATAGTTGTACTTGACATTAGAAATAGTTGGGATTAGAAATAGTTGTACTTGACATTAGAAATAGTTGGGATTAGAAATAGTTGTACTTGACATTAGAAATAGTTGTACTTGACATTAGAAATAGATGTACTTGACATTAGAAATAGTTGGGATTAGAAATAGTTGTACTTGACATTAGAAATAGTTGTACTTGACATTAGAAATAGTTGGGATTAGAAATAATTGTACTTGACATTAGAAATAGTTATGATTAGAAATAGTTGTACTTGACATTAGAAATAGTTGGGATTAGAAATAGTTGTACTTGACATTAGAAATAGTTGGGATTAGAAATAGTTGTACTTGACATTAGAAATAGTTGTACTTGACATTAGAAATAGTTGGGATTAGAAATAGTTGTACTTGACATTAGAAATAGTTGTACTTGACATTAGAAATAGTTGTACTTGACATTAGAAATAGTTGAACTTGACATTAGAAATAGTTGGGATTAGAAATAGTTGTACTTGACATTAGAAATAGTTGTACTTGACATTAGAAATAGTTGTACTTGACATTAGAAATAGTTGTACTTGACATTAGAAATAGTTGTACTTGACATAAGAAATAGTTGTACTTGACATTAGAAATAGTTGTACTTGACATTAGAAATAGTTGTACTTGACATTAGAAATAGTTGTACTTGACATTAGAAATAGTTGGGATTAGAAATAGTTGTACTTGACATTAGAAATAGTTGGGATTAGAAATAGTTGTACTTGACATTAGAAATAGTTGTACTTGACATTAGAAATAGTTGGGATTAGAAATAGTTGTACTTGACATTAGAAATAGTTGTACTTGACATTAGAAATAGTTGGGATTAGAAATAGTTGTACTTGACATTAGAAATAGTTGTACTTGACATTAGAAATAGTTGTACTTGACATTAGAAATAGTTGGGATTAGAAATAGTTGTACTTGACATTAGAAACAGTTGGGATTAGAAATAGTTGTACTTGACATTAGAAATAGTTGGGATTAGAAATAGTTGTACTTGACATTATAAATATTTGTACTTGGGATTAGAAAGCCTTCAAATGTGTGATAAGAAATCTGTATAATTGACAGTAAGAAAGTTTGATACCTGTTGATTTGTTTTATAACAACTCTTTGTAACCACTATCTTATTGGACGGCAGTAGCGGCTCGTGTCAGATAGAGAGAGAATCGATATATTTGTTCACATGTTTACTTTACAGGCATGTTTTATTTCATGTCAAAGGAAAAGTTCTAAGACTTTTTTTTTAAATATTTGCTCACAGATACACTCTAGTGGCGCCAGATTATTCGCCTGGGGAGTTAGGAAATCTCTATAAGGGTTGCATTCAACAAGTGCCCTAACAGTGTCAGTTCCGTTGTCCCTTGCATGGGGCACACTTCACTTTGGATGAATGGAACAAGAGATCTGAAGATGTCAATGTATCGTCGCTAATGGGGTATTGCGACGCTCTCACACGAGTATTGGAATCGATCCTTTTGGTAGATAAAAGTGGACGTCCTTCAATACATCTCATTTTAAATCCCCATTCTGGCTGTTTTGTATTTAAAGCATTCTTAAAATAGATTTTATATTCTCTTATTGACTTAAATATTTTTGATTTCATATTAAATATCAGGTTCCCAATTATTTTATTTTCAAACAAACTCAGTTCTGTTCAGTTTACAAAATGTTTGCAGTTTTAATCGACGGTGCAAAGTTGAGAACGAAATACGAAATTGATTTTCACTGTCGATTATAGTTATTCACGACTGTTGTGGGGCGAGGTACCGAGGATTTTAAAGTGGTGTCTGAATATATTTAAATAGTCTTGCCGCTGACAAATAAGCGATTTTCTTGACGTGAGTCTTATCGTAATGTAGAAATCGATTATCCCTCAGTTCGATTATAACCCTGTGACTGCTCTGTAAGATCAAGTTTTAACGTGGTTAGAAACCAATCGATACCTTACTATCGGAGATATAAAAAAAATCGAATATTTCATTCGATCGGGCGAAGTAATGTCTGTCATGGATGGTGTGCTTTTATTTTAAAACGTTTTTCCTACCCCCCCCCCAGCCCCCGCCCGACTCACACTTCTTTCGAGAGGCGGATTACTAAATACTTTGACCTGACAATATTCCTCCGATGATGGAGAGAGCTTACTTCGATCATCATTGGCAGTGGCGTATTTAGGCTTGAAAAGGCCCAAAGATGTTTGAGATATGGGGCCCTCAAACATAAGTCCAAATATTCTATGTCAGTGCCAAATATGACTATTGCTCACTCAGAAAATTTGGGGGGGGGGCAAGAAGGTGGAGCTGTACGCGATAGCTTGAGCAGCTAATCCTAAATCCGGCACAAATCCTTGGCCTGGTTGGTCTTTTTTTTTGTTTGTCAGACGTCTGCATGGCTTAAACTTCAAGGTGACGTGGCTGCACTTTTTGAAACCCCCTTGTCCCCATCCCCCGACCTTAAAATGATTAGTGATCATACCATCTTTCAAAGGGTCATCTTAAGCCAACTGCCAAATTCTTGTTATTCCATTTCTGACGCTATTTTTATTTCTGTCACACCAGTGATTCTATATGACTAATTTCTTCACGCATTACAAGGATTTTAATTAGTTAATTATTTCCTCTGCAGTTTGGCGAACATTAAAGTCTTTAACATGCTCAAGAAAATTTTGTCAAATCAAAAACTCTAAAATAATACTGGTAAATTAAACAATCACAAATCTAATCTATAAAGCTCAATTGGTGTTTGTATCTTTGTATGTTTGTATGTTTTACTTTTCGACTTTCTGTTACACAGCCACGGAAAAACCAAATGACGGACGTGGACCAAATTTGGCAGGACGGTTCCTTTTACCCTCGAGATGGTTTTAAGATAGTTTTTGTAATTGTCCCTTCTGCCCGAATGCCGTAAAATAAATAATCAGAAAATGCAGAGACAAAGTGAAAAAAAAATTATTTATCATATTGAACAGCGTCTTGCGGACATTCAAAACGAGTTCATTTTGGTGCACTATTTTTTTCCTATACTTTATATTCAGCGGTGCACTTTCTAAAATCTTTTCAAATTACGGTGGGCATATTTTCGTGTACACATCTTAGATTGAACTGTGTAATCAATATACATAACTCCCGTTGTCTGTATGTATGTATGGATGTAATTATAATGCTTTTAGGTGGCGCTGCGATCGGTTTTGTATAAAAAATATTAAATGACGTCATTGTTTTAGCTTATATTTTAATTTTTGAAAAGGGAACGATGTAAAAATAGGATTTGAGGATTTATAATTAATATGAAATACTTTGTGTACATTTCAGCAAGTTTAATATTTCGTATTTATCAAACACGGATAAGTTACTTATGTTAATCAATATACATAATTCCCGTTGTCTGTATGTATTGTATGGATGTAACTAGGTGGCGCTGCGAAATTTTGTAATGCTGTTAGGTGGCACTGCGATCGATTTTGTTTATAGTGCTGCACCAAAAATAACACTTTTCGAACGTTCCGCATTAAATTGTTCATTATGATAATAAATAAGAAAGTTCTGTATTACTTAATTTTTTAATCTCATGTGTATTTATTTTGAAAACTTCCGTGATTTTTGACGGGTGATAAGCTAGTTCTATTATAATAACATTCATAGTTGGTTTGACCTTGCGCTACAAAGCAGTGTTCGTTTATTCGAAAACATTCGTCACACGATGAATGGAATTTATTTTTAAATTAAGACTTTCATTATGTTTTGTTTATAGTAACTCACAATTTAATTTTAAAACATAATAATTATGTGAGGGAATTTTACGTGTAAATAATTGGCCCAAATCAAATAAACTTTATCGTAAATTAGAGCACTTATACTTTTTTAAATAAATTTTTTGATGTTCTTTATTCCTAATGTAGATTTAATTTTTAATATCTATATTTATCTATAGCTATCTATATCTATCTATATATAGTAGATAATAAATATTTCTGAAACTTAAAATGTTCTTGCTCATTTAACTGGCTCAATCCTTTAAATTAGCTTATTAAAGTTAAGCATAAGTAATCTAAACATGCATATAAGGGCCTTTGACAAATGCTGTAATTTTGTTTTTATATAATCTAAACAAATTTACAATTTAAAAATGAGCTACTGGATTTATTAATATACTAGACGCCCCGTGGCGTAGCATACGCCGCAGACTTGCTCATGGAGAGTTCTTTTACCCTTTAATTCACTTTTTTAGGGCGCTTACGGCGCCGACCTTTTTCAAAAGCCCAACTAACTTGTCCTTGTTTGATCAATACGAAATATTAAACTTTCTGAAATGCAAACAAAGTATTTATAATAGGGGTTGTAGGGCGCCTATGGCGCCCCTTTGTTTTTTTATGTTATAATTAACCATCTTCAAATCCTGTTTTTACATTGTTCCCTTTTTCCAAAATTAAAATATCAGGGAAAACAATGACGACATATAATTTTTTTTTACAGCGCATATTTAATTTGCACACCTTTTGATGCATTGGTGCAGTAATTTGGTGCGCTGCTTTCTAAAATTAGTATCTGTTGCACATGCAGCTTCTTGTTGCCTCGCAGGGTCCGACCACGAAGAGAATTATATATATAGATAGATAACTTTATTAAATTCAATACAAGTGAACCTAAACGCAATTACTTAACATATGCTGCGAATTGAAGATGTCAGGGTCATTCCTTTGTAGCCGGAATAATAAAAGCCACTTTACAACAACACAAAATTGTAGTCATTGTTACCCATAAACCAACCGATGAATTGTTTTTGAAATTATACCATTTGCATTAAAGCCTTAATTTTAAATCTTTTTATATAGAGATAAAGAAACGAACGTCAAGAAATATATATATATATATATATATATATATAGATATATATATATATATATATTACTTATATATCATTTCCATATTAAAACACCTGTAAAGGCCAACAAAGGTATCTATATATATAATTCTCTTCATGGGACCATGCCAGGCAAGTAAGTAGCAAAAATATGTGCAACCGAGCATGACGAATGACCCTCGCTCGGGTCAACTAAACACAGTTAACGGTTGGCAAGCGAAGGTAGTGGAGGGGTGGGGCATGTCTTGAGACAGCAATGTTTTTTACATTCACTTTCGAAGTTCCTGCACAGTGTGTATGTATTTCGTAGTATATTGGTTAATACATCCGCCTGACACGCGGAAGGTCTTAGGTTCAAGCCCAAGTGGCAATATATGTTTTTTTTTAATTTTTAAAAATGTCAATGCCTATTCTTTTCCCCCCTTTCTTAGCAAACATAAACACCGCTTCGCATGTCACGGAAAAAAGCTTTGTTCAATGTAATATCAATGCCTTCACCAGGTACCTGTCTGTTTCTATTGGTCGCATATTTCGTTCATGGACGAAGTTGTTGCTCTCCAACTTAGCTTCATGGCGGTAATATTTGTTTATATATTGTGGCGATGTCCTAAATACTTACCAGAAATGCTTCGGTGGTCCCCCATCGTTCACCCGCGTTGTTCCCATTTGTTTGTGCTACTGTTTGTGTCCGTTCTCCCCCTCCCTTTTTTTCTTGCACTATCTATGAGCAAGTCTGCGGCGTATGCTACGCCGCGGGGCGTCTAGTAGTTATTATTGAAGCAGCACTTAATTACAAGACTTTATTTTAAGCGAACGCCTTTCAATTAACTGTCATTGACTTATAACGTGCGCAAATTTTATTGCAAGCTTTTAAATAAGACTGGGTTAGTTTCTTTAATTTGAATAAAAGTCTGTAAATTTCAGACTAATACTAAAAACAAATAAGCACGACTGAACTCTGAACTAAAATTAATATTGAATAAAATGGCCTTCCCTTATATTAGCTAAATATTTACAATATAATCATTGGCTATTTGGAATTTGGATGATGGGTAAATCTAGACTAAATTTAAGTTAACATGAACCTGATAATAACTTATTTGAATTTTATATCAATTGGAATTTAATATGCCCACTCCTTTCTGTCCAGGATACAAAAATCATTTTCCCCCTAAAAATGTATATCTTCGTTTCAAACACCTTTTTTAAGCGAATAAATGAATCTTAAATATACTCGTAAAATAAATTATCTAATTTCAAGAAACATTATCTGGGGGGAAAAGGGGCGCGGGATAGAGAACAAGTGGACAATTTACAAAATATGATGTCCTATCGGAAAACGGGAATCAACAAAGAATTGAATCCCTTTGTGAAGCCCCAAAATATAAAATTTTTGAATCCATCGGTAAATAGGACCGTGGTTTTTTTTAAGAGACGGAATGGAAAAAAATTATAAAAATAGTCTTGATGTATTTCAATTTGCTTTGTTATTGATTCATTTTATTTTCTTCCTTTAAGTTCTATTAGCAAATTAAAGACTACATGAGTTTCATTCCAAATGTAATCTCCTGCTACGTTGGATCTATAGCAATGAGAAATGTTTGTTTGCAGGATTTTAAATTTAAATTAATGTCCTTTACGAATCGTTTCTTTATTTTCATAGTTATCTTTATGATACGTAACAATGTCTCAGAATTAGAAAATTACATTCTTCATATGTATATTTCTGACCAACTGAAAGTTGCATTCCCAAGAGTAAGCACAACATTTAGTTATATTATAACAAGAAGGCCGAACTATAATGTTTGCATACACATACATGCTTAACATATAATTATTGGCATATTTTCCAATAAGTATTTAACCTCTGAGAGCAGTAAACTCCCGCTGCAAAAGCGTGGATAAATTACTAGTCCTTTGTATATGAGACAGAACTCAAAGTATTGATGTGTTCAATATAATACGAAACACGCAACAAACATTAACAGACTGAAACCGACTGATCTCCCCTGGTTTAAAACCAGGGGAGGGGTGAGGGGGTGTGGACATCGATTGCTGGCGGGAACTCAAGTGGCACGTGGAAGGCTAACAATAACAAACTGTGAAATTGAATTAAATATAGTTATATTGAGATAAACTAAAAATGTATTAATTTAATTACGTACATTCAATCGATCTGAAATTTTGATACGGTGCATTGTTATGAGACAAGAGTCTATGTGCAAAATTTCAGCTCAATAGCGTCACGGGAAGTGTGTCAGTTTTTAGTTTTGTTTTTCCGCCCGCCCGACGACGAACGACAAGAATTCGTAGTTAATATAAGAGATTTTTTTTTAAATTGACTATAAATCCCTTATATATGAGATATAACTAAAAGTATTGATTATGTTCAATATAACACGCACCGTGTGAGAGACACCTGTGACATCTCGAGGGCTGGAGTGAAACTCCAGTGACCCCTAGAGGTCAACTATTGCAGACGCTACACATGCTACATACAGATACAGAGAGATAAACTAAAAATTGATTCATTTTATTACGGTACATTCGATAGATCTGAAATTTTGACACAATGCATTGTTAGGCGACACTAGTCTATGTGCTAAATTTCAGCTCGATAGGATTATGGGATGTGGGTCATTTTTTACTTTTCTTTTTCGGTGGGCGCGTGGATGGGCGGGCGGGACCACGACAATACGGTGAAGTTATATAAAGGATTTAAAAACTGACACAGCTCTTAAAAATAACAAGTTTAGAATTCTCTAGAATATTTTAGAAAAACACAAAATGAAGGGATTACATTTAATTTTATTTTCTGATAGCTAATAAAAAGCTGAACGTTTTTTTATTTGCCACGTAAGAATCGGTGAAAAAATTAAGCCGATCCAGCAAAAAACGAATTTAACAAATTTTCTCGAACATTCTTGAGATTTTTAATAAAAATTTATATATTTTGAAACATTGCATGTCTTCATCAGTACCAATAATTCACACTTGCACACACATATTATAATTATATTTAAATTATCTAAGAGATTCTTACGCCATGTATATTTTGGTACGAGTTCTTTCATTCATTGTTTTGATTACAAAATTTTTTGGTGAAATTTTTATTTAATTTAAAATCTTAACGCATTTGTAACTTGGATAAAACAATATTTAAAAATAGAGATATAATCGGAGAGTATTTATTTAATAAGGATGAAATCAAAATTGTCTTTGTTAAGGGAAGTAATTTTTGTCTCAAATACATGCTTTTTCAATGTAAACATGTAAATGTAAGTATAAGAGACGTTTTACTTGAACTTATATTGTTTTAACAGTTTATATAAATGATGTAATAAACTAGTGACATTTTGTAAATATAAGATACATTTTTATTTTTTTTAACATCATTAATTCAGCAGAAACTATGTTTTTATAACAAGCATAGGTCAAAATATATCATGTGAAATCATTTTCAAACGCACACTTTCCGCAACCGCATTATCTTAGAAAGTGATAGTGATACGTCACTTTATTTCGTTCCTTTCAAGAGGAATTTTTTGTTGAATAAAATATTAAAAGAATGTACCCAAATGTTGAAATAAGTTTTCCCTACATCCCATTGTGTGGCATAAACTGTTGGAACAAACACATTTACCGGCAGGGTCCATGGGTTTCTTCTTTGCTTCTGCTCCATATTCTCCCGCGTGCTCGACGCAAGAATTACTGGCGTCCTATTCTCAAATAGTTGGTTCAATGTTTCTGTGTACGTACAAAACGTAGGTCAACATTCTCAAGTTGTATGTTCAATGTTTCTGTGTACGTAGAAAACGTAGGTCAAGATTCTCAAGTTGTATGTACAATGTTTCTGTGTACGTACAAAACGTAGGTCAACATTCTCAAGTTGTATGTTCAATGTTTCTGTGTACGTAGAAAACGTAGGTCAAGATTCTCAAGTTGTATGTACAATGTTTTTGTGTACGTACAAAACGTATGTCAATATTCTCAAATTGTTGGTTCAATGTTTCTGTGTACGTACAATACGTAGGTCAATATTCAACCATACAATACATGTTGTTTTTTTATTTCACCAGATTTTAGAAAAACGTTAAAGGAAGAAATGTTACCATGTTTATCTATTTATACATAACATTTCATTTGTCTGAAAGTACATTATTAGGGCATCCATGTATCTTAGAATTACTGAAGCTTGAGAACATTTCCCTTAGGGGCCATCCATAAAGTACGTCACGCTCCAGAGGGGGGGGAGGGGTGTAAGAAAGTGTGACAGGGGGGAGGGGGGGTCCGGCCTTGTGTGCCGTCACGCTGTTTTATATTAAATTTTGATTATTTTTTTTAATAAAAAAACAAAAATTTTATTCGAAAGTGTGACGTACTTTAGGGGGGGGGGACCGAGATGTGTGACAGTTTGTGACAGGGGGGAGGGGGGGTAAAAATGGTCAAAAATCGCATGACGTACTTACTGATAAGCGTAGGACGCAATAATCTTCTGTATAGAAGGAGCGTCTGAAACAGATAAGATAAGATAAGATAAGATAAGATAAGATAAGATAAGATAAGATAAGATAAGATAAGATAAGATAAGATAAGATACTGGCACCTTTGACAAGGTTTGAGAAGCTCAGTTTTAAAATAATTTCTTAACTAGATTCTTTCTACTTTATTTCAATTCATGGCAGGATATCACTGTCACTAACCCCGCTAGCCTTGTCCTGGTTCAACATATAAAATTATGTATGTTTTCATTTTAACTATTTAAAAAAAACACTTTAATTTTTAATTTAGCGTGCTCACTATTTACCATTGTGATCATTGCTGTATACTAACAAAGTGTTAATTTCGTTTACTTCGCTCTATTATGTAGGAACTCCTTGTATGTCGTTTTTTTAAAAATAAAAATTCCTGTATGCTACGTAAGTCTTAAAAGTAACATTTAGAAAAGACCTCCCTTTATGTCCATGTGTATAACACCAGCAGTGTTAATGGTCATCTGTTATATTGTCATACTTACTGAAGGAACAACCACAGTGACCACTGATTTACTCGTTTTCTTCCTGGCCCCACACTCGCCACTTAATGTATCTCAAATTGTCCGTAATTTGGTCCCAATGTTTATGTAACCAGTGCAGAAATACTGCAACATTCTGCCTTGCCCTAGAAGTGAGGTTTTTTGACTTTTCTTTTTACTAGACTTTTGAATAACTTAATAGGAAATACGTCATGGTTCCAGGTTCCTGTCAATACAAAACATTCCATCGGTGTGTACGCTCTTTATTTGGGAGCGCATAAAACTTTGTTTATATAGAAGGAAAACAACTTCCCCGACTCCGTCTTTTTTTAAAACAAAGTTCTAATTTATACGCTCACACGTTCTTAATGTCAATACCAGCAAAAGACGTAACTGCCACATAATATATCTCTCAAAACTGTTTGTATTATGTTTTAAATTGTAACGGCCCAAAAAAACTTTGCATCAACAAGATCTTCTTCTTCTTCTTAGTTCTCAATTTGAGTTTTGCGTGCCAATGAGTTTTGTGCCAATTGGCCCGTGGTCTCCGACTTCAGCCTGCTGTTTTTTCTGGATGTGCTTCCATAGCCTTTGGTCAGCCAAGACCATCTGCAAGGCAGCAGTTGAATTTGGCAAGTGATGCAGCGTTCACATGCCACGGCTATAAGGGTTCCATGCATTACCCAGCGGCCTTTTTAAATCCCTTAAAATAAATTCACCACCGTCTCTGTCTTGGGCTCGCGGTCGGTCGGGAGGGCGGAAAATCAAAAGTAATAAACAAACCCGTAAAAACAACGTTTATATATGAGACATAACTAACAGTATTGATTACTAGGCCCCAGGATCATATCCTTGGCTTCCCATGGATTCGAACCCATGACCATCGGTACGCCAGTCGAGCGCGCTGCCACTCGACCACCGTATCCCCATCAAGAAGATGAAAACAATGAAAGTCAAACGACTCACTCAAATCACTTCTCATACGTTAAACGAGTCAGGTGTCGGCCCCTATTGAATTGCGATGTCAAGAAATATATGTATTAAATAAAGTTAATGAATACTTGGATATGTTAATTTAAAGTGGGAACACTGTATTGCTGTGTCTGATGACTTAGCTCCAGCTATATTGGTTCGTGTACGTGGTCTTTAGGCTTTCACAAGAGAGAAGATTCCGAAATTTGCTGTTAACCGCAGTTTTATGCATTGTCAAACTCTGCTTGTGAAAAACCTTTGGAACCTGAACTGGAGGTCATCATGCATGATATAATCTAAATTGTAAATTTTATTAATAAAAACAACCCGTAATTAAACAACACCATATAAACACATTTATGACTACAAATCCCTTATATATGAGACATAACTAATAGTATTGATTATGTTCAATATAATACCAATCGCGCGACAATTATTTACCGACTGAACGCACCTGAACTCACTTGCTGTAAACAGGAGGATGTGGTCGTGGATGGCTGGAGTGAACTCCAGTGACACGTAAAATGTAAACAAAAACAGACGGCTATATAGAGTTAAATAGAGATGAACTAAAAATGCATTAATTTAAATACGGTACGTTTGATCGATTTGAAATGTTGAGGCAATGCATTGTTAGGCGACACTAGTCCAAGTACAAAATATTAGCTCGATGCCATCACGGGAAGTGTGTCATTTTTAAATCCTTTATATATTAACTCGTGTTGTCTGCGGCCGCCCGCCCGCCCTTGTCGCCAAAACTTTTGATCGATTTTTCACCCACTTGCTCGTAAGCTAGCGAGCTGAAATTTTGCAGGCAGTTTCGTACCGATAATAAAAACAATATATCAAAATTTCAGATCGATCGCATGGACCGTAATTAAATTATTGATTTTTTAGATTACTTTATTTATTCCTATGTATCATGCTATTTTTTGAGATAGAGCGTCGCGGTGCGTATTATATTGAACAACCTTTCTGTCGCGCAATATGGTGCGTATTTTATTGACAACTCTTTTTATAAACATATTCCTGATCGGTGCGCATTATATTAAACATGTTTTACGACACAACTACAATTTTGTATTTCTGAATGGTCTGGCGCTGCGTATTATAATGAACATTCTTTTAGTTACTTCTCGTACATAAAGGATTTATAGTCAAAAACTTGGTTTTTTACGGGATTTTTTTATTAAATCCTTTATATTAACTCGTGGTGTCTGCGGCCGCCCGCCCTTGTGGCCGCCCGCCCTTGCTTGTCGCCAAAAATTTTGATCGATTTTTAACCCACTTGCTCGTAAGCTAGCGAGCTGAAATTTTGCAGGCAGTTTGGTACCGATAATTAAAACAATGTATCAAAATTTCAGATCGATCGCATGTACCGTAATTAAATTATTGATTTTTTAGATTATTTTATTTATTCCTATGTATCATGTTATTTTTTTAGATAGAGTGTAAGGGTGCGCATTATATTGAACAACCTTTCTGTCGCGCAATAAGGTGCGTATTTTACTGACAACGCTTTTTAATGAACATTCTTTTAGTTACGTCTCATAAAAGGAATTATAGTCAAAAACTTGGTTTTTTTACGGGTTGTTTTTATTTACTTTTGTTTTTCCGCCCGCCGCGAACGACAGAGAGAGAGAGATGACGACAGACAAGATTTCGAAGTTAATATAAGGCATTTAAATAAAAAAACGTAAAAACAAAGTTTTTGACTATAAATCCCTTATATATGAGACAGAATTTAAAGTATTGATTATGTTCCAACGCGACAAACATTTACAGCCTGAAACTAAGTGAATTCACTCTGGTTAAAACGCGAGATGTAATCATCGATGGTTGGCGTGAAGTCAAGTGACCCGTAAAATGTAAACAATAGTGACTGCTATATATAGTTTTATATAGATAAAGTAAAAATGCATTAATTTAATTACGGTAAGTTCGATCGATCTGATATTTTGATACGATGCATTGTTAGGTGACACGGGTCTACAGGTTGGCCAAAAAAGTGGGAACGCCTAGAGCAATCTTGTTCAATATATATAAAATTATGTTTTGAGCGGTTTTCAAACCGTAAAATTATTCTTACTTACTAACTCAACACATGACGTCATTATTTCGTTAACTTTCGTCGTAAATTTGCAACAATATAATAACTGAAATTGGCCATTGTTGAAGAGTGGCAACATTTGTCTTAGCGGTTTATAAACAAGAGCATTGACCAGTGGCGAAAACTTTTAGAAAAAAACTGTTGAGAACCGAGGCGGACACATTGAATTTGAATTTTGATTTTATATATGCTTGCTACCATAGATATTGATAGACTAAGTTTAAACTGAGCACCCTAGTCTTATAGTCATGGCGAAAAACGAGATAATAGATTTCATATACGATGTAACGTTCCTGTCTCATTTTACACTGTTGCGTATACATTACCCGGGAACTAAAGGTCTCTTCTGACTGTATATTTAAAATTTTAAATTTATTTTCTACTTTTTAGTGCATTTCTAATATAAGACTAGTTTTTAACAAACAAAAATTAAAAATATATTTTTATTAAATCCCTTGTATTAACTTCGAA
This sequence comes from Ampullaceana balthica, assembly GCA_944989445.1. NCBI lineage: Eukaryota > Metazoa > Mollusca > Gastropoda > Lymnaeidae > Ampullaceana > Ampullaceana balthica. The sequence continues at coordinate 628,337 of CALYLW010000595.1, read as the reverse complement.
TTCTAGTCGTGCTTCGTGCGTCGGACAGAAAAACAAAAGTCAATTTTTTTTAAATGTTAATTAAGAACATGTTTGTGAGAAACGTAAGGAAACACGGATTGCGTCCCTTCATGATCGTCTGTAAAGTGCACCATCCTAACAACAGCAGCTCTTCTTGTAGTCAAGTGGCCATTGATTTGACCGCCTGGTGTGTGGCCCGTGGTCTGGATACATAAGTTATCCCAGTCGACCAGCATTTAGTGTTTGGATAGATAGATCTTTAATGTAATGTTAAATACTTTTAACGTCTTTAAGAAATGAAATGACAAGCCAGATACCTTGCGAGCTAAATTAAATCTTCTTCTTGAAACTTGCAAAACACACTTGTCTTCGATGGAAATAAATAACGATGGAATTTTTTTTTATTTGACTTGACATCAATTTGAAGAGCTTACAGTTGAATTACATTCACAATCAAAGGTCACTCTTTCTGGAAGATTGATTTAGAAACAAAAATATGAAGGTCTCAACTGTCGGTCTGACTACTTCTTGTCGGAGTAGACACAGGCATCGGCTACGTCATCCTTTAGATTTCACCAATCAATTTATCTCTCTGCAATAAATATTTGTGCTAAATCAAACTAAAATTCATCTATTTAACTCCATGTAAGAGTCTTAGGTTCAAGTTTAAACAAAAAATGTTTTTCTAAACTAACTCTAATAAGTTAATTATTTAAGAGCAAATATTTCATAAATTACTTTTTTTTAATGTCTCCATCGTTCAGTTCTTTGATTTCGATTCTTCAAAATTTCTAATTCTAAGAATTGTTCACCAAAAAAATGAAGTTATCTTTTCGAAAATTTTTAAGTAGATTTTTTTCTAAAATTTGAATTTCACCGTGAGTTCTGTCTTAGGTAAAGAATGTACGACATGGAGGAGAAAATGGCTGGTTGACCTGTTGACCGAGTGCCCCCCTCCCCACAATCGGTCGGCTGACAATAATCGACTTTCTAACGATGACCGCTTGATTATTCATGCCGTAATGTCAAAAGTCAAGGTCATAAGAGGACAAAGTTGACCCCACAAGATAATGTGGCAAATGAACTGGAAAAAGAGACAGGTAAAAGAAGACATGGGAGGACGGCATCAAGGAATGGACCGGCCTGTCGTTCATCGACTCCAAAGGGCAGCACAGGGCCGGGGCATGTAGTGGACCGTCTGCGATGGTGCCCAAACGACCCCAACCATGGCTCAACTCCAAAATATAATGAAAGTCTTTGACCATCTTCTTTACCCTCCGTGTCTAAACTCCAAAAACGACTCCAATCTAAGTGGCATGGTCACATCACTTCACAGTTTGACTGTGTAACGTCATGGCAACGGTGAGCGAGCAGCAAGCAGTGTGGTGACCACAGGTTAGAACGGTCCCTGCTAGGCCATACTGCTAGGCCAGAAAATAATTGTTTTCTAGACGAGTGTGACAAAAATGAGACAAAAATGAGACAAAAAATGAGACAAACATGAGACAAACATGAGACAGTAAACACTTTGATCAGACATTTCTAATCCAGGTTGTGTGACAAATATGCGACTTTAATACATACATTCATCGGGTATTTCTAGTCCTAGTGACAAACATGAGACTTAACACACTTTTCAGGACATTCTATAGAATGATTGATGTCAAAGTTTTCCTGTAATCTAATGAATTATTGTTTCGTTATTCCAGTTTCACCACAATCAACATTTTGTTAAAGATCTGCACTGCAAGATCGATAAAAGTCCATTGACTTCAGGACAAAGTAACCGATGCATGTAATCTTTTTGTCCTTAAGGGGCCTGAGTTACGACTTCCGTTTCTACGTGTTTCCTATGACATTTATAAAAAAAAATTTAAAATTATAAATAAATGTCGGTTTGTTGTGTTTACCTTCAGGAATACCAAGGTCCCTGCAATTCCAACTTTTAATACATTTGTAAACAAGACACTTTTAACTAATGTGATACATATTAACACACTTAATTCGCGACGCAAAATGTATGTGTTTTTAAAGTGTCTATAAAATGTTAAAGTAGGATTGGTAGTATAAAAATTGTTGTTTTGAGATATCTAAAGCTATGAGAAGGCCTCTGACATAGGATAAGTATCACAGATTTGGTAGGTGACCACAAGCGAGTTTTTAATTCCACTCCGGAGCCATAAGTGAGAATGTAGTTTTAACGAATTGACCGCAAATGTTCTAAATTTAAAAAAGATTTACCCCGTTGTTTCTCTCACAAGGATGTTGTGTTTTTTTTACCTTGTGTTGTTAAAATAGCGTGGACATCAGAGAAAAACTCCAAGACACATATCGATGTTTTAGCGTCTTGTTATCGCATGGTCTTAATGGAAATCCAATCTTTGATATGCGATTTACGGAAAGGAATGTTATACTTTCGTTGATTGACTCCCAAAGGACAGGCCAGGATAGGGACAAAATACATGAAATAGTAAACGCTCTGCGAGGGTGCTCGAACGACCCACCAACGGGGTAAGGGATCAGAAGAAGAAGGTATCACTTGGATATGAGAACATCGTAAAGGTAACGTCAGATAGATCTGAAAGCAACTAGACATGGAAAATAAAACTAGATGTTGATCAGAGCTTGTATTGCGCCCCTAATTTATTAGAATATCAACAAATAAGACTATAGAAGAGTCAGACGGTCACGGAATAGACATGGACACATGGACATGTTCCCTGGAGTTGCTAATGCATCAAGCTATACTGGCATGTCAGGCCTAAATATACTGGCAGGTGAGACCTAAATATACTGGCATGTCAGGCCTAAATATACTGGCAGGTGAGACCTAAATATACTGTCAGGTCAGACCTAAATATACTGGCAGGTGATACCTAAATATACGGGCGGGTGATACCTAAATAAACTGACAGGTGATACCTAAATATACTGGCAGGTGAGACCTAGATATACTGGCAGGTCAGACCTAAATATACTGACAGGTGAGACCTAAATATACTGGTATGTCAGACCTAAATATACTGGCATGTCAGACTTAAATATACTTGCATGTCAGACATAAATATACTGGCAGATGAGACCTAGATATACTGGCAGGTGAGACCTAAATATACTGGCATGTCAGACCTAAATGTACTGGCATGTCAGACTTAAATATACTTTCATGTCAGACCTAAATATACTGACATGTTAGACCTAAGTATACTGACGTGTCAGACCTAAATATACTGGCAGGTAAGACCTAAATATACTGGCAGGTCAGACCTAAATATACGGGCAGGTCAGACCTAAATATACTGGCATGTCAGACCTAAATATACAGACATGTCAGACCTAAATATACAGACATGTCAGACCTAAATATACTGACATGTCAGACCTAAATATACTGACATGTCAGACCTAAATATACTGGCATGTCAGACCTAAATATACTGACATGTCAGACCTAAATATACTGACATGTCAGACCTAAATATACTGACATGTCAGACCTAAATATACTGACATGTCAGACCTAGATATACTGACATGTCAGACCTAAATATACTGGCATGTCAGACCTAAATATACTGACATGTCAGACCTAAATATACTGGCTTGTCAGACCTAAATATACTGACATGTCAGACCTAAATATACTGGCTTGTCAGACCTAGATATACTGACATGTCAGACCTAAATATACTGACATGTCAGTATAGTCAATAATAGAAGAACGAATGTACAATTCACTGTTATGTGCTCGTGCATTACATTCCATGTTCTTACATTCCAACAATATTTCACTTGTGCAGCTCTATTAATAGTGTATTCATCATCATCTTTCACACCCTGGATTTCTTGAAGATAATAGGACGCTATTCCAGCCTAATCCAATACACAACGGCACCATGTTTTCTTGTGTGTCTTCTTTGCCATGTGATCTGTAATGACAGCCTTGCTCTATTGCTGTCATCTGGTCTAAGAGTGTGTCTAACCCACTTCCACGTTCTTTTCAGACTTTGTTTCTCCATTGTTTCCTTTAAAGACGTGCCCGGCACCTAGGTGTTTTTTTTTAATCTTGTCGTTCCATTTATTTATCGATGTATTTCCCGGCATCTGTTGATGAACATTTGTATTTCGTTTGTTGTATCTTCTGTCATCCTCCAAGTTTCTTATCAAAACAATTAAAATGATTTCACATGCTAATTTTCAATTACAAAATACGGCTTTTAGGAGGTGGGCTCAAAGCTTGGTGACATCATATTTGAGGGGGGTCTAAGTTTTTGTGACGAAGCGTGACGAGGGTGGGAAAGGGGGGGGGGTAAAAATTGGCCAAAATCGCGTATCATCATTTATGGGCGGCCCCTTATTTGTACTGATGTGGGCAGTTACCGGAGTAAATTATATTTATAAGATTAATCTACTCAAAATCATTATTTTCGTCCTATTTTTCTGTGTTCTTATAATTATATAATTGTTTCTGTGTTCTTATAATTGTATTATTGTTTCTGCATTTGTATAATTATGAAATTTTTTCTGTGTTCTTAAAATTGTATTATTGTCTCTGTGTTCGTATAATTATATGATTGTTTCTATGTTCTTAAAATTGTATTATTGTTACTGTGTTCGTATAATTGTATAATTGTTTCTGTGTTCTTATAATTGTAATATTGTTTCTGTGTTCTTATAATTGTATTATTGTTTCTGTGTTCTTATAATTATATTAATGTTTCTGTGTTCTTGTTATTGTATTGTTGTTTCTGTGTTCTTACAATTATTTTATTGTTTCTGTCTTCTTATTATTTATTATTTTTTATATGTTCGTATTTGTCGTATAATTGTTTTATTGTTTCTGTGTTCGTTTAGTTGTATTATGGTTATGTGTTCTTATAAATATTGTATTATTGTTTCTGTGTTCTTATCATTGCATTTTTGTTTCTGTGTTTTTATAATTGTATTATTGTTTTAGCCGCGATCTGAACTTCAATCTTGAGAGTGAAGTCAGAATTTGTTTGCTGGATTACTTTTAGCCGTATGCTAGAATTTATAAGTCCAAGTATCGCTTCGAGTCTATTTCTGAAGTGGGTTGTTTTATACTAAAAATTCGACATTATGGACAAATTTTGCATGATTTAATTTCGGGATTAAGTACACATTTAAAATTTTGTTTTGATCCTGGTTTAGAAATCTTACACTTTTTTCCACCGTTGTGTTTTTCTACAATAAAAATAAAAAACCTAAATTGCGGTAAGTCCATTAAATAACTTAAGCTCATTTTTATGTTCAATTAGTTTCATTATTTTTACGGGACTTTATTGGAGTGAATTTTTTTAATTTCTTCGTTGTGATTCGGGATAAAATTTTATTAGATATTAATTTTTTTAATTATATTATTTTTTAAAAATTAATATCTAATAAAATTATTAAGGGGAAAGATAACACATTGTCGCTTTAACTATTTACGGCTGATATTTCTAGACATTAACATTTTAAATTAATAATGAGAGTTTGAACCCGAAAGTAAGATGGCTATCATAATGAATGATTTAAAAAGGTCAAGAAAGAAAATTGGACACTTCTCTTTGGTCATAAGGGGCCGTCCATATAGTACGTCACGCTATTTGTTACCATTTTAACTCCCCCCTGTCACAAACTATCACACATCTCGGATCCCCCCCCCCTTTTTTTCCATAAAGTACGTCACACTTTCGAAAAAAAAATGTTGTTCTTTTTATTAACAAAATAATCAACATTTAATATAAAACAGGGTGACGTCACACATGGCCGGAATCCCCCCCCCCTGTCACAAACTGTCACATTTTCATACAACCCCTCCCTGCCTCTGGAGCGTGACCTACTTTATGGACGGCCCCTAATTTTTTTTTAAATTGATTAGTATTTTTATTTTTTATATTTTAAATTTTCACACATATTCAGTTAAAAAAAGCATACTTTGATATGGAGAAGACAACGAAACAAGTTTGAGTCCAATGGGTGGGGATTCAAGAAGTACGGTTCAATCTGATTTTTTTTTAATTAAAAAAATAGTGGAATGGCCTAACCCAGTGCTTATGGCGCATTAAAACGCTTAAAATTGAATTGCCTGTTAATCATGTATCGATCAAGCGTGAAGTTCAACAAAATTTTAATTCAATAAACTGTTCCACCAGCTTAAGTTGTGTATTGTAATGTCCGCTTTCTTGGATCAAAGCGAATCGGTCGGTATTGAATTTAAAGCAGTTGAAACAGACGAGCATGGAACAAATGAACAAAGCCCCACTCAAGTTAATTTTAAAAATTGTTAAAATTTATGCAAGTTTTAAAATACAGTATTACAAAGACAGGAAAATTGCTGTATGGAACTGACCAAGGAAACCAGTTAAAATGAAAAGTTTATAAGAAGTTCGATTTTTAAAAATATATATTATTGATCAAGACTCATGGAAATTAAAGACAACTAAGAGTATCTATGGTGAAATATACCTTATGTTGTGAAATATACCTTATGTTGTGAAATATACCTTATGTTGTGAAATATACCTTATGTTGTTTTTAATTTCAGAACTTTAAGTTTTTCAACCAGAACGATTTGGTCGGTACAGAGAAACGCACCTTGTGGCAGAATGGTTTTATTGATATCATCGATCTTATGGGATCGATTGCAAAGCCTCTCTGGCTTGTCCTGGGTTTATCAAAGAATGTAAGGAAAAAAACACGGAAAGCCGTATGGTTATTGCATGGTGCGTGCGCATCAGGATGGGTCTCAAGATGAGTGTCTCGCGCCCCGTGTGCCCCACGATGAGTGTGTCCAGCGGTAAGTGTGTCTCATGGTGAGCGTATAACGGTCAGTGTGTCCAACGGTGAGTGTGTCCAACGGTGAGTGTGTCCCATGGTGAGTGTTGACTATGGTGAGTGTTGACCATAGTGAGTGTTGACCATGGTGAGTGTTGACCATGGTGAGTGTTGACCATGGTGAGTGTTGACCATAGTGAGTGTTGACCATGGTGAGTGTTGACCATGGGGAGTGTTGACCATGGTGAGTGTTGACCATGGTGAGTGTTGACCATGGTGAGTGTTGACCATGGTGAGTGTTGACCATGGTGAGTGTTGACCATAGTGAGTGTTGACCATGGTGAGTGTTGACCATAGTGAGTGTTGACCATAGTGAGTGTTGACCATGGTGAGTGTGTCCCATGGTGAGTGTTGACCATGGTGAATATGTCCCATGGTGAGTGTTGACCATGGTGAGTGTTGACCATGTTGAGTGTGTCCTACGGTAAGTGTTGACCATGGTGAGTGTGTCCCATGGTGAGTGTTGACCAAGGTGAGTGTGTCCTACGGTGAGTATTGACCATGGTGAGTGTTGACCATGGTGAGTGTTGACCATGGTGAGTGTGTCCTACGGTGAGTGTTGACCATGGTGAGTGTGTCCTACGGTGAGTGTTGACCATGGTGAGTGTGTCCTACGGTGAGTGTTGACCATAGTGAGTGTTGACCATGGTGAGTGTTGACCATGGTGAGTGTTGACCATGGTGAGTTTTGACCATGGTGAGTGTTGACCATAGTGAGTGTTGACCATGGTGAGTGTTGACCATGGTGAGTGTTGACCATGGTGAGTGTTGACCATGGTGAGTGTTGACCATGGTGAGTTTTGACCATGGTGAGTGTTGACCATAGTGAGTGTTGACCATGGTGAGTGTTGACCATGGTGAGTGTTGACCATGGTGAGTGTTGACCATGGTGAGTGTTGACCATGGTGAGTGTTGACCATGGTGAGTGTGTCCCATGGTGAGTGTTGACCATGGTGAATATGTCCCATGGTGAGTGTTGACCATGGTGAGTGTGTCCTACGGTAAGTGTTGACCATGGTGAGTGTGTCCCATGGTGAGTGTTGACCAAGGTGAGTGTGTCCTACGGTGAGTATTGACCATGGTGAGTGTTGACCATGGTGAGTGTTGACCATGGTGAGTGTTGACCATAGTGAGTGTTGACCATGGTGAGTGTGTCCTACGGTGAGTGTTGACCATGGTGAGTGTGTCCTACGGTGAGTGTTGACCATGGTGAGTGTGTCCTACGGTGAGTGTTGACCATGGTGAGTGTGTCCTACGGTGAGTGTTGACCATGGTGAGTGTGTCCTACGGTGAGTGTTGACCATGGTGAGTGTGGCCTACGGTGAGTTTTGACCATGGTGAGTGTGGCCTACGGTGAGTGTGTCCTACGGTGAGTGTATCTCGTGGTAATTGTTTCGCGTGATTGGTGCCTTGCAATGGGTGTCTCGTGAAGCGTATGTCTATAAACGAATGACTCGTTATGCGTGTACCTCATGATGCGGTCCATGTGTCTCGATCTTCGTGTGTTTCCGGACGCCTTTTTTCCACTCTGCATATGTTTCATGATGTTTGGTTTTCTTAGAGCAGGGGTTCCTAACCAGTGGTGCATGCACCCCCAAGGGGTGCATGAGCAGGTTCCAGTGGGTGCATGAACCATTCAGAGAAAAAAAAAGAAAAAGAGAAAGAAAAAAAAAGAAGGCGAAGATACTCGTTCGCGCATCGTTCTGCGCATATCTAAAATTGACGGGAAAACTTTTTCGCAAAATGAGCGGTTCGCTCTACGTGTTCCTCGGAATTTCGCATTTTACGCCACAGTTTTCTAAAAAAATAATTTAATTTTGTCATTGAAACCTAAAATCTTGAGCTGAGCATCCAATTCCGGTCATTAAAAACATCAGCTTCGTAAGTTAAAAATTTGCCTGTGACTGGTACGACTTTCCGATTGTCATCACCCCCTCAAAATCGTTAATAAATAATAAAAAAAAAGAGAGAGAGATGGAACACAAAAGCCTCAGTGCTTCCTCTGTGGAAAAATCCTGCGCAATGACAACATGAAGCCTGTTAGACTCCGAGAACACTTGGAGAAAGTCCATCCATCCAATTCCAAGGACAGTGTTGAGGTCTTCAAGCAGAAGAGAGCTCGCTTCTTGACTTCAGGTACCTTGCCCAAGCTTGGATTTTCTTTGTCACAGAAACCTGCACTAGAGGCATCATTCAAGGTTGCATGATGAATCCACTGACGTAGCACAACGCAGTCAGATTCTTGTATTTCTGATATATGTTCTCAGTGGATTGCTGAAGGAGAATTTTTTCTTTTGTAAGCCACTCCTAGCTAATACCAAATCTGCTGATGTGCTGCAGCTAGTCAGGGCATTCTCCACTGAAAGGCAGTTTGACTGGACTTCAAGAATTTCTTCAATTTGCACAGGTGGTGCTCCCTCCATGCTCGGTAATAAGTCAGGATTTTCAGCACTGGTAAAGAAAGAAGTTCCAGATATTGTCACTACACACTGTATCCTTCATCGTCAGGCACTGGCATGCAAAACTCTACCTCCAACCTTGAAGGTAGTTCTTTCTACTGCAGTCCAAGTTGTAAATTTTATCCCCTCACATGCCTAGAACCACAGCCTCTTCAAGTTGTTCTGTCAGGAGGTGGTCTCTGAGCATGAAGTTCTGCTCTACCACACTGAGTTGTGCTGGTTGTCCAGGGGGCGGATACTTTCTCTGTTAGAACTGAGAGTGGAGCTTTCCATTTTCTTGCGACAAAAAGAGAGTAACCTTGATGACAAGTTTGACTGTCCAAATTTAATTCATTACTTGGCATACCTGGCTGACATCTTCACCATCTTGAATGAGTTGAACACACCTCTCCAAGGACCTGCTGTGACTGCAATGGATGCTGCAGAGATTGCAAACCTTCCTTTAAAAAGTGTCACTATTCCGACGACTAGAAAAGTCCAACTTGGCCAACTTTCCACTCTTGGATGAAGTTGTAATATCTGGTGCAGAAGGAAGCACTGAGGGATCACTGCCTGACAACATCAAAGGGGAAATTTCAGAGCACCTTTCAACATTGCAAAGGTCCTTTGATGGGCATTTCTGTCCAGAAATTTCTAGGAAAGACCTTTGGATTTGCAATCCTTTTCTCTGTGACTTGGACAACATTAATGACAGTGACTTTGCTAAAGATGACCTGATTGATTTGAGAACCATAGAAGTACTGAGGAGTGCTTTCAGTTGCAATACCTTGATTGAATTTTGGTGCGCCCAGCTAGATTCCTACCCACAACTAGCCAAGAGTGCAGTACTGACTCTCCTTCCATTTGCCACAACCTATCTCTGTGAAGTAGGATCCTCCACACCTTTGACGATTAAAACCAAGAACAGGAATAAGTTGAATGCAGACGATGACATGAGAGTTGTTTTGTCCAAAACAGTCCCCAGATTTAAATCGCTGATTGATCATAAGAAGCAGCAGATCTCTCACTAAATTCCCTGTTGCCTATGGTCAAAACTGTTGTGTTCCTAAATAAACATAGTTTATTATGCATTTTCTGCAAGTTTCACGAGGGGGTGCATGAACTTTTTTGGGCATCTGAAGGGGTGCATGGACCCCAAAAGGTTAGGAACCACTGTCTTAGAGCGTGCTTGACGTGAAGCAGAAGTTTTGATGCATGTATGCCTCGTGGTTTGCATTGTGAGAAAGGCATGTCAGAAGAATATCTGCTAATTTTATTTGTATTGTCAACTTGAGCGTGGAAGTCGCTTTTCAGAAGACAAAAAAAACCTCCTCCGAGTTATCTTAACGGCGTTTTACATAAACTAAGATTCATGTAGCCAGACAAAAAAGGATTGAGCCCATGGGTGCTCTTAGAAAGAAAAAAGCTGTATTTAACACAAAGTCGACAGAAATACCATTTAAAAAACCAAAGAATCTAAAAACACGATAAATGAAATTCGATATACCGTTGTTATCGTCGTATAACACGAACAGGCGTATAACACGCACCTTCATTTTAAAAGGGATATTTCATGAAAAAAAATTAAATTCCAAATTAATAACTTTGAAGCAAAATAATCGTAGCTCATAACTTTTTTATTAATTAATATTATTACCACTTATAAGGCAAATAATGTAAAAGGATGGTAAAAGCAACTGTTTTAACAAAGAAACTTGGATATTCTGTTTTTACAAAAGAAATTGCTATCTGGGAAACCAAGAAACTCTTCATCTTCACTGCTATCTTCAAGATCTCAATGAACACTGCTGTTAATACTGTAAAATCATGGCTTCTTATCATTATATAGGCGTATAACACGCATACATCATGTGCCCCCTATTTTCAGGGGGGGAAAGTGCGTGTTATATGCCGATAAATACGATACTTATTGCCAAATTGGATGACCTATATATCATATAGTTCAAATATAGATTCCCACTCATCCCTTGAACATTCTGTGTCTGTAGAGTTCCCATTTCTCCATTTCAACTATTGAACACGAAGATTACACATCAGACGGATCCACCAGTACCATTCATCATGAGATTATTTAATGACGTCAGAAGTACCACCCAGAATGATATCAATGACGTCAGAAGTACCATCCGGAATGATATCAATGACGTCAGAAGTACCACCCGGAATGATATCAATGACGTCAGAAGTGGTTCAAGGGGAGAGGCGTTCCACTTCTTTTTGGGAGTGGCTTCAAAACTAGTGGCCCGCAGGGTGGCATTAATATTAGCTGCGCCACTGCATCGGTTGACGAGCAGCGCTCAGAAGCGTTGTCTTTGGAACTACTGAAACTGTAGCTCCAACCAGCTACTCTGTCTCGTCTTCTACAAGTACAAGCTGTTCACCCAACACTTCCAATAGGCATTTAGTTGTCTACATTCATTTCTAATTACTACTTAAAAACATGGTTAAGTCAAAATTATAAACCAATTTATTTAAAAGGGGGTTCAAAATCAGGCCTTCGGGCCAATTGCGGTCCGCATTTAAATTTTAAATAGCCTGCGGCCTCATCTTAATAAGTCGACTCATAGGTTTATTTTTTTAAACTACAACTGTATACATATTAGTAAAGTCGAATTTATGTGATGTATTGAGTACGATATATGATGACGTCGAATGTTTGCGAAAATCGATGACAATTTTTTTGTTTAACAACATTGATATTAATTAGAAACATCCGATGAAATTATGTGCTGTTATATGTACGAAATTCAATAACGCCAGATGGTTAAACTCGATGAAATGATATTGTTTATTTTTTTAACCTAGGAAAAGGAACAGAATGAATTTTCAGAAAGTTTTACGTCACAAATTTTTGGCACATTTTCTGATCTAATTAAATTTCAACACATTTTTATTTTGCAAGTCTTATTAAAATCTAATGATGGAATAAAATATTTATAAAATCTAAAAAATCTCGATAATGTCCTTCTTTTTCCTACACACAATATTACTCTACAAATTAAAGTACAAACAAAGAAAAATATCATATAAATAAAAGGCGAGTAACTCAGTCTTAACGTGTTTCCTGTTTCATTTATTATCTCAATCCACCATTACATATTTTAAATTCACGAAGTGTGGCTCTCTTTGAAAAAAGTTTGGACACCCCTGTTTTAAACACTCAACTTACAATTGATTTCTCACTAAAATCGCTCCAAGTCACTTTGCTGTTCGATTGTCTTAAAGAGGTTAGTAACAACGATTAAATGTGTATTTTTTTAGGGATGTAGAGATACGCTCCCTTGCAATATAATGTAAGGTTTTTAATAATACCAAAAAGCCAATAAAATATAGAGCTTATGTATAGAGTTTGTGTGTGTGTGTGCGCGTGCGTTTGAGTGTGTGTGTGTGTGTGTGTGTGTGTGTGTGTGTGTGTGTGTGTGTGTGTGTGTGTTAAAAATGGGGAATAATAGGTAGGGCTGTTAACGATTAATTTAAAATTAATTGTTAACTTTTCAAAAATTAACGATTAATTAGTCGATAATTTCGATTAAAGCCAAAAATTGAAATTTATGGTGTCATACGTAACATTTATTAAACGTATTAAAGCTGTGAGCCCAGCTGTAGGCTGGGGTACTGCGCTATATAAGTGAACAAATAATAATAATGTCTTCTTTATATGAGATCTTTTAACCAACAACGCAGACAGACAAGTGTGTTGACATTATTTGGTTCAAGTGATGAGTGGGTCTTATTGACAATATAACCAGCTGATCTGAAAAATCGTTCACATAACTTTAGATTGTCGCAACTGAAGTTTCTGATACTGTACTGGATGCTTGGTTTTCAGGTGATATGTAAGCGAAGTTTTAGAACCTTAGGCTTTATAAAATGAAACTTTAACAAATGTAATAGAGATATAAAACTAAAATGTTACCTCACTTTGGTGAGACCTGTACTAGAATATGCATCTTCTGTATGGGACCCATCCACCAAAGAAAACATTGATAAACTAGAGCAAATTTTAAAAAAAGAGCTGCCAGATTCATTACTGGAGAAAATTCAAAACTGACCAGAATAACACCATTAGTTAAATCATTAAACCTTGAAACACTAGAGAATAGAAGAACCAAGAGCAAAGTAGTAATCATACATAAAGCAATTAATTCTAATTTAGAAATACAACACAAAGATAACTTAATACAATCCTCAGATAGACATAAGGATAAAAACACCTTTCTTATTCCGTATGCAAGAACAAACACATACAAATTTTCGTTCTTCCCGTCCGGAATTCGGGCGTGGAATGGGTTGCCAGAAGAAACCAGGAAAACCAACACTTTATCAACATTTAAATCTCTAATAAAAATGCAGGACTAAACACAAACCATAGATAAGCGTAGGGCACAATAAACTTCTGTATAGAAGGAGCGTCTGTAAACAGATAAGATAAGATAAGATAAGATAAGATAAGATAAGATAAGATGGTAGCAATGTTCCCTTTAAGCAGCACGGCTGCGCAGATATTTGACCGAAGCCACGCTTGAGTTTAGAAACACCACGCAGCAAATTTTGTAAAATATTGCACCAAAAATGGACGTTTTGCAACTTTGCACACGAGTTTGTTTTTTTTTACTTTGCATACGGACCAACAAAGCTTAGACTTAGAGGGAACATTGCATGGTAGGCAAACGATTTCTCTCAATGGAAATGGACACAATAACCATTATCAACATTTTGAACATTCACGTCAGTCAATAGTTTAAAACCAAAATGTTCGTGTTACGGAAATTAGTTTATATTTATCGGCCAAAATATTTTACTTTTTGACTTCCAGTACATTTATAAGTGGTGGGTCGATTAATCGCTAAAAAATTTAATTGATTAATCTAGAAATTAATCGCTAATTTCCGCAGCCCTAATAATTAGTAAAACTAAGTATTTAAAACAAAAAGGCAATAATTTAAATGATATTTAAATTTCACACCAAGTGCACTGTTAATGACAGCCATTGTGGAAGAGTACACGGGTTGAACAGTTGTTCGGATATTTATCATCTTACCATTGCACAGCTAACATTTTAAAAGATTGTATGAACTTTTACCCGCATTAACTTTTAGCTGCATATTGTTTTCCTCCTTCAAGCTCAAGTTTCGGGACTGGTTTCGCTAGGAAGACATCTTTACAATTACTTTGAGTGGCATTTCATTGGATTTTTTCCACATTATTTTTCATTAACAAAAAAGTTTGGTTACCTGCCCTCCCCTGTGCTACCAGACGATTTACCTGCTCACCCACACACACACACACACACACAAGGACCTTTAAAATATTTTAAATGCCTTTGAGCATAAATATTTTAATATTAATATAATAAAGCTCCAGACTAACACGCTTCCTCTTGTGGATTGAGCTGATACTTCAATAAATAACACACACTGAACATTTGAGGCAGCAATTTAGAAATGCTACTTAAAATGGCAGACAACTCTTTAAATCAAACATCCTTAAGTATTTGACAGTAGTATTTCTTAATTTTGCCGACGAACATCCATCTCACGCTGCGAACAAAATGAGTCATCGATAAATATTTTGTTTTTACGTAATGGAATGAAAATATTGTTATAAATCTACATTCAAAAATCTTTATGTCAGTTTATTGTATATAAAGTTTAATTTCTATTAAATCCAAAATATTTCATTGGCGTATGAATTTAAAAACTGAATGAACTCTTTACCCACCCCAAGATGGCGCATTGTTAGTGTTGATAATACGGAAATACAACTTTAAAAACTCGCTTTTAGCAACAATGTTTCACTATATTTATAGCAAATATTTTAAGGTATGCCAAAACATATGTGCATTAATTATTTATATTTATCATAAAAAATATTCATATGTTTACAGAAGTTCTTATCAGTCTCCGTAAATTTATTACAGCAGCTGAAGAACTCTTCTGAAGACAACTTCAATTAATCTGACACTCACTGACTCAGACCAATAATGAGAACGAAAAACATTATTACTTTTTACTTCATTTTAATTTTTTACCAATCTAGTTGAATGTTTGAAATATTTTTACGCTTTGTCTCTCTTTACATTTTAAATTCATTTTATGCCCTGCAATCCATAGAGAAGAGAATTTTTATTTTCACTATCTATTATCTATCCATTATCAAAACTTAGTTAACTTAGTTACTACTAATACTGCAATACTGCAGTCTTGTGACTTATGAAAATGAATGATGCGCAATCATGCCAATGACCAATGATATTATTGTTCTATGCAGAGGCGTCACTAAGGTTGGTGTCACCCGGGGCGGTAGCTCATGGTGTCACCCCCTCACGACTTAACCCATAGAACTCCACTGAATATTCCATTGCCAAAAACGGGAACATACAAAATTTTACATTTTGCTGTCACCCCTTGTGATGGTGTCACCCTGTGCGGTCCGCACCCCTCGCAATGCCGCTAGTGACGAAGGGGCTTAGTGTAACTTACTAATTAATTTCGTGACGGTGACCCGTAAAATAGCACACATCAAAAGAGCGCAGATCAAGTTTTGGGGCGATTGTTCTAATAGATTCTAATATTTCAAGATGGACCACCATCGAGGTATAGCGCTCTTATGTTTGTGCCCATTTGTCGTCACTCTTTCAGCATGCGCTCTTTAATGACATGTAACAACAATTTAAAGAACAAAATTGTTCCCAACATATGTCAGACAAGCCTTGAACTAAAAAAAGTAGTTTATAAATTAATTGAATGACAAAGTTTAAGTCTTGTCTGTCATACTTTAAGAACATTTATTAATTTTTTTTAAAATTTCGTCTAACTTTTGAACGTGTCCAAAATTTAAGTGTAATTTGGCTTACTTTTGTAACTTTCGAAATTAAAGTCAATTGTCAATCATTATTAAAGAATTATTTAAGCCGGAAAAGGTATAAGGAGTTGTCCATAAAGTACGTCACGCTGTTTTTGACCATTTTAACTCCCCTCCCTTCGCCCTGTCACGAACTGTGACAAATCTCGAACCCCTCCCCTAAAGTACGTCTCACTTTCGATTAAATTTTGTTCATTAACAAAATAATTAAAATGTAATATAAAACACCGTGACGTCACACATGGCCGGACCCTCCCTCCTGTCACAAACTTACAATTTCTTACACCCCTCCCCCCTCTGGAGCTGACGTAATTTATTTACGGCCCCTAAAGGGGGGGTCCGAGATTTGTGACAGGGTGGAGGGGGGGTTAAAATGGTAAAAAATAGAGTGACATACTTTATGGACGGCCCCTAACGTGGTATTTTGACTCAAAAATAATTCTAATAAATTCTTACTGTCTTTCCCTCTTTAAAAAAAATAAATAAAGATAAGATTCACTTGCTTGCCTTAACTGATGCAAGAATGTGGAATTATGAATTGTAGACAAAACACTTGAATATAACAGATTATATCTTCAATAATATGGTATATAATGGTCAGACCAGACATTTTTCAACGTTAAAAATTCATCGCTGCAGTTGCACAGGTGTGGTTCTGATTGTTCTCGTTCAAAATAAACTTTACTTCGGCTGCCAAACGTACACATCCAGCGATCTATCAGCGAAAATCGTTTCATACGCAATCGACAAAACTGAAATTTTTTGTGTGAAAATAATTTCGTGTTAAAGGATATTACAAAAAAAGTGCCAATACTCAATAAAATTTTTTAAGTTTCTTAGAATACATATATATTAACATAAATATGTCAAAACCCAATTGGTTTTATTTCATTTAAAACAAAAGACTTTCATGTCCAGCCTTTTTAATTCTCTGTCTGGTGCGGCTTTTTAAAAAAAAATTGCTTTATTGTAGTTTGTTGGAACTGTTTTATTCTTGCATTACGAGTGATATTTTTTTATTAATAATTTTTAGCGTTTAACGTATTTCATATATTTCGTAATTTTTTCTAGTAAATTCCAGGTGGAAAAAAAAATTGTTTACTATTTATTTTTTTTTGACATAAAACCGTACACAGTAAATTTTAGATTTTGGTGTCGCCCCCCTTTTGTTGTCACCCGGGACGGCCCGCCCCCACTGCACCCCCCCTAGTGACACCACTGGTTTTATGATAGTATTATTTAAAATGTATGGTATGATGATGACCAACTTTAACTTCAGAGATGTTTGAAGTTTGAGCTGGAGTTGGAGTCCTCAGTCACTTCAGTTTTTATAGTATAAATATAAATGTTTAGTGGGCTAGAAGACAGTTTTGTGGGCGCTTTCTACTTTCTTGTCCTGTAGATTGTAGTCAGTGTAGTGTATTAGTATTAGGTTCTCCATTATAAAGCACAGCATAACAATCTTCTCACAGTGACTCACGGCTTTAGTATTTTTAACTTTTTGGCATGAAGAAAAGGATAGATCAAATGCCTAACACTAATTTACTTTTAAACAATAACAACATGCATAATAATAGACAAATAGTAATAGACAATACATTATGTGTAACATATATTTAAAAATTATATCGTATCAATCATATGGGCTATATGCCTATGATTTTAACACATTTTATGTATGAGAACACAAACAAGACAGTTTCAGCACTCTGCAGATTTTCATTCTACAGGGAAAGTCGTTTTAATCATGTTACTCACTTGCTTTGTAAAACAATGCTTTACTATGTATTTTATTTAAATGCCTGGCCAATACTACACTAAGTGATTATAAGTATTATAACATTTAGAATAAAATAAAGTATTGTTTACTATTTCTATAAAATGTACTTAAAACATTGTATATAAATTGATGAGCTTTAATTTCTAGCGTTCTCTTGTTGCGCTCAGTCATTTTTTAGGATATGCCATGATATTATGAATCTGGAATGCTCCACTGCCATATTTTCCTTGCCCTAATAGTTGAATCCATTGAGCTTTCTGAGTTATAAAGGGCCTAGAAATTTAAATATATGAATCAAGTATCTTCTCTGCAAAAAAACGGGTGCTAACCTTAGCCTTGGCGGCTGGAAAGCGAAGTCAAAAGTGTGCTCGCCTTACAAGCTGAGGGGTGTGGAGTCTAGCCCACGTTAAAGCCACAATAAAAATGTTGATGAATGACTTTTGTTTAAAAGTCCTCCGCTGTCCTGGAGAGGAGATGGGCGCGGCCAAGGTCTACCAAGCCCCGAGAAAGTTCTAATGGAAACATTAGAATCCCCTAAGACCACAAAAAAACAAAACAAACCCTTTAGCCTTAATGATCACCTCACCAAGACTGCAAAATTGACTCCCAATAACATTTACTTTGTGGACAATTAATGAGACTGAAGTAGCTAACCTTCAAAACATAATTATTCATCAGTATTTTGTTGTTGTTTTTGTATGAGAAGTATTTTCTTTATCTTATGCTTTACTTTGTTTACGTCCATACCTGTCACATAATTCAGTTGTGAAGTACGACTTTAAAATTTGTCATGTCTTAAGAACATTAGAAAAAGTTGTAGCCTTTCTAGAGTTATTTACATCTGTTTGCCTACTCAACTAAAACTTTATCAGTGTGTCCATAAATAAATTCCTTGTTTCTTCCAACTTAATAGTTATTTATTTTAGATCTACTGCCCAGCTTTATCTTATTTTTTAAAAATATTTGTATATTCTACAGCAACTTACACTTACACACTCTGAAAATAAGACAATCCAACTTGTTTCCTAATAAGTTTTACTTACTTCTTTCTTTAATTTGACATACCAACTTTTTGTTTTTAAAAACAATTATTAATCTTACAATTGGATAAATACAACATCAACATCTATTCCATATTACATGTATTAACATCAATCTTATGTAATTAACTTTAAATGAACGTCTATTTCTTCTTTTTTTATTTTTGTTTAATATAAATTCTGTGCTTCCTTTTTGCTGTGGTTTTGACTTTTTAAATTGTCTTATAATATCCAAGTGATGATAATTTGAAGAACTTTTTTTTTCTTTCCATAATAATTTTTTTATTCTGTTGAATTAAAACTTAAACCAGTAAATAAGCTATTTGTATATATGTATGTCTTGTCTTAACCAAAACTTACAAAGAATGTTGTCATTAACATAATTTGTAACAAAGGCAAATTGAATTGCACACTATACTTGTTTATTTTCAGGTTGTGAGGTCTCATGGATGCTGACTTTCAGATATTGGATATCTAACAAAATCATCATCAAACAATAACAATGTGGAGGACAAAAAATTCCCTGCCAAGAGCAGGATGCAGTGCTTCTTAAGTCTTCCAGTATCTTTATTATCATAGTGTTTGTTCAAACTGATATTTGATCAGGCCAGATATCAAGAAACTTTCTTCATATTCATTACGGCCACAGGTAAGGATTCAAAAATTATTTTTAAAGTTCAATTTTGTCTTATGTTTTTGCTGCTACTTTAACAATGAGACAAATTACATTGGTTGATTTAGAACCCCTTCATAAATAGAATATCAGGTCAATTATTTTAAAAAAAACTTTAAAAGAAAAGAAATTTTAATTTATATATATGAAATGGGCCATAACTCTTAATCATTCGTTATGGAGTGCAGCTCTTATTCATCTAGAGCTGTATGAAATTGTTGTAGAAAGCAAATGTTAAAAATAATATTAAGTCAATGGTAATTTTATCTAATACAAAAGGATACAAATACAAGCTCCAATACATGATTGTTGGTTGTCATTCCCGCTTAGCTGCGTGCTCACTAGTTTAGATATTGCGCACTGTAAATATTTTCATAAGGATAATATCTTCAGATGTTTTTTTTTGGGATGTAAAATTTTGCACGCAAAAAATGGACGCTTTACATTTTTGTTCACAAGTTGTTGTTTTTTTGCACATGGACCAAAGAAACTTACATGGAACATAGGCCATACTATCACTTGAGTTTGGGTAGCTTTTCAATCTTGCTCGCTTACCTTAAACTTAATGCTGTCAAATTCTGATAATTCCATATGACTTTTGCCTGAGGTCTAAATTGGCAAAATGGTTTAGAAAAGGACAAAGATATAATGATAATAACCTTAATCAATGTCTTTAAAATCAGCTTCAACAAAAAAATGTTACCGTATTTATTCGTGTATAGCGCACACTCGTGTATAACGTATAACTCGCACCCTAAATGTTTTGGTTGAAAATTGGTATAAATTCTTTTTCACTTTCTCTGTGTAAGACCTCGATCGCGCATCTACCCTTTTGTTAGTTGTTTTCTGTATAAAATTTTGCGCGCTATACACGAATAAATACGGTATGTTTATTACTTAGCTGACGTCATGTGATGTTCAACTTTTATTTTGATATCAGACTTTTATTTTGATATCAGACTTTTATTTTGATATCAGACTTTTATTTCAATGTTAATTTTTAATCATAGTTTTTGACGTTTGACTTGTATTTGACCCTGATGTCATTTATGCAGATTTATGATATGACATAGATAAATAACTCTTGTTAATATAACATCTTTGCTATAATTAACTAATTAACTCATGTACAACAATACAAGTTTAGTCATAGATCTTAGTGTACATTAAGTAGATAGGTGTGGCTTTGTTATTATGATTGCTGGCTCCTAAAAAAAGGGTGGGGGGGGGGAGATAATTAAAATATACATGAGGTAAATCCTTGACTTAAAATTGATGTTTGAGGTTCCAATAATTACACAAGGAACAAAAGATTCATTCTTCTATTTCAAGTCAGATAATCCCAGTTTTAAGCAGACTCACTGACAAATGGAGAGGGTGTTGCAAAGGAGTTTTTAAACAAATAATTTGTGTATACATAGGAACCACAATGACCCTTATTAACTTTTAGAAGCAGATTCCGAATTAGATAGCAATAAGCTGTGTATAGAGAGAGTGTGTGGTAAAATATTGAAATTTTAAAATAAAACATTCATTTTTATCATTGCTTTGTTATGCACCAAGAGATGATGTCATCTGCATTACTGCTTAACATTTATATTTTTATATGACTTAAAATGTGTTTATATTTGGATGTGTGTGCTTGATCTTATTGAAAACAAATATTTTCTGTACATTTTTCGGTAGTTATCAGCTGTCGCCAAGACATAAAATAAACACTGGGGCCGTCTTTTCCATTGTCTGAAAGAATGATGTTTTTGTAACTTTATTGGTGTTACGTCACCAAGCCACAGATTTAACATCTTTCAGGCTCTCTGTGCCTTTGTCTGAGTGTTTCTTTACGTTGTCAGATGTTTAGAAAAGTAGGGGAAGAGATTCCCTTTCTGTTGATTAATTTTAAGGTGGCTCTAGTTAACGCCACTTGTTTAGTTTTGAGGTTACTGTCAATGTTAGCGCAGGGGAAACCGAGCTTGGTCCCCCAGGGCTGGATAAATGATGTCACTGGTACATTTGAAAAGCGGTCCCCTCAGATGGATCGATGATGTGCTAAGATGTCGAGTTCCTTATTAAGGACATGAACAGGTTTCATGTCACTAGCCATTTACCCAGGGACATTTTTTCTGTTGTTTTCCCTTCACCGCTCCAATGTTGACGATTAAGACTCCATGCATTGCTATGCTGTTATGATACGTTGTAAAATGGTTGAATAGATTTGGATGGTTTTATTACTATGATGGTTTAAAAATGGTATGGTCGTACCAGATATGTGGTAGATATACTGAGCTATAGAGATAAGAGGGATAGGGGTACACAGATTTCGTACCGTTTGACAGTCAACTTGGACCATGGCAGTCATATTGTGTTGTTAAATTCTTTGTTATGGCTGAACATGTCATGGGATCAATTGTGGTCGAAATGTTCCTGTGTCTTACTTGTTTGAAATGTTCCTGTGTCTTACTTGTTTGAAATCTTCCTGTGTCTTACTTGTTTGAAATGTTCCTGTGTCTTACTTGTTTGAAATGTTCCTGTGTCTTACTTGTTTGAAATGTTCCTGTGTCTTACTTGTTTGAAATGTTCCTGTGTCTTACTTACTTTCGTAGCCTATGATAGAACGTCCGCAGCTCAAGACGTAGACCGAGCTTTTCCGCCATGCTTGAGCTGATGGAGTTATTAATATGATGGTTTGATTACTATTCTCTCATACAAGAGTGTTGCCATTCAAAGGGTTGACTATTTTAGTGTAATAAGACTGATCTCAAAATTGATTTAATAGACTGATATGTTCAACTAGTATTACTACTGTATTACCACCTCCTCCCTTTTTCCATTTTTTAAATACACCAAATGAAACGACTTGTCTAAGCATCGTGCCGGCGATACGTGAAATTCCAATTGACTTAAGAAAACACGGATTTGAGTCTAGTAATATTTAAGATTTAAATGCTAACACCGCCCAAGTCCCTACATGCCTCCCTCTGCACAGTTTAATCACGCCCTTACAGTTTAATCACGCCCTTACAGTTTAATCACGCCCTTACAGTTTAATCACGCCCTTACAGTTTTGACGCCACTTGCAAGTACAACACCTATTTGCCACATCAACAATATTTAAATTCCCCTCATAAAAGATTACGCAACACGCCAACTTGTGTTAATGATTGCAGTGACGGAAGTATTTGTGTATTGGGTACTTATAGGGCAAGGGTTATTTATAGTATGTTACATATAGGGCAAGGGTTATTTATAGTATGTTACATTTAGGGCAAGGGTTATTTATAGTATGTTACATATAGGGCAAGGGTTATTTATAGTATGTTACATATAGGGCAAGGGTTATTTATAGTATGTTACATATAGGGCAAGGGTTATTTATAGTATGTTACATATAGGGCAAGGGTTATTTATAGTATGTTACATATAGGGCAAGGGTTATTTATAGTATGTTACATATAGGGCAAGGGTTATTTATAGTATGTTACATATAGGGCAAGGGTTATTTATAGTATGTTACATATAGGGCAAGGGTTATTTATAGTATGTTACATATAGGGCAAGGGTTATTTATAGTATGTTACATATAGGGCAAGGGTTATTTATAGTATGTTACATATAGGGCAAGGGTTATTTATAGTATGTTACATATAGGGCAAGGGTTATTTATAGTATGTTACATATAGGGCAAGGGTTATTTATAGTATGTTACATATAGGGCAAGGGTTATTTATAGTATGTTACATATAGGGCAAGGGTTATTTATAGTATGTTACATATAGGGCAAGGGTTATTTATAGTATGTTACATATAGGGCAAGGGTTATTTATAGTATGTTACATATAGGGCAAGGGTTATTTATAGTATGTTACATATAGGGCAAGGGTTATTTATAGTATGTTACATATAGGGCAAGGGTTATTTATAGTATGTTACATATAGGGCTTTTAAATGTCATTCATTAATACAACAAAACGTCTTATCACTTAAAGAGTAACACGTCAATAAACCAGTTCGCTAGCAAGTTGGGGGGAGGGGATACTTCGTCATGGTAGTGTATGAAGGACACCCATTTATTGGACCCTATTTTTGTGTACACTATTGCACTCATCAAGTTATGTTTGCCGCAAACAGCAGCCGCATATTTCCACACCATTCCTGACGACTCACCGCTGTGCTATGTACGAGTCCTGGACAGCGTTTGTCAAAGCTGAACATGTTGATTGATGCGGGTGTGCAACTGAAGTGATGATGGGAGAGCTGGCTCGCTGACTTCAAGCTGGTCAGTGTGGTCAGAAAATAAATGGCTGTCTTATGACATCTGAAGTATGTGAATGTGTACCAACAAAAGTGTATCATAGTAACATCCTACCGCTCCTAGTTACTGGACATGCTTCCACACACAAGCACCTTATTGTGCTGTGAGGGGTGGGGAAGTGGTGTCATGATGTCCGTGACCAGATGTAGGACCCTCATTTGATGAAGTAATTTGAAGACTAGTATTAGTGCACATTTGACCTGATGTTTATCGTAGATGACTCATGACAACAAAATAACATGAGTTTCGCTGTGATCACAATAGATTGGCCTGATAACATGTATAGGTTATGTGCGACCCTAGCGTGTTACTATAAATAGCACGCCCAATCTTGTTATGATGCATCAAGAGTTAACATAGATTTCCTCGAAGTCGGGGTACCAGCGGATGTCGTCTCTTTCTTTCCGGAGCCGTCGTGTGGAAACATTGTTGTTGCTGAAAACATCACCTGCATTTACCGACCCATTTTTCGCGTGAAGTGTCTCAAATTCAGACAAAAACCAAAAACTTTGATTTGGTTGTACAGAAACACTCCCGGTTGTTCTGAGTGTATAGGGAGCTATACAAGTCCGCTGTTGGCATGCGATAGTCTCTATGGCGAGAAATGCGCGCTGTCCGATATAAAGCATTGTACCCAAGCACTTCGTATTGGACACTACTGCCACTTGGTATGATAATGTTGTCAGTATCTCCTCCTGTTGCTTAGTCATATGACAGTTCGTAGAGGACGAGGGATACCTACCTAGATGCAGACGGTATGCGTGAGTGCTTGGGTAACTTGTCCAATTTTGTTGGTGGCTAGATGAACTTTGAACTTGAGCAAGGCGGTTTTCATATATGAGAATATGCCAGTTTGTAAATCCCTGTTGTCATTTGCTCGCTGGAGTTTAGGAATGGCCTTTTAAATGTAAAAACAAACAAAGAATATTTTACTAGCTCAGTATCCTACTATTTGCATCCAATCTGTAATGGATTGCCCAATTTTGGGAGAAAAGAAGAGTGAGACTAGAGAGTTAAATGAAAACGACGTAATAGGCCAGTGGTGGCGAACCTTTTTGAGACTCCGTGCCCAAAATTGAACCAAAACTCACATATTTGTAGCAAAAGTGCCAACAGTCCGATGAAGCCCGAAAATGGGGGTTCGGCTTAACTGGTTTGAAGTAATATTTTAGTCGCGTGCCGGGTGATGAGGCTCTGCGTGCCGAATGTGGCACGCGTGCCATAGGTTCGCCATCACTGTTATAGGCTATTCAGAATCGAACCCGAGTAAAGAGTTGAGAATTCATCGTATTTAGTTGCACCTCCAATGTGGCCTTGTATGATGACATGTCAACGATGGATCTATCGATTTGTTCATTTCCTGGAGTAAGATGCCGTGAGCGTATCTAAAAGCCGTCTGTAACATGAATTAGTTGCTTAGATTTTCTTCTCGTGTGCACAAATACCGCCAGCTGAGTATTTCTCTCCCTCCCTATCACTCAATCTCTCTCTCTCACCCTCCCCCACCCCTTTTAACACTCTTTCTATCGCTCTCTTTTTTTCTTTCGTTTTCATTGTCACTTTCTCATTCTTCATATTATATCTTTTATATTTATGAATCCCTTCCATTAATATTAATATTGATGGCGTTAACTTCCGTTAAGTGTTTTCTATTTATTTTGAATCAGGCGGCTGGATAGCGAAGTCAATAGTGCGCTCGCCTCACAAGCTGAGGGGCGTGGGATCGAGCCCACGTTAAAGCCACTATAAAATTGTTGATGAATGACTAACGCTATGAAAGTCCTCCGCTGACCTGGAGAGGAGATGGGCGCCGCCAAGGTCTACTAAGCCCGAGAATGTTCTAATGGAAACATCCATTACTGGTTGTGTACTAAACTTTCAATGTATCCCAGCTAACCGTTTGTGTTAAACACACGTCTCATAGCGTCTCAGCTATAATCGATTTTGTCACACACGTACGTTCTAATCTCCAGTCACTTTAATTCATTTGTTTTATGATGCTACAAATGTCCGTTCTCAGCTTGAATATCCTAATCGGCAACTGAGCACTCCGCAGAGGCTTCACTTTGGGGTGTGGAGATTGGGGTGCACTTGTTGATACTAACCCTAGTGACGCCTCTGCCACTCGTCCCATTTGTTGCTTTCACCGCGGCCTGTCTGAACACTGTCTTGTTTAGGTCGTCAGCTAATCTACTAGTTTTAAACAAACGCCAGAATAAAAAGAATAATAAGTAGAATGTGATATTAGAGCGCATTTTTTAAAGTTATTAATTATGTTGAATGTAAAGGGAACGTTAAAGAATCGCTTCAGCTATATAGAGACATCGAATTGCGTTCCTAATCAAAGACACTAGATTATAGAGCAAGACAGGTCTTTGATGGTGTGAACTGGAAGACGATGGTCAACCTTTTGGCTGATCACTATTGTTGCAGCGTCAGCTGAGCGAGCTGCTGTAACTGGTGCTCCTCTGCCGCCGTGGACAATTATTTATTCAGCTTTAGATGCAACCATTGTTGGAAAGTCTTACATGTGTAGCCGAGTTGTGGCTAGAAATAAAATAGGTAGACACTAAACAAAACTAATTGTAAGGACTATGACAGAATAGTTGTAACGAAACGCTCCTTCACGTCTCTAACTGTAGGTCTATTACGTCACTTCCCTTATTTACATTTTTTATTGGGGGTGCTGTTACACACTGCTACACATTCCCACAAATTGTTATACAACTCATTTTTGATCAGTGAACAAAACATGGCATTTAGCCGATGTATGAAATTGTTTTATCTTTAAATCATTATTATTATTATTTGTAGTCATTAGTATTATTATATATTTTATTTTATACATAGAGTATGTCAGAGTAGTAAGTGGGCTGTTGGTCTATAGATCATCATTTGAGTTGACTCTGTGGGCTGTTGGTCTATATAGATCATCATTTGAGTTGACTCTGTGGGCTGTTGGTCTATAGATCATC
Source organism: Ampullaceana balthica (assembly GCA_944989445.1). Taxonomy (NCBI): domain Eukaryota; kingdom Metazoa; phylum Mollusca; class Gastropoda; family Lymnaeidae; genus Ampullaceana; species Ampullaceana balthica. Next base: position 601,398 of record CALYLW010000595.1, on the reverse strand, counting down.
ATTTGAGTTGACTCTGTGGGCTGTTGGTCTATAGATCATCATTTGAGTTGACTCTGTGGGCTGTATCAACTCTTCAAGTGATTGTTTGTAGATCAAATAGCAACCAGTCTACCCGTAACGCTCTATGAAACAACATGTTTATAAGATGAGAGCAGGTTTTGTGTGTGCCTTACCTCGCTACACCCACGCCAGGTGAGGTGCAAATTGGGTTAGTGGAGTAAAAGAAATGTGGCTCCCGGTCTTCGAGATAAACTTTTATGATTCGAGAGGAAAGGGGTGGGGGTGTAGGAGGTAGGTGAAATGAGTAGTCAAGATGTGGCAACTGTACACTCGTAGATGTGGCAACGGTACACTCGTAGATGTGGCAACTGTACACTCGTAGATGTGGCAACGGTACACTCGTAGATGTGGCAACGGTACACTCGTAGATGTGGCAACGGTACACTCGTAGATGTGGCAACGGTACACTCGTAGATGTGGCAACGGTACACTCTTAGATGTGGCAACGGTACACTCGTAGATGTGGCAACGGTACACTCGTAGATGTGGCAACGGTACACTCGTAGATGTGGCAACGGTACACTCGTAGATGTGGCAACGGTACACTCGTAGATGTGGCAACGGTACACTCGTAGATGTGGCAACGGTACACTCGTAGATGTGGCAACGGTACACTCGTAGATGTGGCAACGGTACACTCGTAGATGTGGCAACGGTACACTCGTAGATGTGGCAACGGTACACTCGTAGATGTGGCAACGGTACACTCGTAGATGTGGCAACGGTACACTCGTAGATGTGGCAACGGTACACTCGTAGATGTGGCAACGGTACACTCGTAGATTTGGCAACGGTACACTCGTAGATGTGGCAACGGTACACTCGTAGATGTGGCAACGGTACACTCGTAGATGTGGCAACGGTACACTCGTAGATGTGGCAACGGTACACTCGTCGATGTGGCAACGGTACACTCGTCGATGTGGCAACGGTACACTCGTCGATGTGGCAACGGTACACTCGTAGATGTGGCAACGGTACACTCGTAGATGTGGCAACGGTACACTCGTAGATGTGGCAACGGTACACTCGTAGATGTGGCAACGGTACACTCGTAGATGTGGCAACGGTACACTCGTAGATGTGGCAACGGTACACTCGTAGATGTGGCAACGGTACACTCGTAGATATGGCAACGGTACACTCTTAGATGTGGCAACGGTACACTCGTAGATATGACAACGGTACACTCGTAGATGTCACAACGGTACACTCGTAGATGTCACAACGGTACACTCGTAGATGTGACAACGGTACACTCGTAGATGTGACAACGGTACACTCGTAGATGTGACAACGGTACACTCGTAGATGTGACAACGGTACACTCGTAGATGTGACAACGGTACACTCGTAGATGTGACAACGGTACACTCGTAGATGTGACAACGGTACACTCGTAGATGTGACAACGGTACACTCGTAGATGTGACAACGGTACACTCGTAGATGTGACAACGGTACACTCGTAGATGTGACAACGGTACACTCGTAGATGTGACAACGGTACACTCGTAGATGTGACAACGGTACACTCGTAGATGTGACAACGGTACACTCGTAGATGTGACAACGGTACACTCGTAGATGTGACAACGGTACACTCGTAGATGTGGCAACGGTACACTCGTAGATGTGGCAATGGTACACTCGTAGATGTGGCAACGGTACACTCGTAGATGTGGCAACGGTACACTCGTAGATGTCACAACGGTACACTCGTAGATGTCGCAACGGTACACTCGTAGATGTCACAACGGTACACTCGTAGATGTCACAACGGTACACTCGTAGATGTGACAACGGTACACTCGTAGATGTGACAACGGTACACTTTTAAAATGACATTTACTTGTTAGCTATGGTCATCGTGTTTATTTTATTTTGTATACTTAAAAAGTGCAGTACACAAGGAAGCCCATGCCTGGGCTCACTGCGTTTTACAAACATTCTCAACAGCTTGGCTAAAGACAATCGCTTTCTTGATATTTATAAGAATACACGACATTATATACAAATGTCAAAAATGGCGGGGATGCTTTGCATTTTATAAAAAAAAGTTTTTAGTTGGGTGGACTTGATCCATATGCACCGTAGAATTTGTGTGCTTGGGGTAGCGCTTAGTTCCTGGTCAGACTCGTTGGTCTGCGTGTGTAGAGCTCAGTCCAGTAGCACTGTCAATGGTGTGGACGGCAAATAAAGCTTGTTAGAGGTTTACATCTACGGCTAGAGATGACGACACACGTTTCAAGGCATAGTTCCTCTGTTGGATATAGGTCATTGGCTTCATAAAAGTCTCGATTATACTAAGAAAGTTAATTGGTGTTGACCTCCAAGGAGACATAATATCTCTTTCATTGATGCTGATATAAGGGTTAAGTGGCTTCTCCCTCTCAAAGCAGAGAATTCACATACCGATTTCCGCCACTTGTAAAGTTTCGATTCTTCCCCTTTCTAATCTAAGGCAAAATATCGTTTGTTTCTGAAATTCCAAAAGTTGTTGTCAACTTCAAACCTAATTGTAGTTTCAGTCCCTATATTTTAATCCCTATATTTTAGTCCCTATGTTTCAGTCCCTATATTTTTTCGATTTAGGGTCATTTAACTTCTCGATTTAGTCTTGGGATTTCTGGCTTGTGAAACCAGTTGTCATTGATCTTAAGTGTTACTATAACAGTACTGTGGTATATGCTTAAACTACGTATATGTCAACATTACCATAGTATATAGGTAACTTATCTGTGCTACTGCCAAAAGTTTGGTAATAAAGTAGCATCTCTGTACTACTGCCAAAAGTGTGGAAGTAAGTAGCATATTTGTACTACTACTTCTACCACCAGTTCTTGAGTAGCTAGTATATATGTTCTACTACCATCAGTTCTTGAGTAGCTAGTATATCTGTTCTACTACCAACAGTTCTTGAGTAGCTAGTATATATGTTCTACTACCAACAGTTCTTGAGTAGCTAGTATATATGTTCTACTACCAACAGTTCTTGAGTAGCTAGTATATATGTTCTACTACCAACAGTTCTTGAGTAGCTAGTATATATGTTCTACTACCAACAGTTCTTGAGTAGCTAGTATATATGTTCTACTACCAACAGTTCTTGAGTAGCTAGTATATATGTTCTACTACCATCAGTTCTTGAGTAGCTAGTATATATGTTCTACTACCATCAGTTCTTGAGTAGCTAATATATATGTTCTACTACCACCAGTTCTTGAGTAGCTAGTATATATTTTCTACTACCACCAGTTCTTCAGTAGCTAGTATATCTGTTCTACTACCACCAGTTCTTCAGTAGCTAGTATATCTGTTCTACTACCACCAGTTCTTCAGTAGCTAGTATATCTGTTCTACTACCACCAGTTCTTCAGTAGCTAGTATATCTGTTCTACTACCACCAGTTCTTCAGTAGCTAGTATATCTCTTCTACTACCACCAGTTCTTGAGTAGCTAGTATATCTGTTCTACTACCACCAGTTCTTGAGTAGCTAGTATATATGTTCTACTACCACCATTTCTTGAGTAGCTAATATATCTGTTCTACTACCACCAGTTCTTGAGTAGCTAGTATATCTGTTCTACTACCACCAGTTCTTCAGTAGCTAGTATATCTGTTCTACTACCACCAGTTCTTCAGTAGCTAGTATATCTCTTCTACTACCACCAGTTCTTGAGTAGCTAGTATATCTGTTCTACTACCACCAGTTCTTGAGTAGCTAGTATATCTGTTCTACTACCACCAGTTCTTGAGTAGCTAATATATCTGTTCTACTACCACCAGTTCTTGAGTAGCTAGTATATCTGTTCTACTACCATCAGTTCTTGAGTAGCTGGTATATCTGTTCTACTACCATCAGTTCTTGAGTAGCTAATATATCTGTTCTACTACCACCAGTTCTTGAGTAGCTAGTATATCTGTTCTACTACCACCAGTTCTTGAGTAGCTGGTATATCTGTTCTACTACCATCAGTTCTTGAGTAGCTGGTATATCTGTTCTACTACCATCAGTTCTTGAGTAGCTAATATATCTGTTCTACTACCACCAGTTCTTGAGTAGCTAGTATATCTGTTCTACTACCATCAGTTCTTGAGTAGCTGGTATATCTGTTCTACTACCACCAGTTCTTGGGTAGCTAGCATATCTGTTCTACTACCACCAGTTCTTTAGTAGTTTACACAGCTGGGCTTAAGATTACTGTTTCTCCGCGTGTGGCATGTATATTAATATCTGCTCGTAAATCTCGGTACCAGAAGATAATCTTCGGATTTCGGGGGCCGCTAATCTCGGCCATTTATTATTAATGGATTTGTTTGTTGTTTGAAATCATCACCGATGCGGTTTTGTGTTGGTGTGTGTCATTAAAAGATCTCACCGGCCCGTCCATACGACTTAGATGAAATAAATCTTGGAGGGAAAAATGGGATTTCGGGATACAGAAAGGAATGTGTATGTCTTATTCCTGGGATGGAAATCATTGCTAGTGTTATATTTAAGTAGAGTTGCGGCACTTGGCAGTAGTAAAGGGAAGAGCGTCAGATACAGAAATGTGTGTCACTAAAGTTTGGATTTTATACAACGGTCATCGCTCTTCCATCGTTGTGTGCTCTCTTATTCTACCGAATTAGTCTGCCTTGTTTGTTTCCACTTCATTTATATCTGGTATTTTACAGTTGTATTAACTGGTATTTTACAGTTGTATTATCTGTTATTTTACAGTTGTATTATCTGGTATTTTACAGTTGTATTATCTGGTATTTTACAGTTGTATTATCTGGTATTTTACAGTTGTATTATCATAGAGATATATTTATTATGTATATATAAAGAGTATGTTTCCTTGTAAAAATGTCTGTAAAACGCCAACATTTTGTACATTATCACATAACGTTGTCTCATTCACGACTGCCTGCCTACTCGCGACTGACCCCACTGTCACATAACGTTGTCTCATTCACGGCTGCCTGCCTACTCGCGACTGACCCCACTGTCACATAACGTTGTCTCATTCACGACTGCCTGCCTACTCGCGACTGACCCCAACTATTACTTATCATCTTCCCCACCGTAGCTTTTAGACATTGTGAAATTAAATGTGCTCCCGTCTCCCTCGTGCAGGACGGAAACCGAAACATTTCATCTCCTCGCGTCATGTGTAAGGGCGGGGTGGGGGTGGTGGGACAGAGTTCAAATAAATGATTCGTTTATTAAGCCAATTCTTTGAATGTTCCCGACAAAATTAGTTGACACTGTGTTAACATAACTTGTAGCATTGCTTGACAGCGGGCTTACATACGTGTGGCTTTGTTGAACGTTGATACATACTCTGGCTTGTAGCATTGCTTGACAGCGGGCTTACATACGTGTGGCTTTGTTGAACGTTGATACATACTCTGGCTTGTAGCATTGCTTGACAGCGGGCTTACATACGTGTGGCTTTGTTGAACGTTGATACATACTCTGGCTTGTAGCATTGCTTGACAGCGGGCTTACATACGTGTGGCTTTGTTGAACGTTGATACATACTCTGGCTTGTAGCATTGCTTGACAGCGGGCTTACATACGTGTGGCTTTGTTGAACGTTGATACATACTCTGGCTTGTAGCATTGCTTGACAGCGGGCTTACATACGTGTGGCTTTGTTGAACGTTGATACATACTCTGGCTTGTAGCATTGCTTGACAGCGGGCTTACATACGTGTGGCTTTGTTGAACGTTGATACATACTCTGGCTTGTAGCATTGCTTGACAGCGGGCTTACATACGTGTGGCTTTGTTGAACGTTGATACATACTCTGGCTTGTAGCATTGCTTGACAGCGGGCTTACATACGTGTGGCTTTGTTGAACGTTGATACATACTCTGGCTTGTAGCATTGCTTGACAGCGGGCTTACATACGTGTGGCTTTGTTGAACGTTGATACATACTCTGGCTTGTAGCATTGCTTGACAGCGGGCTTACATACGTGTGGCTTTGTTGAACGTTGATACATACTCTGGCTTGTAGCATTGCTTGACAGCGGGCTTACATACGTGTGGCTTTGTTGAACGTTGATACATACTCTGGCTTGTAGCATTGCTTGACAGCGGGCTTACATACGTGTGGCTTTGTTGAACGTTGATACATACTCTGGCTTGTAGCATTGCTTGACAGCGGGCTTACATACGTGTGGCTTTGTTGAACGTTGATACATACTCTGGCTTGTAGCATTGCTTGACAGCGGGCTTACATACGTGTGGCTTTGTTGAACGTTGATACATACTCTGGCTTGTAGCATTGCTTGACAGCGGGCTTACATACGTGTGGCTTTGTTGAACGTTGATACATACTCTGGCTTGTAGCATTGCTTGACAGCGGGCTTACATACGTGTGGCTTTGTTGAACGTTGATACATACTCTGGCTTGTAGCATTGCTTGACAGCGGGCTTACATACGTGTGGCTTTGTTGAACGTTGATACATACTCTGGCTTGTAGCATTGCTTGACAGCGGGCTTACATACGTGTGGCTTTGTTGAACGTTGAGCGGCGTCAATTATTGGAGCTTATCTAGTCCACGCTTTGCGAGATGTTCGCAGCACGAAATGGATTGATCATATGGTCAGTATGGTTTGTTTTATGTCTGCTGGTCAGATGGTGGTCGTATGGTCAGTATGGTTTGTTTTATGTCTGCTAGTCAGATGGTGGTCAGTATGGTTTGTTTTATGTCTGCTAGTCAGATGGTGGTCGTTTGGTCAGTATGGTTTGTTTTATGTCTGCTAGTCAGATGATGGTCAGTATGGTTTGTTTTATGTCTGCTAGTCAGATGGTGGTCGTATGGTCAGTATGGTTTGTTTTATGTCTGCTAGTCAGATGGTGGTCGTATGGTCAGTATGGTTTGTTTTATGTCTGCTAGTCAGATGATGGTCAGTATGGTTTGTTTTATGTCTGCTAGTCAGATGGTGGTCGTTTGGTCAGTATGGTTTGTTTTATGTCTGCTAGTCAGATGGTGGTCGTTTGGTCAGTATGGTTTGTTTTATGTCTGCTAGTCAGATGGTGGTCGTTTGGTCAGTATGGTTTGTTTTATGTCTGCTACGTCAGATGGTGGTCGTTTGGTCAGTATGGTTTGTTTTACGTCTGCTAGTCAGATGGTGGTCGTATGGTCAGTATGGTTTGTTTTATGTCTGCTAGTCAGATGATGGTCGTATGGTCAGTATGGTTTGTTTTAAGTCTGGTTTTCACGGTTTGTTAATGCTTGAGTTCAGATTCTGTGCCATCAATAGACTTATTATATTGTAAGGGTGGATTTAGCGGCGGAACCTAATCATAGCAGAAATTTTAGCTACGAAAAAGTGAGGGGAATGGGGGATTACCTCCCCAAATCAAGCAGTCTTCTGTATTAAAAGTATGGTGTATTTTTCTAAGTATAGGCAGGTGTCATTCTCTTCAATGCTAGAACCGCGCTGTTAAACGACATCCACCCGCAAGTGTCTAGTCAAAAATTCCTTTCTCGTTCCAAACAACAGCGTTCTCCGTCCTGTAATATGCATTTTGCTTTATTTTTTAAAAGAAAAATGGCGTTGTGAGAATAGAATGTTTAAAACGAAACCGCTGACTTCCTGTTCTAAGAAAAATACTGAATTCCTGGATACCAAAAACCTGGCTGGTTTCCTGTTTAACTCAACCATGGCTGGTTTCCTGTTTAACCGAACCATGGCTGGTTTCCTGTTTAACCTGACCATGACTGGTTTCCTGTTTAACCGAACCATGGCTGGTTTCCTGTTTAACTAACCATGGTTGATTTCCTGTTTAACTCAACCATGGCTGATTTCCTATTAAACTAACCATGGGTGATTTCCTGTTTAACTAACCATGGCTGATTTCCTGTTTAACTCAACCATGGCTGGTTTCCTATTAAACTAACCATGGGTGATTTCCTGTTTAACTCAACCATGGCTGGTTTCCTATTAAACTAACCATGGTTGATTTCCTGTTTAACTCAACCATGGCTGGTTTCCTATTAAACTAACCAAGGGTGATTTCCTGTTAAACTAACCATGGGTGATTTCCTGTTTAACTCAACCATGGCTGGTTTCCTATTAAACTAACCATGGGTGATTTCCTAATTAACTCAACCATAGCCGGTTTCTTGTCTGAGTAATCATAAGTATTGGAAAACATTTTATGAATTTCGAGCTCCAGATGCTGACCAGTACATGACTTTGAGAACTTCAATATCATCTACCTCTAGCGTCTTCTGATCCTTGGTGTTTCTTTTAAAAGCTTGTCTTCAGATAACCCATCATAGAGAGCGGTCAATTTTGTAAAGGACATCAATATCTCTTGGTCACTTGCTGGTAGGAGACTCTTGGGATGAACAGCTGGAAACATATCTGCTACTTCTTTGATACACTTGATCTGATCTGGATTTCAAAATGAATTTTTTTTAAAGTAAAAAAACAACACTTTTTCGACTATAAATCATTTATGTACGAGACATAACTAAAAGAATGTTCATTATAATACGCAGCGCAAGACCATCCAAAAATACAAAATTGTAGTTATGTGTCGTAAAACATGTTTAATATAATGCGCACCAATCAGGAATATGTTTATAAAAAGTGTTGTCAATAAAATACGCACCTTATTGCGCCACAGGAAAGGTTGTTCAATATAATACGCACCACTACACTATAGCAAAAAAAGTTAACATGTTACATAGAGATAAATAAAGATAATCTAAAAATTCATTAATTTAATTACGGTACATTCGATTTATCTGAAATTTTGATACATCATTTTTATCATCGGCCCCGAGTCTGCCTGCAAAATTTCAGCTCGCTAGCTTATGAGGAAGTGGGTTAAAAATCGATCCAAAGTTTTTCGGCACCGCCCATCAGCCTCAAACAAGCAGACACCACGAGTTAACATAAGGGATTTAAAAAGACATATACATGCTGTCTGTTTCTCTCAGAGAGTTCAGCATCTCTTAAATATTCTTTTGCCATTATTGTCTAAACTTTAATCTCCTTGTCACTCCATTTTGTATTGGTTTCATTTTAAAAGTACCCATTCAAAAACATGTTCTCCTAAGTAGCAGCGCTTCTCTTGCCTCTATCTTGGTTACCACTTTGTCAAGACTAAATCCTTTAGTATGCAGACACTGCTGTATAAGACTAACTATTTCAGGGGAATGAGCCCCATAGGTTACGGTAGCACATAAATGTGAAATGACAGACAGCATGTAAAAGTCACTGTGCCATACCTAGTACCTATCGCGCCTGATGTTCAAGAGAATGTCATAGAGCTTCAGTTGCAACCACACGTTCATCCAATTTGTCTTTCAGTGGCTTAACAGCAGGATAAGTTATTGTATGTCTTTTCATCTTATTCTATGTTGTCTTTTCATCAAATTTCCAGTGTTTTTCAATTGAAACTAATGATCGGTAGAGGATGCAGCAAGAAGAATTAGATTCTCTCAAAAGTACTTAAAACATAAAACTTGTTTGCCGCATGATGTAGAGTGTAGACCACACAAGTTAAGTGAATGTCCAACAACACATGCATGTTAAAAATCTCTGTCTTGATTTTTATTTTCACATTAACCTGAAGACCTCCATAGATTCCAGACTCAGTGGCAGAGTTATCGTAACCCTGAGCTCTGCATATCATTATGTCTGGTCTTTGATTCATAAGAATGTCGGAACTTATGTTGGTGTGGAGTATGTCAGAACTTATGTTGGTGTGGAGTATGTCAGAACTTATGTTGGTGTGGAGTATGTCAGAACTTATGTTGGTGTGGAGTATGTCAGAACTTAGGTTGGTGTTTAGTATGTCAGAACTTATGTTGGTGTGGAGTATGTAAGAACTTATGTTGGTGTGGAGTATGTCAGAACTTAGGTTGGTGTTTAGTATGTCAGAACTTATGTTGGTGTGGAGTATGTCAGAACTTATGTTGGTCTGGAGTATGTCAGAACTTATGTTGGTGTGGAGTATGTCAGAACTTATGTTGGTCTGGAGTATGTCAGAACTTATGTTGGTGTGGAGTATGTCAGAACTTATGTTGGTGTGGAGTATGTCAGAACTTATGTTGGTCTGGAGTATGTCAGAACTTATGTTGGTCTGGAGTATGTCAGAACTTATGTTGGTCTGGAGTATGTCAGAACTTATGTTGGTCTGGAGTATGTCAGATGTATTGATGAACATAATTCCAAAATATCTACTCTAGAGATTCTCCTTCACATCATTTTCCTGGCAGTTATTGGAATTTTATTTTGACACATTTTTGGTTTGTGTTGAAAGGTAAGATTTTCATCTCTCTTAGCACTGGAGAGGTGTCCATTGTGCCATATCGTTACCACGAGTTTACATCTGTTTGGTTTCAAGAGACAAGTTTCAAATTTCAAATGAATTGTAAATAATGTCTCAAAGACTTAGTATTATGTCTCTTGTTCATGTTTTAAAATAATAGATTTCTTTATAGGAATCACCTGGCCAATAATAGAACCATGGCTGACCGATTTTCTGCATTTTACCTGGCTGTGTTTTTAAAATGATAAACTTAGGAATCCATTAGTAAACAGAAACGTTTTTATCATTTAGAGTCAATCAATGAACTCTTGTAATATGTTGAACACATGAAGCTCACCTGTGTTTTTGTCAGTTTGTCCATTTCTCTATTTCTGCTTGTTAAGTTGACTGTCAAGTTTTTTTTACAAAAGCTCAGCCATGTTTACTGTTGTCCTTTCACAGGTTATAAAGTATACATTGTGTTGGGGATGTAAAGTGTATGTTGTGTGGGGTGTATATTGTACTGTATGTTGAGGTTGTAATGTGTATTGTGTATTGGTGTGTGAACTAAAGTGTACCTGTATGTGTGGTGTACAAAGAGACTTATCAAGTTGACAAAGTCCTGTTAGTTAAATGTCCAGCTGAGAAACTACTAGACAAGCTTGTCTAATCCTAACATTGAAATCTATGTGTCTTTGGTGAGAGAGTGTGGTCATACATATCTTGTAAGCTAATTTTGGATGCAATATTTTATGGGTTTTTTGTTGTTGGTGGTGGTATTTTTTCCCCCTCATTGATCATCATTATCATGTTATCACTGTACTTGAAAATTGTTAATATTTACTCATAAAGTGCTGGTAGTTTACTAGTAAACTCTCTAAACCTGATAAATTGATCACTTAATTATACATTATATTTGACCGTGGAAGTGACAAAAAGCATAGTTTAAATGTTCCAAGCTAATGTACAAAACTAATCAAGTAAGAACATGAGATAATTGAGTTTCAGTATTAGTGCTTTTATTCCTTATGAGTCCAGAAATATCATAATTTAATTTTCTTGTGTAACATTAATTGGGCAGGGAAAAGGATGTTCTTAAGGGTCCTCGACTCATGAAAGGACCCTAACTCCAATCACTTAGTGTATGTATTTATCTATGGCCAACCCTGGTGAGTAGATAATTACAGGTAGTGTATGTATTTATCTTTGGCCAACCCTGGTGAGTAGATAATTACAGGTAGTGTATGTATTTATCTTTGGCCAACCCTGGTGAGTAGATAATTACAGGTAGTGTATGTATTTATCTTTGGCCAACCCTGGTGAGTAGATAATTACAGGTAGTGTATGTATTTATCTATGGCCAACCCTGGTGAGTAGATAATTACAGGTAGTGTATGTATTTATCTATGGCCAACCCTGGTGAGTAGATAATTACAGGTAGTGTATGTATTTATCTTTGGCCAACCCTGGTGAGTAGATAATTACAGGTAGTGTATGTATTTATCTTTGGCCAACCCTGGTGAGTAGATAATTACAGGTAGTGTATGTATCTATCTATGGCCAACCCTGGTGAGTAGGTAATTACAGGTAGTGTATGTATTTATCTTTGGCCAACCCTGGTGAGTAGATAATTACAGGTAGTGTATGTATTTATCTATGACCAACCCTGGTGAGTAGATAATTACAGGTATTGTATGTATTTATCTATGGCCAACCCTGGTGAGTAGATAATTACAGGTAGTGTATGTATTTATCTATGGCCAACCCTGGTGAGTAGATAATTACAGGTAGTGTATGTATATATCTATGGCCAACCCTGGTGAGTAGATAATTACAGGTAGTGTATGTATTTATCTATGGCCAACCCTGGTGAGTAGATAATTACAGGTAGTGTATGTATTTATCTATGGCCAACCCTGGTGAGTAGATGATTACAGGTAGTGTATGTATTTATCTATGGCCAACCCTGGTGAGTAGATGATGTAGTGTATGTATTTATCTTTGGCCAACCCTGGTGAGTAGATGATGTAGTGTATGTATTTATCTTTGGCCAACCCTGGTGAGTAGATAATTACAGGTAGTGTATGTATTTATCTTTGGCGAACCCTGGTGAGTAGATAATTACAGGTAGTGAATTTATTGGTTGCTGTCAAGTTTCGCGAATTCGGTTGTTGGTTTTTTTAAAGTTTAATATTTAATAAACTGTATAAAAATGTACAAGCATATAATAGTACGATCAAATGGTTAGAAGGGATATGCTGCAAGTGCTGGGTGGGGGGGGGGTAGCGCCGACTGCTGCAAGGTGTGAGCAGGTAAGAAAGAAATAACAGAACTGAGCAGGATGTGATATGAGGTTACCACCCTCTACCTGATGCTATCTTATCTCATAACATAAGGGCAGCCCTGAGGGGCAAGGAAGAGAGATAATGTGTGGCATGGAAATACAGGGCAGGAGGTGGTATAAAGAACATGGGAGGGTGCAACATGGTGTCAAGTGGGAATGTGTCCATTTGATCTTTTTAAATTTGGAGCTTACTTCACTACTCAATACATGTCCATTTGATCTTTTTAAATTTGGAGCTTACTTCACTACTCAATACATGTCTGGAGATCAAATAATGATTTACTTTATTTATTTTTTTAAATAAAAATTGTTGACACTATAATTGAGAAATATCTGATGTAAACAGGAGGAGAAATTACCAACTCTAACTTTCTTGATAGACTTAATCTGCTGTCCAATGTGACACTTTCTCTGTCCTACTTCTTCTCTCCAGTTGTAACATTTTTAATAGGTGTTAATCTAGGGCTGTTTGTGTGAGTGTTTATTTATAAGACATTTTTAAAAAATAAACACATGAGTTGCTCTGTCTATGTGCAGATTTAGTATCTCAGAAGGAAAAGTTTCTGTCAAAATGCTTTTTTTAAAAAAATTCATAGGTTGTATTCTTCTATAATTTGATACAGTAATATTTTTCTCATCCGTGGGTTCTTCATCTTTCATTAATGTTCCTGATAATAGCCCATGAGTCCACTTTGGATAGAAATATACATTGTACTACACAACAATTCAATTTGGAGAAATTTTAACACATATTATTCTTAACTTTGATGGCATTCAAAAATCAATATTCGCATTTGTTTTGTTTTTTAAAAAATATTTTTCTTTGAATGAAGTTAAATTCTGGTCAATGTTCAGTTCAGTCAATTTTCAATTAAATTGCAAAATTCTGGACTAAAACCATGTGAGCAAAATCTTTAAGAAACAAATTGTTTACACCAATAGATTGAAGTAGTATCTACTGCTACTAGTTACTTCAGTCCTTCATAATGAGCAGTGAAAACTAAAGAATTCATCCTCCCAACATTGCACTCACTGCCTTGCTTAGGTTTGATGTAGTCAAGATAAACAGCAGTGGGACGTGTGCTGTAGGAATCAAGGGCTCTGCAGGTGGTATTGATAGACTGCAGCACTGATTGATGGAGATGCTGACTGACTTACATACATGAACATATTTAACCTATTTCAGACCATCTAACCCCACCCCAACCTTTTTTTTTCCTCCATCAATCTTAATGCTCATTTAAAAGAACGAAAATGGCTATATAGGGTGTAAGGACTTTGAATAAAGAAGTTAAAACAAATGGATTACCAGCCCTCCTATAGTCTTTTACTTTTTTTTTCCCTTCAACCTTTTTATGTATTACTCTTCTTCAAGTTTAAATCACTACTTTTCTGTTTAACCACCAGATAATTTTTTAATTCCAAAATGTGTCCGCCAACTTAAATTCAGTTGTTAGTATGATTCAAATCCAAACCTTTTCTTTCCTTGCACATTCCCTATCATGTAGTACTATTTCTCTTGGTCCTTGGAAGTTCTTTTGAAACCTTTTCAACCTTTTCTCTTGATACACCCAATGCTAATGCGAGTTGTTTAGAGAAAATGGTGCAAATTATCAAAGTAAAAAGACAAATAACTTACAAGAGGCACACTTTTTTTAGGCGGGCATCCGTTGGTGGGTTTCTGAATCTATTTTAAAAGTTCAATGTGAAAGTCAGCTGTGTTGTATTATTTACTGTAATTTAGCCCTGTCGGCCCATTGACTAAATTAATGCCCTGTCTGCCCATTGACTAAATTAATGCCCTGTTGGCCCATTGACTAAATTATTGCCCTGTTGGTCCATTGACTAAATTAATGCCCTGTCTGCCCATTGACTAAATTAATGCCCTGTTGGTCCATTTACTAAATTAATGCCCTGTTGGTCCATTGACTAAATTAATGCCCTGTCTGCCCATTGACTAAATTAATGCCCTGTCTGCCCATTGACTAAATTAATGCCCTGTTGGTCCATTGACTAAATTAATGCCCTGTCGGGCCATTGACTAAATTAATGCTCTGTTGGTCCATTGACTAAATTAATGCTCTGTTTGTCCATTGACTAAATTAATGCTCTGTTGGTCCATTGACTAAATTAATGCCCTGTCGGCCCATTGACTAAATTAATGCTCTGTTGGTCCATTGACTAAATTAATGCTCTGTTGGTCCATTGACTAAATTAATGCCCTGTCGGCCCATTGACTAAATTATTGCTCTGTTGGTCCATTGACTAAATTAATGCCCTGTTGATCCACTGACTAAATTAATGCCCTGTTGGCCCATTGACTAAATTATTGCCCTGTTGGTCCATTGACTAAATTAATGCCCTGTCTGCCCATTGACTAAATTAATGCCCTGTTGGTCCATTTACTAAATTAATGCCCTGTTGGTCCATTTACTAAATTAATGCCCTGTTGGTCCATTGACTAAATTAATGCCCTGTCTGCCCATTGACTAAATTAATGCCCTGTCTGCCCATTGACTAAATTAATGCCCTGTTGGTCCATTGACTAAATTAATGCCCTGTCGGGCCATTGACTAAATTAATGCTCTGTTGGTCCATTGACTAAATTAATGCTCTCTTTGTCCATTGACTAAATTAATGCTCTGTTGGTCCATTGACTAAATTAATGCTCTGTTGGTCCATTGACTAAATTAATGCTCTGTTGGTCCATTGACTAAATTAGTGCCCTGTCGGCCCATTGACTAAATTAATGCTCTGTTGGTCCATTGACTAAATTAATGCCCTGTCGGCCCATTGACTAAATTAATGCTCTGTTGGTCCATTGACTAAATTAATGCTCTGTTGGTCCATTGACTAAATTAATGCCCTGTCGGCCCATTGACTAAATTATTGCTCTGTTGGTCCATTGACTAAATTAATGCCCTGTTGATCCACTGACTAAATTATTGCTCTGTTGGTCCATTTACTAAATTAATGGTCAGAATGCCCCTAGCAGTAACGTATTTAACAGATTAACCCTACGTCTAGCATTGTTTTAAACACTTACCCTACGTCTAGCATTGTTTTAAACACTTACCCTACGTCTAGCATTGTTTTAAAAACTTACCCTTCGTCTAGCATTGTTTTAAACACTTACCCTACGTCTAGCATTGTTTTAAACACTTACCCTACGTCTAACATTGTTTTAAACACTTACCCTACGTCTAACATTGTTTTAAACACTTAGATTTCTCCTCATTCCTTTGCAAAGTTTTGCTGTTGAGTTAAGACTTTCAAGCTACCACACAGTCATTATAATATTTTGTCCAGTCTTGTATATTATCAAATAATTCCTGTCTATACCATAGATATCTAATACATTACCTTAAAATCTATGATTTTATCTGTAAGTGTATCACTGGTCTAGTTTTCAGAGCTTAATGAAAACTTACGTAAGAAAATGGCCCCCAGAATTTTATGCAGCTCTCACAAATTTAATGAAAACTAAAAAGAAATACACTGGAAAAGATTAACTTATAGAACATTAAGATGATGTCACCAGGTCCAATAATTTAATGTGTATTTGTTTAATGACCTATTGAAATGTTGATACAATTATGGTGGTGAAATTACACTCTCACAAATAATTAAATCTTACAAAATATCTGAACAATGAGCAGCCAAAGTCTGTATGAATGTACAGTTCTAATATTTTGTCTTTGCTTAATGAGAGGAAGTCACAATTTCCCAATGATTGTCTTCACAATAATGTCCCACTGTCATAGCTGTATACAATACCCACTTACTTAAGTTATCAGTTTTGTTAACACATTAGCTTTAAAATTGATTTAGAATAGAGGAACTGTACTTTTAAAACCTGTTTGCAGTACACTTAATTTACTCACTCACACAAATGTTATTTTTTCCAGGCCATTGCTCAGCATGGCGGAGGGCCAGCAAGAGACCCAGCTTATAGCCAAATATGACTACAAAGCTGAGAACTCCCAGGAGCTCACGATGCGCAAAGGTGAGCGACTCTTGCTGGTGGATGATACAAAAGACTGGTGGAAAGTTCGTTCCCCTGACACCGGCAAAGAAGGGTTTGTGCCCTCCAACTTTGTGAAAATCGTCAAACCTAAGGCCTCTCTGTTTTCAACCATCCTGAAAAAGCATGGGGGCAAAAAGAAACCTGATAGTGCCAATAAGCTGCCTACGTCCCACCCGAGTCCACTGATGAACAACGGGGATACGACCATCAGAGCCAGGACTAACGGTAACAATAGCAATATTACAACTGAAACTTTTCAACTGGGCCAGTGCATGCCAGCTTGTGCCAAATATTTCTACACCGCTCAGCGGGGAGATGAGATCTCCTTGTCAAAAGGGGAGAGAATCATGGTGATAGAAAAATCCAGTGATGGCTGGTGGCGGGGAAGGAAAGATGATGGTAGCGTCGGCTGGTTTCCGTCCAATTATGTAGAAGAAGTCAGTTCATCGGGGGGAGGTAACTCTTCAGACAATAACCTCCTCTACTTCACAGCAGCTGAAGCTCGATCTCAGTCCTCACCATCTCACAGCTCAGCGGATATAGTGCTTGCTCTATATCCATTCACTGGGAAGAACTCAGGGGAGCTCAGCTTTGAAAAGGGAGAGAGACTAGAAGTGATGGTCGCTGATCCAGAATCAGAGTGGCTGTCTGTGCGGAACTCTCGTGGGGAGACTGGAGTCGTGCCCGCCAATTATGTGACTCCCGCCTCTGGCTCCGGAGAGGAGGGCAGTGAGCGCGGAACATCGACATCGTCATCCAACCCACAGTCGCAATCCCAGTCCATCTCTTCCATCTCAAACACCTCCATTGCTGCACTGGCCTTGGCCGGCCGCAAACAGTTTCACGTTTCGGGACCTTTGGCTGATAAAGAATGGTATTATGGGAAAATTTCCCGCAATCAGTGTGAGGATATTCTAACCAAGTTTGCCCAGGATGGAGATTTCTTGATTAGGGATAGTGAATCTACGGTAAGGGCTGGTACTTGAATTTACTATTTCTCAGATTCTTTTGATGCACAGTGTTTATTATTTATGTATTATATGTTAATCACTTAAAGCTCTAAGTAGAGTTTGTTCAATAGGACTTTTAATAAATTTGCATGATTTTAAAAAAACAGTTCTAATTTTTTGCTTTAAAAAAACAGTTCTAATTTTGGGCTTTAAAAACCAGTTTATTTGTGTTGGTCAAGTTAGATTATAATGATGTATTGATTTACTTTGAGAAATTATTGTTTCCATGGAATATTGAAAATTAGAAAATGGTCACATTTTAAGCTGTATCTAGATACCATCCAAACTGGCCAATTGTTACCATCAATTTTATTGGCAGCCTTTTTTTTTAATTTTCATATTGGTACAAATTTGAGGCATTTAAAACTTAGATTATCCTGTGTAATGCCTTAATTCTTAAAGTTATATTTAATTTACACATTTGGGTCATTTTATTATTATTATTATATATTAATTTTAATTAATTTTCTATATATAATTCACCTAACGAGTATGTGCAAGTAAGCATGACGAATGACCCTCGATGGGGTCGACCGATCACTGTTGGCAAGCGTAGTGGGAGGAAAAGAAAGAAGAAAGGGGGGGGGGAGGGGTTGGCAGGCAATGATGCTACTTGCATTGTTCCTTCACAGAATAACATATTATTCGTAGTGTAGTGGTTATCATGTTCGCCTTGCACGCGGAAAGCCCTGAGCTGAAGCCCCAGAGTGAACATTTTATTTTTTTTAATTTTTAAAAATGTTTGTTTCTGCTTTTTTTTCCATTACTTCATGCTGCTGTACGTGTCCTTTGTCACAACCCCCCCCCCTCCCCCGTTCTTTGCACTATCAATGATGTGCATGTCTTCATACGCCGAGGGTTGTATCTCGTTTTATATATTTTTTAAAATTAAGATATTTAAAAGATGCATATCAATACAGACATCTTACAATTCATTTTTAAGTACTGATCTTTAAGCTTATGCTGCCTTATAATGTGTATACACACTAACAGCATTGAGAAACATTCAGTTTCACTTCACAATATATTTTATATAATTTATATTCTATTTTCTATTTATCCTACCATATATTTTGGAGCTACAACATTTGTGTGAGTTTGAAAGAAGTTAAAGACTGTAGGTAACGTTTTTATAAATCACATTACTTTCATAAATTTACTTTATAAATACATTACTTTTTTCAACACAGGCTGGCCATTTTACAGTATCTCTTAAAGCACCTGGTCGAAACAAACATTTTCGTGTGAAAAACACATCAGGAGTGCTTGAAATTGGTCAGCAAAAATTCACAAACCTCGAGGACCTTATAGAACATTACAAGAAACATCCTATATTCAAGCAAGAAGCGGAGAAACTTTACCTGGTCAAGCCCTTTGTCTGCCCCTCATCGCAGGATAATTGATGTTGGCCTTTTTTAATGTTTGGAAATCGGTGTAGGATTTGTGTTATAACAAAATGCTGTCATCCAACATAAGCAGCAGCTTTCTACATGAATTTTCTAGTTTTACTGAATGCCTGGCATTTTTTAATTAATATGTTTGGGTGAGATGGCTTCCTTGTGAATGGAGCTGTAACTGTAAGAATAGCTGCATGCTAGACATTACATATTATTAGATGAAAGTTACAC
Organism: Ampullaceana balthica; assembly: GCA_944989445.1. Classification (NCBI taxonomy): domain Eukaryota; kingdom Metazoa; phylum Mollusca; class Gastropoda; family Lymnaeidae; genus Ampullaceana; species Ampullaceana balthica. Next base: position 582,053 of record CALYLW010000595.1, on the reverse strand, counting down.
CTCATTTCTCAGTATGCAGATGTATAAATTCACTTAAAAAGCCAAACTTTATCAAGATACCTATTGGTCTAAGAAGTCATTATTATATTGGCTTAAGAGATTTTTAACATGAGAGTTGCTATAATCATTGATTATCAGTTAAGATTGATATATAAACTTGGTTGAAAAAAAGCTTCTCTTAAAAATCAATTTTCCTGGTTGTTATGATTTGTAGTGTTATTCTAGATCAGGGGTGGCCAGACCTGTAGGAAGTGAGAGCCATTTTATTAATATTCAAAAAATTTTGAGAGCCGCATTGCTCACGTCCCTACCAATGTTCCCTTTAAGCTGCGCGGCTGCGAGATATCTGACCAACGCCCCGCAGCAGTTTAGAATTACCACGCAGGAAAATTTTGTAGAACATTGCACACAAAATGGATGTTGTTCAACTGGGCACACGAGATTTTTTACTTTGCACACGGACTAGCGAATCTTAGAGGGAAAATTGGTCCCTACTCACAATGAAAAATTCCTTTGGTGATTCATTTTTCAAAATTATTATTTATTTGAATTTAATGATTTGAACATTTCAATTGTTTTAATCATAATCGTATGTTGAAGAAATATATGGGTTACAGTTTCTCAATTAACAAACATTTAAACATGAACATTTATGAATAGAAACACGTTGCATAAGACTCACTGTAAACACTAATTGTTATTATTATGGTAAGAAGCCTTTGAACTAGCAAGTTTCTTTAAATCTGGTTGGTAGCTAGTGGTAGCGGTGCGAAGAAGTTCTGTCAGGTGCTGATTACTAGTTACTGCTCGATGCTTTGATTTTATGAACTTCATTGTGGAGTACAAAGATTCACAGCAAAAGGTTGTACCGAAAATGGGTATAAGTCGGCAACTAGCTTTCTTAAGTTGAGGATATTTTACTTCTGGCACGAGCTTCCAGAAATCCATCACAGATTGTGATTTGTGTATCATCGCCAAACCCTGATCTTCCTGTAACTCTGAAAGCTCCATTTCAGCAGACAATGTTCATAGGAGTCTGGACACTGGACACATTTGTTTCTGTCCAGATTATTATTTTTAAACATTCATTTATTTTTGTTATTACAGTGAAAACCAATGAACACTGAACATTATTTTGTTAAAATTCAATAGATTATGTTCTTTTTTAAGTATGGTGGGGACAGGAGTGGAGAGGGTAGGTTAGATAAACAACATTGGCTCGTTAGTCTCAACCATTAACTCAATAATTGGGTGTATTTCAAAGGGAAGTTAGTGTCCTGCCATATAATAAAAGCAGGGGTGTTATTATTAATAACAAACAATACCAACCCCTTATAATTCTCTGGGGTGCGGTCGTGTTTTCATTCATTCAAAGAACCTTATCATTTAGTGTTAATAGATGTTTGTTTCATGTTCAGGGAAAAATGGTGTATCAAATACTTTGTATTTTGTCGGGGACCGTATTTTATTTTTCGTAGACAGATATATATATTCTTAAGCATTTTCCTGTTAAGCGTATTTCACAGCATACATTTCAAATGAAAAGTTCTAATTTGATCAATTGTTCGCGAGTCGCAGTTTGGCCACCGTTGTTCTAGATCATATAACTGAAAAGTTAAATTTGTTACAAAATCAAAACAGTTTATCACTCTGTCTTTATTGGCTTTATCAGATCATTTATTTGACTGGAAACACTAAAATGTTGCTAGATAATCCAGTCTCCCTGATTTCCAAGGGGCCATTGGTTTTCTGAGCAATGGGGGTTGTGGCAGCATTTTGTTAAATCCAACTACCGAGAGATACCATTGATATATATGAAGCCCTGTTCACAAAATTTATAACGGAGAGATACCATTGATAGATATGAAGCCCTGTTCACAAAATTTATAACGGAGAGATAACATTGATAGATATGAAGCCCTGTTCACAAAATTTATAACGGAGAGATAACATTGATAGATATGAAGCACTGTTCACAAAATTTATAACGGAGAGATACCATTGATAGATATGAAGCCCTGTTCACAAAATTTATAATGGAGAGATACCATTGATAGATATGAAGCCCTGTTCACAAAATTTATAACGGAGAGATACCATTGATAGATATGAAGCCCTGTTCACAAAATTTATCAGATTAGGGCTAAAACTAATTTGAATTGAAGTTCTTTACTATTAAAGCCAAGGGCCTTTTCAAAGTTCATTTCACTAGGTTTTTTGTCTTAAATCTGTCAATTTTTCTATATTTATATCGTGACTTTAAAAATAGATTGAACTCTTGTTTGATTATTATCTTCTGGTTACTCTTTAAATGTGGTGCAATGATTGGTTTCTCATTCATTTCAGAAAATGATGATATAAACTTTTAATAAGGGCAATAAAAGAACTTCATAAAACACAATCAATGAATGTATACAAGTTATTTCATGATTAAATGTAGGGATCCACCGATGTGCATGTTTTCCAATATTGCCGATACCGATATCGCCGATATGAGTATTTGCTTGGACAAAAACTAGTGGTTATTTTTGATGACGTCATCCTTAAATTTATGACACGTAATTATTTATATTTTATATGTTAGGCTACTGGTTTAATTAAGACAAGCATAAATTAAGAAACAAATCGTACAACTTCATTTGAATCATAAGTGTGTTTCGATTACGGTTAATACCGTAACAATCGGGATAAAATAACACATCAACACATTTTTATTAATAATAACAAAAACAATCTTAAATATAGATTTAGATTAATTTCTTATTTTTACAAACTACTTTAACTCAAACATTATCAATTATCATAGCACATGTCATGCTGAATTGTGGCTGTACTTATTAACACTAGGACTCTTTTTGGTTCTTTCAATACTGGTATCAGGACCAATATATTAGTTTGTTGAGATATTTATAAATCTAGACGATAAAAAAAAATTCTGAATTTTTTGTTCAAAATGTCACTATCATGAAATATCGGTGACGTCAATATCAGGACCTATACATGCTACCAATATTGATATTGCCGATATCTGGGGCCGATATATATTGGTAGACCCCTAATTAAATATGTTGTGAATGTGTGTCCATAGGTCACATAATGATTTAAGAGCAACATATATTGTGTCTCTTTGTTACCTAGCATCATTGTTAAACATGGTATTTGGTCATTTTGTGAAAATCACTATTAATTTTTTCCTCTAGTTCAATCCATGTCAGTGTTACATATAAAATTTTATTTAAAATTTTTTTAACTTTGAAGATGTTAGCGGGCTAAAAAAAAATTCTTAATATTAATTGTTCAAATGGTGGAGCTAAATATCTTTGGTCATATCACTAGGCTTACATTAAGTGAACAACAAAGTGGTAGTTTATTCCTTCACTGACAATCTTATTAGTTTGAAAGTTATCTTTTCAAGCCTGATAATATGCGAGTATTATTTTGAAAGGTTTCGAAACATTACCCTCTTGGTTTTGTTAGTTCTGCTTGACACTCAGTTGTCAGAGGACCAACTCAATGAAAATATCATTGTATAAAACCTGCAAAATGACAGAATGTTTTTGTTATTATTTAATTTATAGTAGACATGTTGATTTTTTATTTGAATGTTCTTATTGTTTCAAGCAAATCCATTATCAGTTCAAGAAAATAATGTTTGGTTTTTAAAAAAAACATGAAGTCATTTTACCAATGTCTTCCAAACCTGTTCTTTTTCTAATTTCTCTAGTTTATCTCTGGACAACTGTGTGCATTGTAAAAACACTGAGCTGGGACAATGTCAATAGATTTGTTCATCTGAGCCAAAAGGTATTCCCTAATATGTATGTATAATATATAGATGAGTGTGGAGTTACAGGTCGTCTCAAACTCAGTCGTGCAGGATCAATAATAAAACACAATTGTTAATTATTTTGAAAATATTTGTAGCTATAGTAATTTCATGAAAAGCAAATAATAATACTTTTTTCCAAAAGTTCTTATCATTCCTATCTCTAAAAATAATCCAAATTTTATTTTATTTTCATGTTTGGTAGCAAAAGAGAAATGAGATAAATTATGCCAAAATTGCTAAGCCAAGAAATATTTTAAAAGTTGAAACCATATTGCATCAAACATTGTCTCAGACATAACTCACAAATAAATGCTCTTTCATTATTACCAGGACATTGGTTGGGTGGTGTAATAAAAATGGCCACACTTGAATTGTTTCCCTAATTTATTTCTCATGACTCAAACACAATGAGCATGTCTTTTATTATGACAGTTGTTATTTCACTTATCATGTCCACATTGTGTTCTTTACATTTTTCATTAGTTGTTCTAATCAACACAAACTTAGTGCTCTTCTCTTAGTTTTTATTTTGTTTTTTTTTCATATAGCCGTCAGTATCAAAAGACGGACTCTTTTGGTTTGGGTGATTGGCATCTTTCCCATATTGGTATCAAGACTCTGTCCTTCTGTTCTGACGTCACACTGTGCCTTGTTTGATCTGCATAATGCCAAAAAGGCAGTTGACTTCTTGTGCGTTTTTTGTTGGGTTTTTTTATGTTAGGATGTGTTCGTTGACACTGTGGTATTCACTGCAAATCATTGTCTTACTGTCCAGTGTACAGCATGCTCTCAATAATTTTGATACAGCTCAATACAAGCTTAACTTATCTTATAGGATGAAGGAAAGACAAGGATTTTATTTCATTTTTTTTAAATAGTACTTTAGAACTAGAAGAACAGAAAATACATACAATTACGTGTTTTTCAATGTCTTGCAAATAAACACTGCATTTTAATACATGTAGTGTATAAAATCAAGTAAATTTAATTAGCAAAATTTATCTCCAGTAAAAGATGATTTTTGGGGCATTGGACCACAACAATAATAGTTTATCTCTCCTCCCTGACAGTGGTATATGAGAAAAGAACATGAATTCAGCTGATCACAAATCAGTAATGCATACTGAGATATTGAATATATAAATTTATGTTTGGCCAATAATTGACTGATATATTTTGGGTATTCTCTAATTATGTTAGCTCATTCTACTTTTCTTATTTAAAAATGAACTTTATGGTGAGAGTAACAAATTAGTTCTATGAATAGTTATATACAGCAGGAAAAGTCCAACTTTTTATATGCAAAATGTGTAAGACGTTCATATTATATGTTTTTTATGAGGATGCATTTACATTTACAGACTTTTTGTATACTTTTCTTTTTAATCTATAATTACAATACAACTTAAGAGAGTCACATTTGTTCTGAACATTGCAAAAGTAATACATTTTAAAGTGTTAATTTATCCTGCCTAAATATTTCTGCTGCCTTCATTTTTATCTAAATGTTGAATCCTTTTTTCTTTTGTTTTGTTTTTATTTACAAAATCATTTTCTCTGTTTGTGACAATTTTATATGAACTCTAACTGTAATTATTTTCAAATGTTAATGTAAATAATAAATTGCCAAGTTGGACAATGCTAATCTGTGTAAAAGTAAAACAAGTTTGAATGTTTCAATACCATTAGTTTCCAATGAAAGCCTCACTGTTTCCTCTTTCTCTCTCTCTTCTTCCATGGAAGATTTTTAGCATTTACCCATGACTTCCAGTGGCACAATAAATATTTAGTGGAGTAATGGTTCTGGTTGTGTTAATCACATTTTGTCTGTTTATTTATAAAGATACTTAAATGTCAAAGTGGAAACTTTTCTTTAGCCTGCGATTTATTAATATTTTGTATACAACTTGTTATTTGTGAATTGGCTTCTGTTTTTATCTCGCCGTCAGACAGAACACATTTGTAGATCAAATATCCTTACAGTAATTGATCTAATTGTCTGCTTGATCCATTTAGTTTGAAATACATGTACCTTTAATATAGTCTGATCATCTTGTTTGTGGTCTCCCTTGTGTGGATGAGTTTGTGGTTTAAAGTGTTAAAGCTGTCCACAGTCTACTTTTCAGTGATGATATTGTTAGTGCATTTACCCATAAAAGACTCAAGTCTTTTTTTTCCCTAACATATGGTATAAATACCGTATATACTTGTTCTTAGCCCGTTCGTTCATAAGCCGACCCCCCCACTTTTGGAAGAGAAAAGATATTAAAAGTGTGTAACCCGATCGCAAGCCGACCCCCCAAAAATAAAGGGCGGCTTAAACAAAATGCGTACACATTTTTTTAAAACTACAAGCTAAATCGGTCATTATGATTGTTTACTTTGTACTGCCTATCTTTGTGCTTTGTGTCTTTGTTAAGCAAGAGTTAGCGGTATTTTTTAAAAAATGCTTTGGTAAACAGTGACGAAAGCGCGTACATTAAAATTCGTCTTTGAAAACAAAATTTGTAGGACAATTTATTAAAACGTTCACCACAATAAATAAAATGATTAAATAAGGTAAGTGCTGATATTTAATAATATATTATAGCTTCTGGTAGAGCAGTCGAATATTGTATAGTATAATGTAGAAAAGGACATTGATAATCTACAATAACAACACCGATATTCAATATCCATGCAGAAATCCACTATGGCCCGCACATAAGCCGACCCCCCAACTAATTCCCCTAGATTTTGTCCAAAAAAGGTCGGCTTGCGAACGAGTATATGCGGTAAGTTACTGGTATAGTACACACATTTTTGTGAGTGCACCCCCTCACTTTCCTCTACTTAGACCAAAATAAAAAGAGAGGATTTAGTGTTACATTTTTAAGACAGTCTCACCATTCATCAGTTACAAGTTGCACATAGCCCACCAATATAATGATCTACTCATGATATTTAATATTTGCAGTTGGCCCTTGTTGTATTTTATTAGATTTTCTTTTCTTGTGTCATTCAAATGGGGTGGGATAATTCATTCATATAAAATTACAAGGAGGCATTGTTCCATCTTCCATATGACATAATAACAAAGAAGTGAAGTTCATGTTATTTGTGAAACATATTCTGTTGGTTCACTGCTCTATTTAATTTATTTTTTTAAAGTATCAATTAAAACAAGTAAAATTTCAAGGTTGTCTATGAATGATTGTCTCCATTTACAAAAATAAATTGAAATTTTACATATTGTACATGAGATATTTTACAGTACATTTAGTTTCATTTTACTGTACTTTGATTTCATCAAGTTATAATTTTAAATGTGTCTGCTGTTGAAATAGCAATTTATAAGGGCTCCTAATTAATTTTTTGAAGTTCTAATAGTTTGTTTTTTTTAAATATTGTTTCTTTGCCAATGATGTCATCAATTATTTACACTATGTGATTTATTCTTTTTGATGAGTTTTGTTAAATAAAAATATACATGACTGAATAAAGGTTTGCCAAACCTGCACTGATCATGCCCATCAAAGATATGCACATATATTGTACTAGTGCTGGCAATTTTTATCTATAGTCCATCTACACAGACTGTAGTAGAGTTTCTAATGATTGTTTTTATTCAATCTAAACAAAATGTACTGGTTCTCTTAAAGGCTGTGTTTCATCCACCAGCTTAAAGCCAGCACAGCCAATCAAATCACTTGTATGTTGCTTGTTACTATTCTCTTAATGTGTGACACAGAATCAATTAAAAGCCTACAGTTATCAATAGGGTTGGGGGCTGATTTAGAATTTTAATTTCTTTTCTAAGAACGCCACCGACTTGCCTACTATTACTATTCCAACAATTATTACTTAGTAAATAAGTACATGTATTTAAGTAAGCATAATGTACCTAGAGCTGTCCTAGTGATATTGGAAGAAAGCAAGTAGCGTTATACTCAAGTTATACCAAAGAAACCAACAAGATTAGCAGAATTTAAAATACAAATTAAACAACCCCGTAAAAACAAAGATTTTGACTATAAATCCCTTATATATGAGACATAACTAAAACTATTGATTATGTACAAAAGTGACAAACATTTACAGACTGAAACCGAAATTATCTCCCTTGGCTTTAAAACTAGGTCAAAACTCTAGCAGACGACGACTAAATAGTGATTTATATAGATAATAAAACTAAAAATGCATTAATTTAATTACGGTACGTTCGATCGATATGAAATTTTGATACGATGCATTGTTAGGTGAGACGGGTCCGTGTGCCAAATTTCAGCTCGATGGCTTCACTAGAAGTGGGTCATTTTCGACTTTTGTTTTTCTAAATAGTGATTTATATAGGTAAACTAAAAATGCATTGATTTAATTACGGTACGTTCGATCGATCTGAAATTTTGATACGATGCATTGTTAGGTGAGACGGGTCCGTGTGCCAAATTTCAGCTCGATGGCTTCACTGGAAGTGGGTCATTTTCGACTTTTGTTTTTCCGCGGGCGGACGGGCGTCGCGGTACGACGGTCGAGTGACGAACGAACTATGAGACGGCGGTGAAGTTAATATAAGGGATTTAAAAACATTGATTTCATTAAAATGACTTTCAATTGCTAGTTTGAATAATTAATATTTTTTAGGGTACCCTATGCCTATTGCTAATAGTTGTGGTAACATAACATTTTTGTCTGCAGACTGCAAGAAATTTCAAACAAAATGGTAGCTTTAATACAGCAGCATCTCCTTCCAATGTGTCTGTTTGATTTATAACAGCATCCTTTCTCATAAATGTCAAATCATGAATAGCAAAGCTGGATTGCTGCTTTTTTAAAAATAAAAAATCCATCCCTATCTTTAAGATTTTTTTCATTTCCCTAGTTTTTGAATAAGTCAATAGTTTGTAAATTCCACTGTGGGTGATTGTTGGTCATGTCATCTGACCTGTGTGCCATGACTTCCATCACATATAACTGTAGGAGCTTTTTGACATCCATATTTGACTTTGACGTCTTCAGATTCATTACATGATGTGACTATTTAAAGTTAGACACTTATCATACATCATTTGTTGGTGTAATATCTGAAGGGAGAAAACTCATACTGCCACTTAGTTACCAGCTTTACCAGTCATGAAAATATCAAGACATCCTAGTGTCACCACTGACATGACATGAACACTGAAAAATAAACCCCATCAAAAAATCCTTTCTCTATCTCAAGTTTTTTATTGTTTTTTTTTACATCAGCAAACAAGTAATTAACTAATTTTCCCGTTCTGGCATTACACATTGATTACATAGACTACAGAAGAAAGCTAGTAAACTAACACTAACTCTAATTCATCATCCTGAGATTGAAGTATTTGATGAAAAATGCTGTTGTAAAACTGAATCACTTTTGGATGATACCCTAGTCATCAAGTTAACTGAGATCAGATCAACGGAGAAGAGTTTCTCTTTCAATTAGAACTCAAATACAAAAATAAATGCATGTGTAAGAATGTAGCAGTGACTGAGAAATAAGTTTAAACTATCCTCAATTGAGTCATTGTCACAAAGGGAGATTATGATGGTTGATATTTACATGAGTGAAATAATTTAGACCTGTGATTTAAATGTGTTGTCTTGATTAAAATTCATGTATTTACTTGAGTGCTGGAAATGGATGCAGGCATGTACTATGTAAATATAAAAGTATCCTATGTGCTGAGCTCCCATGGAAGACTTTAGATGATACTCTCAAGGCATTTCACAGACAAATGTTGTGTCATGGTGTGAATTTGGTTTGTTAATTGGTAGTTTGATCTCTGACTTCCTTACTGTTGCTCCCTTTTATCTTCTTACTTCCTAGATGTTTTATAGACAATCAAATGTTTCTTCTTTTTTTTTATGCATCATCATTGTCCCTGTAACTAGATTTATTTTTTTTTCATTTTTTAAAATAAATTGAAGAGTTTTCTAACATTCCCCTTTCACAGCAGTGGAATTTAAAGTTTTCCTGTACTATAAACACTGGAACTCATGGTTACTTGTTAATCATTCTATTTTTGAAAATCTCACAATTTTTAGTCCTCTATGATTTTTCAGTCCGTTAAATTTGAATGAAATGTACAAAAGAACACTGAAAAGTTTTTAAATAATTTAAAGTTCACTCAAAACTATGTGTTAGAAAACTTTCATGGTTTAAAGAATGTCCCTCTTAATAGATGATCGCACCTGGCAACACTTCTCTTCTGGACAAATAAAACATTGAAGAAAATAATTAAGCAGTTGCTATTAAGGATTTTGAATTATTTCATACATTATAAAATATTTCAGATTGCTAAAGGAGATACTTAAATACATTTTATGTTTCAAATGTTGCACCTTTCATGTTCCATAATTTTACTTGTTTTCATATAAATTATTTATGTTAAGTTATAACACACACACAAAATGTAATATCTTTCCTGATGCTGGATATTACAAATATCTCCAATGTGCTTTGTCTTTATGCCTAAGATATAATGCTTAAAACTGGGGGCAATTATTTGAAATGCAGTGGGTTAAAAGTAGAACCTTGCCTCAATCCAACAAGCACCAGAGACTCTAAAGCTAAACCTTTTTAACTAGTCTTGTGTTTAGTCTATTGTTTATTAGAAACTGTCTTCTTCTATAAAATGTGAGACCTTTGTGCTATTGACAGTCTCTTAGTTGACAGTTTGCCATCAGCAGGGGGTCTACTTCCAAAAACACAAGTGTTTAAAATGTATCTTATATGATTGTAATAAAAACAAGTGTTAGCCATTTTCTCTACATTGTATCCCTATTTGAGTTTGACTGTTGATGATGTCAAATATGAGCTAGTAACAAAAATAGTGTACCCTTATATTAAATCAATGTCATTTTAATAAAATACTGATGTTCATGTAGATACTAGATAATTGAAACAATTACACTATTGTATATCCATCCATAAATATGAATATTTTAAAAAGTTATTTATCATGTTTGATATGATTAATGTTGTATATATATATGATAGACATCTTTTGTTGTTGAAAGAATGGTTAACCCTAAAATGGACTGCAAGTGTACATATTGACTAGCTGCAGGATGTACATAGTAATAATTACTAAGTCATAACTCTCAATTTCTTGTATGTATTTATTGTTTATTGTATTTTAAATTCATGTTTTGTTTATCTATCTATAGGAGTATTTCTTAAAATGAATGTCAATATAATTTATGACACCTTTAAATTCATACAAGCTTACCATTTGGAATATTAAAATGAACTGTAATTGTGAAAAGATTCTGTCTGTGTATTCACTTTGTTTTGACTAAACCCTAAAGGTCATTTATCTCCAAAGAAAGTATTTTCCACCATCAGCTTCGCCCACTGGCAGTACCACAATACAACACGTGTTTGAAACTTGCCACAACCATGACGTTAATCCCTGGCGACCACGCTTCTTCATGTGACTACTACATCTACCTGCTTGACCATGTGACTATACTACATCTACCTGCTTGACCATGTGTCTATACTACATCTACCATCTCAACCATGTGACTATACTACATCTACCATCTCAACCATGTGACTATACTACATCTACCATCTCAACCATGTGACTATACTACATCTACCATCTCAACCATGTGACTATACTACATCTACCTCCTTGACCATGTGTCTATACTACATCTACCATCTCAACCATGTGACTATACTACATCTACCATCTCAACGATGTGACTATACTACATCTACCATCTCAACCATGTGACTATACTACATCTACCATCTCAACGATGTGACTATACTACATCTACCATCTCAACCATGTGACTATACTACATCTACCTGCTTGACCATGTGTCTATACTACATCTACCATCTCAACCATGTGACTATACTACATCTACCTCCTTGACCATGTGACTATACTACATCTACCTGCTTGACCATGTGTCTATACTACATCTACCATCTCAACCATGTGACTATACTACATCTACCATCTCAACCATGTGACTATACTACATCTACCATCTCAACCATGTGACTATACTACATCTACCATCTCAACCATGTGACTATACTACATCTACCTCCTTGACCATGTGTCTATACTTCATCTACCATCTCAACCATGTGACTATACTACATCTACCATCTCAACCATGTGACTATACTACATCTACCATCTCAACCATGTGACTATACTACATCTACCATCTCAACCATGTGACTATACTACATCTACCATCTCAACCATGTGACTATACTACATCTACCATCTCAACCATGTGACTATACTACATCTACCTGCTTGACCATGTGACTGACTATACTACATCTACCATCTCAACCATGTGTCTATACTACATCTACCTGCTTGACCATGTGTCTATACTACATCTACCATCTCAACCATGTGACAATACTACATCTACCTCCTTGACCATGTGACAATACTACATCTACCATCTCAACCATGTGACTATACTACATCTACCATCTCAACCATGTGACTATACTACATCTACCATCTCAACCATGTGACTATACTACATCTACCATCTCAACCATGTGACTATACTACATCTACCATCTCAACCATGTGACTATACTACATCTACCTCCTTGACCATGTGACTATACTACATCTACCTCCTTGACCATGTGACAATACTACATCTACCATCTCAACCATGTGACTATACTACATCTACCTCCTTGACCATGTGACTATACTACATCTACCATCTCAACCATGTGTCTATACTACATCTACCATCTCAACCATGTGACTATACTACATCTACCTGCTTGACCATGTGTCTATACTACATCTACCTGCTTGACCATGTGACTATACTACATCTACCTCCTTGACCATGTGACTATACTACATCTACCTCCTTGACCATGTGACTATACTACAACTACCTCCTTGACCATGTGACAATACTACATCTACCATCTCAACCATGTGACTATACTACATCTACCTCCTTGACCATGTGACTATACTACATCTACCTCCTTGACCATGTGACAATACTACATCTACCATCTCAACCATGTGACTATACTACATCTACCTCCTTGACCATGTGACTATACTACATCTACCATCTCAACCATGTGACTATACTACATCTACCATCTCAACCATGTGACTATACTACATCTACCATCTCAACGATGTGACTATACTACATCTACCATCTCAACCATGTGACTATACTACATCTACCTGCTTGACCATGTGTCTATACTACATCTACCTGCTTGACCATGTGTCTATACTACATCTACCTGCTTGACCATGTGACTATACTACATCTACCATCTCAACCATGTGACTATACTACATCTACCATCTCAACCATGTGACTATACTACATCTACCATCTCAACCATGTGACTATACTACATCTACCATCTCACTACCATGTGTCTATACTACATCTACCTGCTTGACCATGTGACTATACTACATCTACCATCTCAACCATGTGACTATACTACATCTACCATCTCAACGATGTGACTATACTACATCTACCATCTCAACCATGTGACTATACTACATCTACCTGCTTGACCATGTGTCTATACTACATCTACCTGCTTGACCATGTGACTATACTACATCTACCTGCTTGACCATGTGACTATACTACATCTACCATCTCAACGATGTGACTATACTACATCTACCATCTCAACCATGTGACTATACTACATCTACCATCTCAACCATGTGACTATACTACATCTACCATCTCAACCATGTGACTATACTACATCTACCATCTCAACCATGTGACTATACTACATCTAACATCTCAACCATGTGACTATACTACATCTACCATCTCAACCATGTGTCTATACTACATCTACCTGCTTGACCATGTGACTATACTACATCTACCATCTCAACCATGTGACTATACTACATCTACCATCTCAACGATGTGACTATACTACATCTACCATCTCAACCATGTGACTATACTACATCTACCTGCTTGACCATGTGTCTATACTACATCTACCATCTCAACCATGTGACAATACTACATCTACCTCCTTGACCATGTGACAATACTACATCTACCATCTCAACCATGTGACTATACTACATCTACCATCTCAACCATGTGACTATACTACATCTACCATCTCAACCATGTGACTATACTACATCTACCATCTCAACCATGTGACTATACTACATCTACCATCTCAACCATGTGACTATACTACATCTACCTGCTTGACCATGTGTCTATACTACATCTACCATCTCAACCATGTGACTATACTACATCTACCATCTCAACCATGTGTCTATACTACATCTACCTGCTTGACCATGTGACTATACTACATCTACCATCTCAACCATGTGTCTATACTACATCTACCTGCTTGACCATGTGTCTATACTACATCTACCTGCTTGACCATGTGACTATACTACATCTACCTGCTTGACCATGTGTCTATACTACATCTACCATCTCAACCATGTGTCTATACTACATCTACCTGCTTGACCATGTGACTATACTACATCTACCATCTCAACCATGTGACTATACTACATCTACCTCCTTGACCATGTGACAATACTACATCTACCATCTCAACCATGTGACTATACTACATCTACCATCTCAACCATGTGTCTATACTACATCTACCTGCTTGACCATGTGTCTATACTACATCTACCTGCTTGACCATGTGTCTATACTACATCTACCTGCTTGACCATGTGTCTATACTACATCTACCTCCTTGACCATGTGACAATACTACATCTACCTGCTTGACCATGTGACAATACTACATCTACCATCTCAACCATGTGACTATACTACATCTACCTGCTTGACCATGTGACTATACTACATCTACCATCTCAACCATGTGACTTTACTACATCTACCATCTCAACCATGTGACTATACTACATCTACCATCTCAACCATGTGACTATACTACATCTACCATCTCAACCATGTGACTATACTACATCTACCATCTCAACCATGTGACTATACTACATCTACCATCTCAACCATGTGACTATACTACATCTACCATCTCAACCATGTGACTATACTACATCTACCTCCTTGACCATGTGACTATACTACATCTACCATCTCAACCATGTGACTATACTACATCTACCATCTCAACCATGTGACTATACTACATCTACCTCCTTGACCATGTGACTATACTACATCTACCTCCTTGACCATGTGACTATACTACATCTACCATCTCAACCATGTGACTATACTACATCTACCTGCTTGACCATGTGACTATACTACATCTACCTGCTTGACCATGTGACTATACTACATCTACCTGCTTGACCATGTGACTATACTACATCTACCTGCTTGACCATGTGTCTATACTACATCTACCATCTCAACCATGTGACTATACTACATCTACCATCTCAACCATGTGACTATACTACATCTACCATCTCAACCATGTGACTATACTACATCTACCTGCTTGACCATGTGACTATACTACATCTACCATCTCAACCATGTGACTATACTACATCTACCATCTCAACCATGTGACTATACTACATCTACCATCTCAACCATGTGACTATACTACATCTACCATCTCAACCATGTGACTATACTTCATCTACCATCTCAACCATGTGACTATACTACATCTACCATCTCAACCATGTGACTATACTACATCTACCATCTCAACCATGTGACTATACTACATCTACCATCTCAACCATGTGACTATACTACATCTACCATCTCAACCATGTGACTATACTACATCTACCATCTCAACCATGTGACTATACTACATCTACCATCTCAACCATGTGACTATACTACATCTACCTGCTTGACCATGTGTCTATACTACATCTACCATCTCAACCATGTGACTATACTACATCTACCATCTCAACCATGTGACTATACTACATCTACCATCTCAACCATGTGACTATACTACATCTACCTCCTTGACCATGTGTCTATACTACATCTACCTGCTTGACCATGTGTCTATACTACATCTACCTGCTTGACCATGTGTCTATACTACATCTACCATCTCAACCATGTGACTATACTACATCTACCATCTCAACCATGTGACTATACTACATCTACCATCTCAACCATGTGACTATACTACATCTACCATCTCAACCATGTGACTATACTACATCTACCATCTCAACCATGTGACTATACTACATCTACCTCCTTGACCATGTGACTATACTACATCTACCTCCTTGACCATGTGACAATACTACATCTACCATCTCAACCATGTGACTATACTACATCTACCTCCTTGACCATGTGACTATACTACATCTACCATCTCAACCATGTGACTATACTACATCTACCATCTCAAACAATTGACTATACTACATCTACCATCTCAACGATGTGACTATACTACATCTACCATCTCAACCATGTGACTATACTACATCTACCTGCTTGACCATGTGTCTATACTACATCTACCTGCTTGACCATGTGACTATAGTACATCTACCATCTCAACCATGTGTCTATACTACATCTACCATCTCAACCATGTGACTATACTACATCTACCATCTCAACCATGTGACTATACTACATCTACCATCTCAACCATGTGACTATACTACATCTACCATCTCAACCATGTGACTATACTACATCTACCATCTCAACCATGTGACTATACTACATCTACCATCTCAACCATGTGACTATACTACATCTACCTGCTTGACCATGTGACTATACTACATCTACCTCCTTGACCATGTGACAATACTACATCTACCTGCTTGACCATGTGACAATACTACATCTACCATCTCAACCATGTGACTATACTACATCTACCTCCTTGACCATGTGACTATACTACATCTACCATCTCAACCATGTGTCTATACTACATCTACCATCTCAACCATGTGACTATACTACATCTACCATCTCAACCATGTGACTATACTACATCTACCATCTCAACCATGTGACTATACTACATCTACCATCTCAACCATGTGACTATACTACATCTACCTGCTTGACCATGTGACTATACTACATCTACCATCTCAACCATGTGACTATACTACATCTACCTGCATGACCATGTGACTATACTACATCTACCATCTCAACCATGTGACTATACTACATCTACCATCTCAACCATGTGACTATACTACATCTACCTCCTTGACCATGTGACTATACTACATCTACCATCTCAACCATGTGACTATACTACATCTACCTCCTTGACCATGTGACTATACTACATCTACCATCTCAACCATGTGACTATACTACATCTACCATCTCAACCATGTGACTATACTACATCTACCTGCTTGACCATGTGTCTATACTACATCTACCATCTCAACCATGTGACTATACTACATCTACCATCTCAACCATGTGTCTATACTACATCTACCTGCTTGACCATGTGACTATACTACATCTACCATCTCAACCATGTGTCTATACTACATCTACCTGCTTGACCATGTGTCTATACTACATCTACCTGCTTGACCATGTGACTATACTACATCTACCTGCTTGACCATGTGTCTATACTACATCTACCATCTCAACCATGTGTCTATACTACATCTACCTGCTTGACCATGTGACTATACTACATCTACCATCTCAACCATGTGACTATACTACATCTACCTCCTTGACCATGTGACAATACTACATCTACCATCGCAACCATGTGACTATACTACATCTACCATCTCAACCATGTGTCTATACTACATCTACCTGCTTGACCATGTGTCTATACTACATCTACCTGCTTGACCATGTGTCTATACTACATCTACCTGCTTGACCATGTGTCTATACTACATCTACCTCCTTGACCATGTGACAATACTACATCTACCTGCTTGACCATGTGACAATACTACATCTACCATCTCAACCATGTGACTATACTACATCTACCTGCTTGACCATGTGACTATACTACATCTACCATCTCAACCATGTGACTTTACTACATCTACCATCTCAACCATGTGACTATACTACATCTACCATCTCAACCATGTGACTATACTACATCTACCATCTCAACCATGTGACTATACTACATCTACCTGCTTGACCATGTGACTATACTACATCTACCTGCTTGACCATGTGACTATACTACATCTACCATCTCAACCATGTGACTATACTACATCTACCTCCTTGACCATGTGACTATACTACATCTACCATCTCAACCATGTGACTATACTACATCTACCATCTCAACCATGTGACTATACTACATCTACCTCCTTGACCATGTGACTATACTACATCTACCTCCTTGACCATGTGACTATACTACATCTACCATCTCAACCATGTGACTATACTACATCTACCTGCTTGACCATGTGACTTTACTACATCTACCTGCTTGACCATGTGACTATACTACATCTACCTGCTTGACCATGTGACTATACTACATCTACCTGCTTGACCATGTGTCTATACTACATCTACCATCTCAACCATGTGACTATACTACATCTACCATCTCAACCATGTGACTATACTACATCTACCATCTCAACCATGTGACTATACTACATCTACCTGCTTGACCATGTGACTATACTACATCTACCATCTCAACCATGTGACTATACTACATCTACCATCTCAACCATGTGACTATACTACATCTACCATCTCAACCATGTGACTATACTACATCTACCATCTCAACCATGTGACTATACTTCATCTACCATCTCAACCATGTGACTATACTACATCTACCATCTCAACCATGTGACTATACTACATCTACCATCTCAACCATGTGACTATACTACATCTACCATCTCAACCATGTGACTATACTACATCTACCATCTCAACCATGTGACTATACTACATCTACCATCTCAACCATGTGACTATACTACATCTACCATCTCAACCATGTGACTATACTACATCTACCATCTCAACCATGTGACTATACTACATCTACCATCTCAACCATGTGACTATACTACATCTACCATCTCAACCATGTGACTATACTACATCTACCATCTCGACCATGTGACTATACTACATCTACCTGCTTGACCATGTGACTATACTACATCTACCATCTCAACCATGTGACTATACTACATCTACCATCTCAACCATGTGACTATACTACATCTACCTCCTTGACCATGTGACTATACTACATCTACCATCTCAACCATGTGACTATACTACATCTACCTGCTTGACCATGTGACTATACTACATCTACCATCTCAACCATGTGACTATACTACATCTACCATCTCAACCATGTGACTATACTACATCTACCTCCTTGACCATGTGACTATACTACATCTACCATCTCAACCATGTGACTATACTACATCTACCATCTCAACCATGTGACTATACTACATCTACCATCTCAACCATGTGACTATACTACATCTACCATCTCAACCATGTGACTATACTACATCTACCATCTCAACCATGTGACTATACTACATCTACCATCTCAACCATGTGACTATACTACATCTACCATCTCAACCATGTGACTATACTACATCTACCTGCTTGACCATGTGACTATACTACATCTACCATCTCAACCATGTGACTATACTACATCTACCATCTCAACCATGTGACTATACTACATCTACCATCTCAACCATGTGACTATACTACATCTACCTGCTTGACCATGTGACTATACTACATCTACCATCTCAACCATGTGACTATACTACATCTACCATCTCAACCATGTGACTATACTACATCTACCATCTCAACCATGTGACTATACTACATCTACCATCTCAACCATGTGACTATACTACATCTACCATCTCAACCATGTGACTATACTACATCTACCATCTCAACCATGTGACTATACTACATCTACCATCTCAACCATGTGACTATACTACATCTACCATCTCAACCATGTGACTATACTACATCTACCATCTCAACCATGTGACTATACTACATCTACCATCTCAACCATGTGACTATACTACATCTACCATCTCAACCATGTGACTATACTACATCTACCATCTCAACCATGTGACTATACTACATCTACCATCTCGACCATGTGACTATACTACATCTACCTCCTTGACCATGTGACTATACTACATGTACCATCTCAACCATGTGACTATACTACAACTACCATCTCAACCATGTGACTATACTACATCTACCATCTCAACCATGTGACTATACTACATCTACCATCTCAACCATGTGACTATACTACATCTACCTCCTTGACCATGTGACTATACTACATCTACCATCTCAACCATGTGACTATACTACATCTACCATCTCAACCATGTGACTATACTACATCTACCATCTCAACCATGTGACTATACTACATCTACCATCTCAACCATGTGACTATACTACATCTACCTCCTTGACCATGTGACTATACTACATGTACCATCTCAACCATGTGACTATACTACAACTACCATCTCAACCATGTGACTATACTACATCTACCATCTCAACCATGTGACTATACTACATCTACCATCTCAACCTACCATTGTCATCTCCTCTTAGAACTAGAGGATAGGAAAAAACAAAGTATCATTTAAAAATCTTTAATTAATTTTTTATTTTTAATTCAAAATAAAACCCTCTACCCAGTAATACCTTTACATAGATGTAAGACAATAGCTTAAGTTATATTCTGAAGTTATTTTCTCGCCTGGTATAGTTTGAATAATATTTCAATAATGAGCCAATCAAAATCCAAGTAATGTTCCCAGGCAAATTTTACTGCATATCAGTCCTGAATCCAATGTTGACACACACACACCAGTTCCTGGTAAACAATAAAATAAACAGATCATACTTAAGTGATATTCTGGGCCCATTTACCAAGAGAAATTACAATTTAAGAAACACCAGTAAGTGTTCGTTATTTATTGTGATATTAAGTGCAAGAAATAGAAATCTTTAGAAAGACAAGGCTCATTTTTTAATACATCAGTGATTTCAAAACTGAAATGGCCCATTACTACTGCACCTTCTGGCTTCCAGAACTATATACACTTTGGGTTTTGTCATTTTCTCATCTGTCCACTTCTTCTTCAGGCTGGCAACTAGACATGTACACAAAATATCCTGACAGTTCTATCCACTCCTTCAGGCTAGCAACTAGACATGTACACAAAATATCCTGACAGTTTTAACATGTTAAGATCAACTTGAAATAACATCTTCAGAAATCCTACTACATGAAATCAAGATCCCACCACGAAAGACCATTTCTAGGCTGTACATTGTATTTGTAAATGATTGAGAATTGAAATGACAATTTTGAACAGCACCTACTTGATTAATGCAGTTAGAGGAATTTATTGACACAAATGGAAACCATTCATTTTCCTATACAAAGATCAATCCAAAAATGTATTGAAACTTTCACTCCCACAGTGTTAATTTGTTTAAGCTATGTTATTCTCATTAATACATTTGTTAATATTTAAGGAGAAAGCAAAGCTCACAATGTAAATAGCTGGGATTCAAGAGCAAAACACATGGATGAAACTTACATTAGAGGTGGTTAGCATAAAATAACTATACCATTGGGGCAAGCTTACATTAGATGTGATTATCATAAAATAACTATACCATTGGGCCGAGCTTACATTAGATGTGATTATCATAAAATAACTATACCATTGGGGCAAGCTTACATTAGATGTGATTATCATAAAATAACTATACCATTGGGCCAAGCTTACATTAGATGTGATTATCATAAAATAACTATACCATTGGGGCAAGCTTACATTAGATGTGGTCATCAAAGAATATCTAAAGAATTCAGGCAATCTTCAGGCTCAATAAATCATGACCTTTGGCAAATGGCATTTAACAATGTGCTGTCCAATCAAATTCTTTGTTTTCATTATAACAAGCTGATGCTCTTTAAGTGGTGAATTTTAGCACACACACTAGTGAATTTTATGTGGTGCAAATGATGTATTTGTGTATATATGCCCTAGTGAATTTTATGTGGTGCAAGTGATGTATTTGTGTATAAATATGCCCTAGTGAATTTTATGTGATGCAAGTGATGTATTTGTGTATAAATATGCCCTAGTGAATTTTATGTGGTGCAAGTGATGTATTTGTGTATAACTATGCCCTAGTGAATTTTATGTGATGCAAGTGATGTATTTGTGTATAAATATGCCCTAGTGAATTTTATGTGGTGCAAGTGATGTATTTGTGTATATATATGCCCTAGTGAATTTTATGTGATGCAAGTGATGTATTTGTGTATATATATGCCCTAGTGAATTTTATGTGGTGCAAGTGATGTATTTGTGTATATATATGCCCTAGTGAATTTTATGTGGTGCAAGTGATGTATTTGTGTATAAATATGCCCTAGAGAATTTTATGTGATGCAAGTGATGTATTTGTGTATATATATGCCCTAGCGAATTTTATGTGATGCAAGTGATGTATTTGTGTATATATATGCCCTAGTGAATTTCATGTGATGCAAGTGATGTATTTGTGTATATATATGCCCTAGTGAATTTCATGTGATGCAAGTGATGTATTTGTATATATATGCCCTAGTGAATTTTATGTGATGCAAGTGATGTATTTGTATATATATGCCCTAGTGAATTTCATGTGATGCAAGTGATGTATTTGTAAATATATGCCCTAGTGAATTTTATGTGATGCAAGTGATGTATTTGTATATATATGCCCTAGTGAATTTCATGTGATGCAAGTGATGTATTTGTGTATATATGCCCTAGTGAATATCATGTGATGCAAGTGATGTATTTGTATATATATGCCCTAGTGAATTTCATATGGTGCAAGTGATGTATTTGTATATATATATATGCCCTAGTGAATTTCATGTGATGCAAGTTATGTATTTGTGTATATATGCCCTAGTGAATTTCATGTGATGCAAGTGATGTATTTGTATATATATATATGCCCTTGGTAATTTCATGTGGTGCAAGTGATGTATTTGTGTATATATATGTCCTAGTGAATTTTTGTGATGCAAGTGATGTATTTGTGTATATATGCCCTAGTGAATTTCATGTGATGCAAGTGATGTATTTGTGTATATATATGCCCTAGTGAATTTCATGTGATGCAAGTGATGTATTTGTGTATATATGCCCTAGTGAATTTCATATGATGCAAGTGATGTATTTGTATATATATGCCCTAGTGAATTTCATGTGATGCAAGTGATGTATTTGTGTATATATGCCCTAGTGAATTTCATGTGATGCAAGTGATGTATTTGTATATATATGCCCTAGTGAATTTCATGTGGTGCAAGTGATGTATTTGTGTATATATATGCCCTATTGAATTTCATGTGGTGCAAGTGATGTATTTGTGTATATATATGCCCTAGTGAATTGCATGTGGTGCAAGTGATATATTTGTATATATATGCCCTAGTGAATTTCATGTGGTGCAAGTGATGTATTTGTATATATATGCCCTATAAATTTCATGTGATGCAAGTGATGTATTTGTATATATATGCCCTAGTGAATTTCATGTGATGCAAGTGATGTATTTGTATATATATATGCCCTAGTGAATTTCATGTGGTGCAAATGATGTATTTGTGTATATATATGCCCTAGTGAATTTCATGTGGTGCAAGTGATGTATTTGTGTATATATGCCCTAGTGAATTTCATGTGATGCAAGTGATGTATTTGTGTATATATGCCGTGGTGAATTTCATGTGATGCAAGTGATGTATTTGTATATATATGCCCTATTGAATTTCATGTGATGCAAGTGATGTATTTGTATATATATGCCCTAGTGAATTTTATGTGATGCAAATGATGTATTTGTATATATATGCCCTAGTGAATTTCATGTGATGCAAGTGATGTATTTGTATATATATGCCCTAGTGAATTTCATGTGGTGCAAGTGATGTATTTGTGTATATATATGCCCTAGTGAAGTTCATGTGGTGCAAGTGATGTATTTGTGTATATATATGCCCTAGTGAATTGCATGTGGTGCAAGTGATATATTTGTATATATATGCCCTAGTGAATTTCATGTGGTGCAAGTGATGTATTTGTTTATATATGCCCTATGAATTTCATATGATGCAAGTGATGTATTTGTATATATATGCCCTAGTGAATTTCATTTGATGCAAGTGATGTATTTGTATATATATATATGCCCTAGTGAATTTCATGTGGTGCAAGTGATGTATTTGTGTATATATATGCCCTAGTGAATTTCATGTGGTGCAAGTGATGTATTTTTGTATATATGCCCTAGTGAATTTCATGTGATGCAAGTGATGTATTTGTGTATATATGCCGTGGTGAATTTCATGTGATGCAAGTGATGTATTTGTATATATATGCCCTAGTGAATTTCATGTGATGCAAGTGATGTATTTGTATATATATGTCCTATGAATTTCATGTGATGCAAGTGATGTATTTGTATATATATGCCCTAGTGAATTTCATTTGATGCAAGTGATGTATTTGTATATATATATATGGCCTAGTGAATTTCATGTGGTGCAAGTTATGTATTTGTGTATATATATGCCCTAGTGAATTTCATGTGGTGCAAGTGATGTATTTGTGTATATATGCCCTAGTGAATTTCATGTGGTGCAAGTGATGTATTTGTGTATATATGCCCTAGTGAATTTCATGTGATGCAAGTGATGTATGTGTGTATATATGCCCTAGTGACTTTCATGTGATGCAATTGATGTATTTGTATATATATGCCCTAGTGAATTTCATGTGGTGCAAGTGATGTATTTGTGTATATATATGCCCTAGTGCATTTCATGTGGTGCAAGTGATGTATTTGTGTATATATGCCCTAGTGAATTTCATGTGATGCAAGTGATGTATTTGTGTATATATGCCCTAGTGAATTTCATGTGGTGCAAGTGATGTATTTGTGTATATATATGCCCTAGTGCATTTCATGTGGTGCAAGTGATGTATTTGTGTATATATGCCCTAGTGAATTTCATGTGATGCAAGTGATGTATTTGTATATATATGCCCTATGAATTTCATGTGATGCAAGTGATGTATTTGTATATATATGCCCTAGTGAATTTCATGTGGTGCAAATGATGTATTTGTGTATATATATGCCCTAGTGAATTTCATGTGGTGCAAGTGATGTATTTGTGTATATATGCCCTAGTGAATTTCATGTGATGCAAGTGATGTATTTGTGTATATATGCCCTGGTGAATTTCATGTGATGCAAGTGATGTATTTGTATATATATGCCCTAGTGAATTTCATGTGATGCAAGTGATGTATTTGTATATATATGCCCTAGTGAATTTTATGTGATGCAAGTGACGTATTTGTATATATATGCCCTAGTGAATTTCATGTAATGCAAGTGATGTATTTGTGTATATATGCCCTAGTGAATTTCATGTGGTGCAAGTGATGTATTTGTGTATATATATGCCCTAGTGCATTTCATGTGGTGCAAGTGATGTATTTGTGTATATATGCCCTAGTGAATTTCATGTGATGCAAGTGATATATTTGTATATATATGCCCTATGAATTTCATGTGATGCAAGTGATGTATTTGTATATATATGCCCTAGTGAATTTCATGTGGTGCAAATGATGTATTTGTGTATATATATGCCCTAGTGAATTTCATGTGGTGCAAGTGATGTATTTGTGTATATATGCCCTAGTGAATTTCATGTGATGCAAGTGATGTATTTGTGTATATATGCCCTGGTGAATTTCATGTGATGCAAGTGATGTATTTGTATATATATGCCCTAGTGAATTTCATGTGATGCAAGTGATGTATTTGTATATATATGCCCTAGTGAATTTTATGTGATGCAAGTGATGTATTTGTATATATATGCCCTAGTGAATTTCATGTGATGCAAGTGATGTATTTGTATATATATGCCCTAGTGAATTTCATGTGGTGCAAGTGATGTATTAGTGTATATATATGCCCTAGTGAATTTCATGTGATGCAAGTGATGTATTTGTGTATATATGCCCTAGTGACTTTCATGTGATGCAAGTGATGTATTTGTATATATATGCCCTAGTGAATTTTATGTGATGCAAGTGATGTATTTGTATATATATGCCCTAGTGAATTTCATGTGATGCAAGTGATGTATTTGTATATATATGCCCTAGTGAATTTCATGTGGTGCAAGTGATGCATTTGTGTATATATATGCCCTAGTGAATTTCATGTGGTGCAAGTGATGTATTTGTGTATATATATGCCCTAGTGAATTTCATGTGGTGCAAGTGATGTATTTGTGTTTATATATGCCCTAGTGCATTTCATGTGGTGCAAGTGATGTATTTGTGTATATATGCCCTAGTGAATTTCATGTGATGCAAGTGATGTATTTGTGTATATATGCCCTAGTGACTTTCATGTGATGCAAGTGATGTATTTGTATATATATGCCCTAGTGAATTTTATGTGATGCAAGTGATGTATTTGTATATATATGCCCTAGTGAATTTCATGTGATGCAAGTGATGTATTTGTATATATATGCCCTAGTGAATTTCATGTGGTGCAAGTGATGTATTTGTGTATATATATGCCCTAGTGAAGTTCATGTGGTGCAAGTGATGTATTTGTGTATATATATGCCCTAGTGAATTGCATGTGGTGCAAGTGATATATTTGTATATATATGCCCTTGTGAATTTCATGTGGTGCAAGTGATGTATTTGTTTATATATGCCCTATGAATTTCATGTGATGCAAGTGATGTATTTGTATATATATGCCCTAGTGAATTTCATTTGATGCAAGTGATGTATTTGTATATATATATATGCCCTAGAGAATTTCATGTGGTGCAAGTGATGTATTTGTGTATATATATGCCCTAGTGAATTTCATGTGGTGCAAGTGATGTATTTTTGTATATATGCCCTAGTGAATTTCATGTGATGCAAGTGATGTATTTGTGTATATATGCCCTGGTGAATTTCATGTGATCCAAGTGATGTTTTTGTATATATATGCCCTATGAATTTCATGTGATGCAAGTGATGTATTTGTATATATATGCCCTAGTGAATTTCATTTGATGCAAGTGATGTATTTGTATATATATATATATGCCCTAGTGAATTTCATGTGGTGCAAGTGATGTATTTGTGTATATATATGCCCTAGTGAATTTCATGTGGTGCAAGTGATGTATTTGTGTATATATGCCCTGGTGAATTTCATGTGGTGCAAGTGATGTATTTGTGTATATATGCCCTAGTGAATTTCATGTGATGCAAGTGATGTATTTGTGTATATATGCCCTAGTGACTTTCATGTGATGCAATTGATGTATTTGTATATATATGCCCTAGTGAATTTCATGTGGTGCAAGTGATGTATTTGTGTATATATATGCCCTAGTGCATTTCATGTGGTGCAAGTGATGTATTTGTGTATATATGCCCTAGTGAATTTCATGTGATGCAAGTGATGTATTTGTGTATATATGCCCTAGTGAATTTCATGTGGTGCAAGTGATGTATTTGTGTATATATATGCCCTAGTGCATTTCATGTGGTGCAAGTGATGTATTTGTGTATATATGCCCTAGTGAATTTCATGTGATGCAAGTGATGTATTTGTATATATATGCCCTAGTGAATTTCATGTGATGCAAGTGATGTATTTGTATATATATATGCCCTAGTGAATTGCATGTGGTGCAAGTGATATATTTGTATATATATGCCCTAGTGAATTTCATGTGGTGCAAGTGATGTATTTGTGTATATATGCCCTAGTGACTTTCATGTGATGCAAGTGATGTATTTGTGTATATATGCCCTAATGAATTTCATGTGGTGCAAGTGATGTATTTGTGTATATATATGCCCTAGTGCATTTCATGTGGTGCAAGTGATGTATTTGTGTATATATGCCCTAGTGAATTTCATTCTGTGCAAGTGATGTATTTGTATATACATGCCCTAGTGAATTTTATGTTGTGCTTGTTATGTACTTGGCCATATTTCCTAGTTTCTCAATATTCGACATTCATATCAGGTAGTGTTAAGACCCTGCAATTCTTAATGATTGTATCCTCAATTTTAGATGGTACCAGCAATCAGTAGCATGACAGAACTCCAGTAACAGATATTTAATGCTCAAAGGGCACTTCTATTAAGTGGAATTGGTTACCTGAGGAAACCAGGAAAACCAACACTTTATGAACATTTAAAACTCTTATGAAAATGCAAGAATAGCTAACTGATATGGATAAGTGTAGGATGCAATAATCTTCTTTATAGAAGGGGCGCCTGTAACAGATAGATAAGTGTGTAGAACTAACGGTAAGCACATTTAATTAATGGGAAAGAAGACAAGGACGAGAGGTAACTCATTTATGCTATACAAAATGAATTTCAATAAAGTTGAATTTCCTCTTATTTTCAGTCGCTTCATTTGTTGAGCCTTCTCGTCCATGAGGGGCATCTACCGATCATCGTCGGCGTCTGCGATTCCTCCAAGGGCATAGGCCACCTACGAGAGACCTCCAGGCATCTCTATCCTGGGCCAGCTTCTCCAGGATCTTCCATTCATGGCCAATTTTCTTGATGTCTGCCTCCAATTCTCGGCGCCAAGTGTTTCTTGGACGGCCTCTTTTCCGCTTACCCTGTGGGTTCCATTTCAGGGCTTGCTTTGTTGTGTTAGGAGCAGGTTTCCTTAGTGTATGACCAATCCACCTCCACCGCTTCTGGAGAATCTCTTCCTCAATGGGCTTCTGTTTTGTCCGCTGCCACAGTTCCTGGTTGCTGATTTTGTCTGGCCAGTGAATTCTGAGAATCCTTCTTAAACAGTTGTTGATGAAGGACTGTATTCTGGTCAAGTTTACGGCCGTTGTTCTCCATGTCTCGGCTCCATATAGCAGCACAGGTTTTACCATAGCGTTAAAAATCCTTACTTTTAACTTGCTGCCTAAGTTGTTAGAGACCCAAACATTTTTGAGTTGCTGGAAGGCTGCTCTTGCTTTTCCGATCCTTATTTTGACGTCCGCATCTGTACCACCTTGCTTATCTACCACGCTGCCAAGGTAAACAAAACTGTCCACCTCCTCAAGGGCTTCTCCTTCAAGCATAATGGGTGATATACTGATGGCATTAACCTTGAGGATTTTACTCTTCCCTTTGTGAATGTTGAGACCCATGCTAGCAGATGTGGCTGCGACAATGTTTGTTTTCTCCTGCATCTGTTGTTGGGTATGTGCAAGAAGGGCAAGATCATCAGCAAAGTCAAGATCATCCAGTTGATCCCACAAGGTCCATTGGATGCCATTCCTTTTCTGCTGTGTAGATGTTTTCATCACCCAGTCAATGGCTAACAGGAAGAGGAATGGTGACAGCAAGCAACCTTGTCTCACACCAGTCTTCACCTGGAACGCATCTGTCACCTGCTGGCCATGGATAACTCGGCAGTTTATCCCTTCATACATGTTTCTGATTATATCCGTAATCTTCTGTGGCACCCCGTAATGCCTTAGCAATCTCCACAAGGTTTGCCTGTCAACACTGTCGAAGGCTTTTTCATAGTCAACAAAGTTGACATACAGCGGTGAGTTCCACTCTAGTGACTGCTCTAGAATGATGCGCAGTGTCGCTATCTGGTCCGTGCAGGATCTGTTGGTGCGAAAGCCAGCTTGTTCGTCCCGCAACAGAGGGTCTACAGCGTTTTTCATCCTGTTAAGTAGTACACGGTTGAAAACCTTTCCTGGGATGGACAGCAGGGTGATCCCTCTGTAGTTCGAGCAGGAGCTTAAGTCTCCCTTCTTTGGGATCTTGATAAGGTATCCCTCTTTCCAATCGGAAGGAACTTGCTCCTCTTCCCATATCTTCATAAACAGAGGGTGCAGCATTTCCACACTGGTTTCCAAGTCCGCCTTCAGTGCCTCGGCTGGGATGCCATCGGGTCCCGCAGCCTTTCCATTTCTGAGTTGTTTAATGGCCCTGCTAATCTCTTCTTTGGTGGGACTAATACAGTCAATTAGTAGGTCATTATCGGCTGGTTGAATATCTGGTGGATTCCTTGGTTCAGGCCTGTTTAGGAGCTCTTCAAAGTGCTCCTTCCATCTCCCTCTCTGTTGCTCCTCACTTGGTATGGTGTTTCCCATTTTGTCCTTTACTGGTCTCTCTACCTTGCTAAATTTCCCTGACAGCGTCTTAATGGTATCAAACAGTTCCCTCATGTTCCCCTGGTGAGCTGCATCCTCTGCTTCTTTAGCAAGTTTATCAACAAATTCCTTCTTGTCCCTCTTGATGCTTTTCTTAACTTCCTTATTTGCATCTGCATATTCCATCTGGGCCTTGTTTTTCTGTGCTCGGGTGCGGCTGTTATTCACTTCTGCTTTCTTTCTTTTCCTTTCTTCTATTTTACTCAGCGTACCTGCTGTCATCCATTCTTTGTGTGCCTGTTTCCTGTTTCCTAGCACTTCTTGGCATGTTGACTGTACTGTTTCTTTCATGCTTTGCCATTTCCCTTCGGTGGTTTCGTCTTCCAGTATTTCTTGTAGGACTTGGAACTTACTCACAGCTCAATGGGTAGCTGCCTTTGTTCGGGTTAGGTCCCTAGCCTTTGTGGATCCCTCCACTTCCTACAAGGCAGTAGGGCTGATTTTGGTCCACCCCGGGTATTTTATTTCCCCGGTACCCTCCATATCTGGTGGGCTTTCCCCTATCCGCCGGCTGGGGAGGCGCTCGATAGAAGATCAGCATCTCCCACGAGTCGCTTCATTTAACAGTAGGATAATTAGCCTTTGTTGTACTTTTGTGTTAATTCCTTGATTACTTCCCTTGAAT
The DNA here is from genome assembly GCA_944989445.1 of Ampullaceana balthica. Classification (NCBI taxonomy): domain Eukaryota; kingdom Metazoa; phylum Mollusca; class Gastropoda; family Lymnaeidae; genus Ampullaceana; species Ampullaceana balthica. The sequence continues at coordinate 551,192 of CALYLW010000595.1, read as the reverse complement.
TAGATCTTTATTAGAATAACTATTATTCTAAAAAAATATATTTTAAAATTAATTCAAGGCCAGTAATCAAGAAAATAACACAAAAGTAAAGCAAATAAACGATGTTTCAATCTTTTTTATCACTAACTCGTTACTTGGGATAATTACAAAAAATTGTTTTTGAAAAATCATCTTGCGTTAAACAGAAAAATAGATTTTTTTTAAAAAACAAATCATATTTTAAAAATAAATACGTTAGCCAGGATATTTTTTTAAAATACATATAAATGAGATGTATATCGTATATCGTCAATTAAATTAGCACAACACCGTGTGGATACAAGATTCATGATATGAGACGATTTGGCTGCAGGATTATTCGTGATATCATCATATAGTACTCGTATTTTGTAATTTCACATTAAAATTTGAGTGAAAATGACTGATCCGTGTGAGCTCATGTAATATCCTACTTGTGCACATAAACATTTTATAACACTGGTCTGTCTTTCTTTTATCCCAACTTCAACAATGTGTATCTAATATTACAGTATCTAATGTTACAGTTTCTAGTGTTACAGTATCTAATGTTACAGTATTTAATGTTACAGTATTTAATGCTACAGTATCTAATGTTACAGTATCTAATGTTACAGCATCTAATGTTACAGTATCTAATGTTACAGCATTTAATGTTACAGTATCTAATGTTACAGTATCTAATGTTACAGTATCTAATGTTACAGTATATAATGTTACAGTATCTAATGTTACAACATCTAATGTTACAGTATCTAATGTTACAGTATTTAATGTTACAGTATTTAATGTTACAGTATCTAATGTTACTGTATCTAATGTTACAGTATCTAATGTTACATTATCTAAAGTTACAGTATCAAATGTTACAGTATCTAATGTTACAACATCTAATGTTACAGTATCTAATGTTACAGTATCTAATGTTACAGTATCTAATGTTACATCATCTAATGTTACAGTATCTAATGTTACAGTATCTAATGTTACAGTATCTAATGTTACATTACCTAATGTTACAACATCTAATGTTACAGTATCTAATGTTACAGTATCTAATGTTACAGTATTTAATGTTAAAGTATTTAATGTTACAGTATCTAATGTTACAGTATCTAATGTTACAGTATCTAATGTTACAGCATCTAATGTTACAGTATCTAATGTTACAGTATCTAATGTTACAGTATCTAATGTTACAGTATCTAATGTTACAACATCTAATGTTACAGTATCTAATGTTACAGTATCTAATGTTACAGTATCTAATGTTACATCATCTAATGTTACAGTATCTTATGTTACAGTATCTAATGTTACAGTATCTAATGTTACAGTATCTAATGTTACATCATCTAATGTTACAGTATCTAATGTTACAGTATCTAATGTTACAGTATCTAATGTTACAGTATCTAATGTTACATCATCTAATGTTACAGTATCTAATGTTACAGTATCTAATGTTACAGTATCTAATGTTACAGTATCTAATGTTACAGTATCTAATGTTACATCATCTAATGTTACAGTGTCTAATGTTACAGTATCTAATGTTACAGCATCTAATGTTTTAGTATGTAATGTTACAGTATCTAATGTTACAGTATCTAATGTTAATACATCTAATGTTACAGTATATAATGTTACAGTATATACTGTTACAGTATATAATGTTACAGTATCTAATGTTACAGTATTTAATGTTACAGTATTTAATGTTACAGTATCTAATGTTACAGTATCTAATGTTACAGCATCTAATGTTACAATATCTAATGTTACAGTATCTAATGTTACAGTATCTAATGTTACAGTATCTAATGTTACAGTATCTAATGTTACAACATCTAATGTTACAATATCTAATTTTACAGTATTTAATATTACAGTATTTAATGTTACTGTATCTAATGTTACAGTATCTAATGTTACATTATCTAAAGTTACAGTATCTAATGTTACAGTATCTAATGTTACAACTTCTAATGTTACAGTATCTAATGTTACAGTATCTAATGTTACAGTATCTAATGCTACATCATCTAATGTTACAGTATCTTATGTTACAGTATCTAATGTTACATCATCTAATGTTACAGTATCTAATGTTACAGTATCTAATGTTACAGTATCTAATGTTACAGTATCTAATGTTACATCATCTAATGTTACAGTATCTAATGTTACAGTATCTAATGTTACAGTATATAATGTTACAGTATCTAATGTTACAGTATCTAATGTTACATTATCTAATGTTACAACATCTAATGTTACAGTATATAATGTTACAGTATATGTTACAGTATTTAATGTTACAGTATGTAATGTTACAGTATGTAATGTTACAGTATCTAATGTTACAGTATCTAATGTTACAGTATCTAATGTTACAGCATCTAATGTTACAATATCTAATATTACAGTATCTAATGTTACAGTATCTAATGTTACAACATCTAATGTTACAGTATCTAATGTTACAGTATCTAATGTTACAGTATCTAATGTTACTTCATCTAATTTTACAGTATCTAATGTTACAGTATCTAATGTTACATCATCTAATGTTACATCATCTAATGTTACAGTATCTAATGTTACAGTATCTAATGTTACAGCATCTAATGTTACAGTATTTAATGTTACAGTATTTAATGTTACAGTATCTAATGTTACAGTATCTAATGTTACAGCATCTAATGTTACAGTATCTAATGTTACAGTATCTAATGTTACAGTATCTAATAGTTACAGTATCTAATGTTACAGCATCTAATGTTACAGTATCTAATGTTACATTATCTAATGTTACAGTATGTAATGTTACAGTATCTAATGTTACAGTAAGTAATGTTACAGTATCTAATGTTACAGCATTTAATGTTACAGTATCTAATGTTACAGGATCTAATTTTACAGTATCTAATGTTACAGTATCTAATGTTACATCATCTAATGTTACAGTATCTAATGTTACAGTATCTAATGTTACTGTATCTAATGTTACAGCATCTAATGTTACAGTATCTAATGTTACAGTAACTAATGTTACAGTATATAGTGTTACAGTATCTAATGTTACAGTATCTAATGTTACAGTACATAATGTTACAGTATCTAATGTTACAGCATCTAATGTTACAGTATCTAATGTTAAAGTATATAATGTTACAGTATCTAATATTACAGTATCTAATGTTGCAGTATCTAATGTTACAGCATTTAATGTTACAGTATCTGTGGTTGGTTTTGCCATAAAAATGGACTCTGGGCCTCCATAGAACCCCCAACAAAGGGCACTAACAGAATACTAACAATACGACTATCTACATCCTCAGGATTAGCCAACATCATCAGTGCTTATGCTCCAACCTTATCCTCGAGCTCAGAAGCGAAAGACCAGTTCTATGATGATCTCAATCAAACACTAGCCAGCATACCCACCAATGAAGCAATCTACCTCCTTGGTGATTTCAATGCAAGAGTTGGAAGTGATCACATGGCCTAGCCAACTTGCCTCGGTTATTTTGGAAGAGGCAGGCTAAATGAAAATTGGCAGAGATTACTAAGGATGTGCTGCTTACATGGACTATGTGTCACAAATACTTTCTTCAACTGCAAAGCAATCCACCAAGTGTCATGGAGGCATCCCCGCTCTAAACACTGGCACCAACTAGATCTCATCATCACAAGACGCACACAACTGGCCAGTGTCCTCCTGACACGCAGTTACCACAGTGCAGACTGCGACACAGATCTTTCCTTAGTGGCTAGCAAGGTAAGGTTACTGCCAAAGAAATTGTACCGCAACAAAAACAAGGGAAAACCGCGCATAGGCATCTGCTCCACCAAGAATCCAGAGAGAACAGCAGAATACACCCAGAGACTACAAGAAGCTCTCGTACAAATGCCACCAGTAGACACTATTGAGTCCAAGTGGTCACATCTGCGGGACACCATATATGGCTCAGCTATTGCGGCATTCGGCAAGAGAGAACGCAAAAGTGCAGACTGGTTTGAGGCCCACTGGGAGGAAATGAAGCATGTCACCGATGCAAAAAGAAAGGCTCTTTTAGCCTATAAAGACAGGCCTTGCCCAGAAACTCTACATTCCCTTAAGAGCGCCAAGAAAAATGCCCAGCAGGCAGCTCGCCACTACGCTAACACGTACTGGCTCAATCTAAGTTCCAGCATACAGTCAGCTGCTGATAGAGGCGATACAAAGGCTATGTACGAGAATATAAAACAAGCAACAGGCCCTCTGACCTCCAAGACAGCACCCTTAATGTCAAAAGCAGGGGAAGTTATCACTGATCGGGACAAGCAACTCAAACGGTGGATCGAGCACTACCTGGAATTGTACGCAACTATAAACCATGTCTCAAACTGCTGCCCTGGACGATATCCCAGACCTGCCGGTCATGGAAGAGCTCGATAGCCTACCCACAATGGTCGAGCTAAGTAGAGCCATAGATTGCCTAGCCTGCGGGAAAGCCCCTGGTAATGATGGAATTCCACCAGAAGTTCTCAAATGTGGAAAAGAAATACTTTTACAGCCTTTGCATGACCTCCTCACTCTGTGCTGGGAACAGGGGCAGATACCACAGGAGTTAAAAGATGCCAACATCGTTACACTGTATAAAAATAAAGGAGACAAGAGTGACTGCAACAACTATCGTGGAATCTCTCTCCTCAGTATAGTTGGAAAGGCCTTCGCCCGAGTTGCATTGACACGCCTGCAGACCCTAGCATCGCGTGTACTCCCAGAATCGCAGTGCGGCTTTCGAGCCGGAAGATCAACCATAGACATGATCTTCTCTCTGCGCCAGCTGCAGGAGAAATGCAGGGAGCAACATATGCCTCTATACATCGCGTTCGTCGACCTAACTAAAGCTTTTGATCTTGTCAGCAGAAGCGGCCTTTTCCAGATCTTAGTAAAAATAGGCTGCCCTACACATCTGCTTAACATCATCAAGCAATTCCACGAAAACATGCAGGGCACAGTGTGCTATAACGGTGCCACCTCTGAGGCTTTCCCAGTAAGTAGTGGAGTAAAGCAAGGCTGCGTGTTGGCACCTACTCTATTCGCAATATTCTTTTCCATCTTACTCCAGTATGCCTTCAAGAACAACAGCGAGGGGATATACATACACACCAGAGCTGACGGGAGATTATTCAATATTGCCCGACTTAAAGCCAAGACCAAAATAAGGAAGATTTTGCTGCGCGAGCTCTTATTTGCAGACGATGCCGCCTTAATATCCCACACAGCAGACGGCCTGCAGAACCTTGTATCCAGCTTCTCCGCTGCCTGCAAAGAGTTTGGCCTGACCATAAGTATAAAGAAAACCAACATTATGGCACAGGATGCTGCCTCTCTCCCGACTATCACCATTGACGACTGCAACCTGGATGCTGTTGACAGTTTTACTTATCTGGGATCAAACATCTCGAGCACCCTCTCACTGGAAGATGAGATAAGTAGTAGGATAGGGAAGGCAGCAACTGTTATGGCTAGACTGTACAAAAGAGTCTGGTCCAATGCCAAACTCACAGCAAGGACTAAGCTGCAGGTATACCAGGCCTGCGTACTGAGCACACTCCTCTATGGATGCGAGTCTTGGACCACCTATACCAGGCATGAAAGAAGGCTCAATAGCTTCCACCTCAGATGCCTGCGCCGCATCCTAGACATCAAATGGCAAGAGAAAGTCCCCAACACAGAGGTCCTGGCTCAAGCAAGCATGAGTAGTATTGCAGCAATATTAAGCCAAAGACGCCTCCGTTGGCTTGGACACGTCAAGAGGATGCAAAGTGGTCGCATACCCAAGGATGTGCTTTACAGCGAGCTGGCGACAGGGAAAAGGTCGGTTGGTCGGCCATGTCTCAGATACGTGGACATATGCAAGAGAGACATGAAAGTAGCCAACATTGATATACAAAACTGGGAAAACCTGGCAGAGGATAGGTCCATGTGGCGGGCTATAGTGAAAGAAGGATCACTAAGAGCAGAGGGAGCAAACTAGGGCAGAAGCAGTCGGGAAAAGAGCGAGGAGAAAGGCCGGGCAACACTGCCCCACTGCTTTCGTGTGTGTGTCATGCAGAAGAGACTGCCACTCAAGGATTGGTCTCATCAGCCACACCAAGAGCTGCAAATAATAAAGATAAATCTATCGTCTTTCGTAGACGGACAGATGCCATATATCTACTGTTACAGCAACTTATGTTACAGTATCTAATGTTACAGCATCTAATGTTACAGTATATAGTGTTACAGTATCTAATGTTACAGTATCTAATGTTACAGTATCTAATGGTACAATAACTAATATTACAGTATCTAATGTTACAACATCTAATGTTACAGTATCTAATGTTACAGTATATAATGTTACAGTATCTAATGTTACCGTATCTAATGTTACAGTATTTAATTTTACAGTATCTAATGTTACAATATCTAATTTTACAGCATCTAATGTTACAGTATCTAATGTTACAGCATCTAATGTTACAGTATCTAATGTTACAGTATCTAATGTTACAGTATCTAATTTTACAGTATCTAATGTTACAGTATCTAATGTTACACCATCTAATGTTACACCATCTAATGTTACAGCATCTAATGTTACAGCATTTAATGTTACAGCATCTAGTGTTACAGCATCTAATGTTACAGCATCTAATGTTACAGCATCTAATGTTACAGCATCTAATGTTACAGCTTCTAATGTTACAGCATCTAATGTTACAGCATCTAATGTTACAGCATCTAATGTTACAACATCTAATGTTACAGTATCTAATGTTACAGCATCTAATGTTACAGCATCTAATGTTACAGTATCTAATGTTACAGCATCTAATGTTACGGCATCTAATGTTACAGAATCTAATGTTACAGTATCTAATGTTACAGTATCTAGTGTTATAGTATAGAGCTGTGGATTCGAGGCCAAATAAAATGTTAGAGGAAATGGAAAAGCGGAGAGGTTGTGAACAATTGGGGCCGTGGTTCGACAAACCGATGTCCAAGTCACCTGTCACCTGATTGGCGAAAAAAACGTTGGGAACAAGTGGAACAATAGTAACAAGACAAGGTCCAACAACACAAATACAAGACATGGTCCAACAACACAAATACAAGACATGGTCCAACAACACAAATACAAGACATGGTCCGACAGCACAAATACAAGACATTGTCCGACAACACAAATACAAGACATAGTCTGACAACACAAATACAAGACATGGTCCAACAACACAAATACAAGACAAGGTCCGACAACACAAATACAAGACATGGTCCAACAACACAAATACAACACATGTTCCAACAACACAAATACAAGACATGGTCCGACAACACAAATACAAGACATGGTCCAACAACACAAATACAAGACATGGTCCAGCAACACAAATACAAGACATGGTCTGACAACACAAATACAAGACATGGTCTGACAACACAAATACAAGACATGGTCCGACAACACAAATACAAGACATGGTCCAACAACACAAATACAAGAAATGGTCTGACAACACAAATACAAGACATGGTCTGACAACACAAATACAAGACATGGTCCAATAACACAAATACAAGACATGGTCTGACAAAACAAATACAAGATATGGTCTGACAAAACAAATACAAGACATGGTCTGACAACACAAATACAAGACATGGTCCAACAACACAAATACAAGACATGGTCCAACAACATAAATACAAGACATGGTCGGACAGCACAAATACAAGACATGGTCCAACAACACAAATACAAGACATGGTCCAACAACACAAATACAAGACATGGTCCAAAAACACAAATACAAGACATGGTCCAACAACACAAATACAAGACATGGTCCAACAACACAAATACAAGACATGGTCCAACAACACAAATACAAGACATGGTCCGACAACACAAATACAAGCCATGGTCCGGCAACACAAGTGGTACAAGCCATTGTCCGACAACACAAATACAAGACATGGTCCGACAACACAAATACAAGACATGGTCCGACAACACAAATACAAGACATGGTCCAACAACACAAATACAAGACATCGTCCGACAACACAAATACAAGACATGGTCCGACAACACAAATACAAGACATGGTCCGGCAACACAAGTGGTACAAGACATGGTCCGGCAACACAAGTGGTACAAGACATGGTCCGACAACACAAAGGCTAAAGAGTCAACGCTAACTTGCCAAGGCCTACTGAACAGACAAATGCTGAGAACCGAATTAACAATGTATGTCCGTCATTGTCCGTCCATAACGCTAATAATTTTAGAAAGCAGCGCACCGCTACCAAAAACTACTGCACCAAAAAGAACTCTTTTTGAACGTCCGCATAAAATTGTTCAATATGGAAATAAATTAATAAAATTAAAATAAATACAATAAATGAAAGTTCTGTATTACATTATTTTTTATTCTGATGTGTATGTTTTCAAAATTAATAGATTTCAGCAGAAATGTATTAATTTTGAAAACTTCCGTCATATTTGACGGGTAATACACTAGTAATAATAATAATAATAAACTCTCCACCGAAGATCAACATTAAAACAAAGTCTACTTGTTAAATTAAATAGACCTTTTAACTATATTTAATTATTATTTGTGGTTTTATTAAGGTTTATGTCATAAAATAAAAGGCGTATTTGTACTGAACGAATTTGTGTATCATTATTTGATATTCAACCATCATAAGTTTAGCCATCGGCGTAACGAGGTGAGGACAAAGATGCGTTTGCCCCAGAGAGACGTGTTAATTAGCGTGACTAATTAGTATGTGTATATTATATTCTATTTTTTTTTGCTTGTGTGTTATAACAGAGATAACTCATGTAAATAAGACGCACATAAGATAAAAGCTTAGGGGCCGTCCATTAATGACGTCATGCGCCTGGGGGGGGGAGGTCACGCATTTGTGACTATGTGTGACGAGGGGAGGGGTGAGTTTCGGAAATGTGACGTCACAACAAAAGGCGCAACTTTATATAAAAATTCCACTTAAATATTTGATTGTTTACATTTTATTTAATGACGTTTTGCATGGGCTTCACACATGTTACAATATTAGAGTGCAGACTTACACTAAATACATAGTTAAATGACAAAAAAGTAATTTGCAACATGCTAATTTTCAATTAGAAAATTAGGCTTTAGGGGAGGTGGGTCTAAGTTTTTGTGACGAGGGGGGAGGGGGTTAAAAATCGGCCAAAATCGCGTGACGTCATTTATTGGTAAGACACACCTATTAGGTTAAGACCTGTTGGTATGAGGTTCATGTGAGGTAAGATCTGTTGGTATGTTCATGTGAGGTAAGATCTGTTGGTATGTTCATGTGAGGTAAAAATCTGTTCATATGTTCATGTGAGGTAAGACCTGTTGGTATGTTCATGTGATCTAAGACCTGTTGGTATGACGTTCATGTGAGGTAAGATCTGTTGGTATGACGTTCATGTGAGGTAAGATATGTTGATATGTTCATGTGAGGTAAGATCTGTTGATATGTTCATGTGATGTAAGACCTGTTGGTATGTTCATGTGAGGTAAGATATGTTGGTATGTTCATGTGAGGTAAGATCTGTTGGTATGTTCATGTGAGGTAAGATCTGTTGGTATGTTCATGTGCGGTAAGATATGTTGGTATGTTCATATGAGGTAAGATATGTTGGTATGTTCATGTGAGGTAAGATCTGTTGGTATGTTCATGTGAGGTAAGATCTGTTGGTATGTTCATGTGAGGTAAGATCTGTTGGTATGTTCATGTGAGGTAAGATATGTTGGTATGTTCATGTGAGGTAAGACCTGTTGGTATGTTCATGTGAGGTAAGATCTGTTGGTATGTTCATGTGAGGTTAGATCTGTTGATATGTTCATGTGAGGTAAGATCTGTTGATATGTTCATGTGAGGTAAGACCTGTTTGTATGTTCATGTGATCTAAGACCTGTTGGTATGTTCATGTGAGGTAAGACCTGTTGGTATGTTCATGTGAGGTAAGATCTGTTGATATGTTCATGTGAGGTAAGACCTGTTGGTATGTTCATGTGAGGTAAGATCTGTTGGTATGTTCATGTGAGGTAAGATCTGTTGGTATGTTCATGTGAGGTAAAAATCTGTTCATATGTTCATGTGAGGTAAGACCTGTTGGTATGTTCATGTGATCTAAGACCTGTTGGTATGACGTTCATGTGAGGTAAGATCTGTTGGTATGACGTTCATGTGAGGTAAGATATGTTGATATGTTCATGTGAGGTAAGATCTGTTGATATGTTCATGTGATGTAAGACATGTTGGTATGTTCATATGAGGTAAGATATGTTGGTATGTTCATGTGAGGTAAGATCTGTTGGTATGTTCATGTGAGGTAAGATCTGTTGGTATGTTCATGTGAGGTAAGATCTGTTGGTATGTTCATGTGAGGTAAGATATGTTGGTATGTTCATGTGAGGTAAGACCTGTTGGTATGTTCATGTGAGGTAAGATCTGTTGGTATGTTCATGTGAGGTTAGATCTGTTGATATGTTCATGTGAGGTAAGATCTGTTGATATGTTCATGTGAGGTAAGACCTGTTTGTATGTTCATGTGATCTAAGACCTGTTGGTATGTTCATGTGAGGTAAGACCTGTTGGTATGTTCATGTGAGGTAAGATCTGTTGATATGTTCATGTGAGGTAAGACCTGTTGGTATGTTCATGTGAGGTAAGATCTGTTGGTATGTTCATGTGAGGTAAGATCTGTTGGTATGTTCATGTGAGGTAAGATCTGTTGGTATGTTCATGTGAGGTAAGACCTGTTGGTATGTTCATGTGAGGTAAGATCTGTTGATATGTTCATGTGAGGTAAGATCTGTTGATATGTTCATATGATGTAAGACCTGTTGGTATGTTCATGTGAGGTAAGATCTGTTGATATGTTCATGTGAGGTAAGACCTGTTGGTATGTTCATGTGAAGTAAGACCTGTTGGTGTGTTCATGTGAGGTAAGACCTGTTGGTATGTTCATGTGATCTAAGACCTGTTGGTATGACGTTCATGTGAGGTAAGACATGTTGGTATGTTCATGTGAGGTAAGATCTGTTTGTATGTTCATGTGAGGTAAGACCTGTTGGTATGTTCATGTGAGGTAAGACCTGTTGATACACCATATTTCCAAAAGCTTTAAGTGAGTAATCTCAAGCTTACCGGAATATGTTTTGTTAATTTCTAAATTCCAACGTGCCGAAGCCAGAAAGTAAGAGTGAGTTATCCAAACCATCACACGCACCCGCTTGACAAAAAACATTTCGTGTCATACAGGGACTGGTGTATCATCTGCGAGCCCACAAATAAAACAATACTCAGGGGAATTAATCTACATTAAAAATAGCCATTTTTTTTTATTTCAACGGAAGAAAGAAAACCACCCAGACATGTGGCTGAATAAGTTCAAGTCACTGAATGAAGATTTGGAAATACTTGCACGACAGCAAGCAGTTGGCGAGCCAACACAAGTGGGCAGAAATTTAAAAAAAACTTCAACTCGCAGACCAACTGATTTTTAAAACTTGGATCGCGCTTCTTGTCACCTACCACACACTGCAGCGTGGGAGTATTTCTATAGATACTGACAATGTTTTGCTCTACGTATGCATGATATCAGTTTATCTCACATCTAAAGAACATTTAGACCAACCAGCGATCACGTTTAACGGATGGAAGTCTCAACGCCTGCATGGAGTTAAACCTCACCACGCATAAAACCAGACTACAAAGCCATCAGCAAAGCCATGCAGCACCTTAAGTCGCACTAATAGTAAGAAATACTCATTATTGATTAGAAACAGTAAAACAATGATATTAAAAATAATTCAGAGACATAATTATTGTACTTTCAGTGTTGAAATTACACAAAATGCACACATTTCCTTGATTTTTAGTTTTTAACATAATGTATGATTCTGACAGACATCAAAATATGTGGTGGTTATGCTGGTGAACATAGTGTTTAATCGAGGGGTCTGTTAACAGCGGTAAATTATCTCATTTGGGGTAAAAAGGGAACTTTGCGTTTGACCAAAAACCAATCGAACAATTATATCAAGCTTAAAACATTTATAATTCTATCAAATAGATTCCCATCCCCACCCCCCCCCCAAAATTTTTTTTATTAAAAGTTGATATTCCGTGTCGTTTTAAACTTAAAATATCTATACATAATCCTATTCAGATATTTTTAGACACTTGTAATGCTTGTAAAACTCACTAGTTGCATTTTCGTGCTAACGACGCTCCCCCAAATCCCGGGTCATGTGAGCAGGACCTCGACTCGTAACGCACACAGAAACTTGTATATTTTGGGGTAGCGGGCAAAAACTTCGCCGACTACTGCCGTGAGAGAACCAAACGGAGCGTCGGTGACAGCACAAATGCTTTGATGTCAACATCAAACGACGCAGGGTAACAATTTCATACCTTCTCATGAGTTCTCAAACTTAATTAGATTTAATTTTCACTTCTTGATAACTTACGCCCACCGGCGTCAGATGGCCTACCGACCGGCACTTTGAGAAGCACTGATTTTTAAAAAAAATTAAAATATCATTAAATAAATTGTAATTGTAAGTCACGAAATATTTCAGTGGAAGTTTTATTTAAAGTTACCCTTTTGATGTGACGTCACATTTCTTCAACCCCCCTCCCTCCCCCTCGTCACGCATCGTCACAAAAGTGTGACCCCACTCCCCCAAGCTAGGTGCGTGACATCATTTATGGACGGCCCCTAAGGCCAGTGTTTCTTTTCGTTTTATAAACTAATAAAATTGTTTTAAAGTATATTATCGTCTATAAGAATTGTTCCGTTAGATGTCACCCTCACCAATGTTCCCTCTAAGGTTCCTTGGTCCGTGTGCATAGCTCAAAAACTTGTTTTCGAAGTTACACAGCATCCATTTTTTGTTCAATATTTTACAAAAGTTGCTGCGGGGTAATTCTAAAATGCTGCGCGGCGAAGGTTAGATATATGCGTAGCCGTGCAGCTTAAAGAAAACATTTCTCAACAACCTGGCAAAAAAAGTTGAAAATAATTAATATTTCTCTGCAATACTTACAAAAATTAACTCTTGAACAATTAAATGAAGGTGAATATTTATTAAATTGTTGTTTTTTATTAAAATACAGCATTCTTGTCATTTGCTTAAACATTATATGTTAAATGTTTCACTCCTATCGGCCATATAATGCAGCCTCGCTATTAATCGATGGTGCCAAGACTCCAGATTGAGAAGCCTTCGCGGGACTGACGTTAATTTAAATCCACGCCCCTGGGCGCCAACTTTCTTCTCCCCCCCACTCCCCCCCCCCACCGCCCCGCATCACGCGGTGAGCAGATTTCGGTTATCTGGTAAACTATGCAGGCATGGCGGAACGAAACACGGCTCAGTCTACGCACGATAAAAAAAAAGCTCTTACGTCCACGCACTCACCCACTGACGACAGAGACGTTCGCTGCAAACAGCTCTCAAAACTTGAGCGCGGATGTAATGATAGTACTCGGCAACCACAACAACAAAAGTCAAGAGGAAATTCTTTGTTTTCGTTTGTTGCGTAGCGAACAACGGTTGTGTTACTGTGTAAATCACATCTGAAGTTAATTTATTGTTTCGGTAAGTTGTGGATTTTTTTTTAAACTTTCGACCACGGTGGTGAAAACTTTGGGGGATGTTTTTTTTAATTTGTTATGAATGGGATCGCAAGTAAGATATATATATAAGTAAGATATATATATATAAGTAAGATATATATATAAGTAAGATATATATATAAGTAAGATATATATATATAAGTAAGATATATATATAAGTAAGATATATATATAAGTAAGATATATATATAAGTAAGATATATATATATAAGTAAGATATATATATAAGTAAGATATATATATAAGTAAGATATATATATAAGTAAGATATATATATATAAGTAAGATATATATATAAGTAAGATATATATATAAGTAAGATATATATATAAGTAAGATATATATAAGTAAGATATATATATAAGTAAGATATATATATAAGTAAGATATATATATAAGTAAGATATATATATAAGTAAGATATATATATAAGTAAGATATATATATAAGTAAGATATATATAAGTAAGATATATATATAAGTAAGATATATATATAAGTAAGATATATATATAAGTAAGATATATATATAAGTAAGATATATATATAAGTAAGATATATATATAAGTAAGATATATATAAGTAAGATATATATATAAGTAAGATATATATATAAGTAAGATATATATATAAGTAAGATATATATATAAGTAAGATATATATATAAGTAAGATATATATATAAGTAAGATATATATATAAGTAAGATATATATATAAGTAAGATATATATATAAGTAAGATATATATATATAAGTAAGATATATATATAAGTAAGATATATATATAAGTAATATATATATATAAGTAAGATATATATATAAGTAAGATATATATATAAGTAAGATATATATATATAAGTAAGATATATATATAAGTAAGATATATATATAAGTAAGATATATATATAAGTAAGATATATATATAAGTAAGATATATATATAAGTAAGATATATATATAAGTAAGATATATATATAAGTAAGATATATATATAAGTAAGATATATATATAAGTAAGATATATATATAAGTAAGATATATATATAAGTAAGATATATATATAAGTAAGATATATATATAAGTAATATATATATATAAGTAAGATATATATATAAGTAAGATATATATATAAGTAAGATATATATATAAGTAAGATATATATATAAGTAAGATATATATATATATATCATTAGGATTTTCAAGTTATGATAAAATGGTTGCTGAGTATTTCAATGTGCAAAAATAACAACATTTAAAGTATTTGGTAGAAATTATGCAAAAGTAAATTTCAGTTTTTAACAAAGATTGACGATTGAAAGGTAGGAAACATATCGGTCCATTGTAACATATCGGTCCATTGTAACATATCGGTCCATTGTAACATATCGGTCCATTGTAACATATCGGTCCATTGTAACATATCGGTCCATTGTAACATATCGGTCCATTGTAACATATCGGTCCATTGTAACATATCGGTCCATTGTAACATATCGGTCCATTGTAACATATCGGTCCATTGTAACATATCGGTCCATTGTAACATATCGGTCCATTGTAACATATCGGTCCATTGTAACATATCGGTCCATTGTAACATATCGGTCCATTGTAACATATCGGTCCATTGTAACATATCGGTCCATTGTAACATATCGGTCCATTGTAACATATCGGTCCATTGTAACATATCGGTTCATTGTAACATATCGGTCCATTGTAACATATCGGTCCATTGTAACATATCGGTCCATTGTAACATATCGGTCCATTGTAACATATCGGTCCATTGTAACATATAGGTCCATTGTAACATATCGGTCCATTGTTATGTGTTCCTTCATTTCTCAGCACTTTACTCTTGTACAGAGCAACTCATCAATGTATGGCGTCCTAAGCTAAAATCGGATATTCTAGTATGTAAAAGCACAAAAAACACACTTGATGAGTGTTGCATTCTTTAGAGCGCCTAATTCAAGCTTCGAAACCGTTACTAAATATTTGACTCAAAATTGTAATAAAAACTTGCAAGACGAGTTAAGGAATGATAATTTTTGAAAGCTTATTAAACGCATCTAAATGAGAATGTGTCTTCTTGCACTGTTCATTTTACTAATTAAAATGACAGGATCCAACTGTAATTTGACTCAAGAGCATTCGTAGGAAACAGATATGCAGCCAACAGTCAGTTGATCTCAAAGAGTTAATTAAAGTGTTGATATGTTCTCGCCTCATGAAACAATTTGTGGAGCAGGGATTCTACATTATTCTCTTTTTCTTTTTGCGCCTTAAACTTTATATTAAAATTTCAATTACCATTTTAAATGAATAGTGTCGTAAAATAAATTTTAATTAAATTTGTATAATTTTTCCCTTTTGCCCAGATTTTTTCTCTTTTAACATAGAAATGGTCAGTTAGCTTTGTTATGAATCTGGTCGTGACTGAACATGATTTAGAACCTCTGGACAAGAGTAACTCAGCTTAGTAAATGAGCGCATTTGGTTGACTGTGTGTACAGTTGCTTGCTTAAATTTGAGATACATGTAATTAAGGACTTTGTGAGGTTTTCTTTATTAAATTTAATTTTATGGGGACAATTTTCAGTACTATGTCGCTTTTTTTAAAAAAAAACTCTGAGGTGATATATATTCTTTTCTTTTAAAGTGTTGTTTTTTCATTTTTTATTTTTTATTTTAGTAATATTTTTTTATTATTTAAAATATTGATTTTATGGACTTTGATGTGAAATAAACGTTTTTTGGGGTGGGAATTGAATTTTAGGCGTTTAAATGAGATACAACGGGATGGCGCTTCTTTGGTTTTAACGGAGCTTCAGAATTATTTAGTCAAATGCAGATATCTTCTAGGGAATCGTTTATGGGCTGTTCCTTGCCCCGGATTACTTGATATGTGCCGAACCTAGTTATGTTCCCACACTAGATATGTGCCGAATCTAGTTATGTTCCCACCCTAGATATGTTCCGACTCTAGTTATGTTCCCACCCTAGATATGTGCCGACCCTAGTTATGTGCACACCCTAGATATGTGCGACCAGCGGCGTAGAGTGGGCGTGGGTAGGGTATGTGCCGCCCGGGGCAGAACTCAGGTTTGCCGCACCCCCCCCCCGGGAAAATACATTTATGCTCTAAAGGAAAGACGTTTTTTAGAATATAATAATGACAATATTCATTTTGTTATGATAATAATAAATAGGAAAACTTTCATCTTTAATTTATCAATGTTGTCGGGCATGTCATGCTCAAAATCCAAAATAGCAACTAGATTACGAAAATAGTTTACGAAAATCATAACTGCCAAAATAGCAAATTTGAAGAATCAATTAAGTTAACAGAAGATCAGTGTCACGTTCTCATGCTACTTAAACCTCTTGGTTTTTCTGTTCATCAGCATAAGTAACAGAAGACTTTTTGGCAGAATAATCGTTCACATATTTTAAGATAGCAAATTTATGTATTTCCTTATTTTCTTATCTGGTTTCTATTTTATTTTGATAAAAAGCTCCACTTTCTTTCAAAAATTCATTTCATAGAAGCTAATTAACATCTAGGAATGTGCCGCCCCTAAAAAGTGCCGCCCAGGGCTACGCACTGGTGCCGACCCTAGTTATGTGCCCACCCTAGATATGTTCCAACCCTAGTTATGTGCCCACCCTAGTTATGTTCCTACCATAGTTTTGTGCCCACCCTAGTTATTTTTTCCACCCTTGTTATGTGCCGACCCTAGTTATGTGCCCACCCTAGTTATGTGCCCACCCTTGTTATGTCCCGCCCCCTATTTATGTGCCCACCCTAATTATGTACCCACCCATTTAGCAAATAGATAAATCCAGCACTGTTTACAGCCATAGAAATTTGTTTTTTCTCCTCGCTAAATACAGCCGGCGTGGTGTCTTCGCGTAATTTAAATATTGGAATCACTTGCTAAGAAAATGGAATATGGAAGGTGAATGCCAGCTCTTTACCTTTGATACACGCTCTACGCCAGGGATAGGAAAGGGATTGATGAGAAAGATTTAACCGAAACAAAATACTAGACGGCTTTACTAAAATTCAACTAGACAAACTGTGGTTTGTCACAACTTATGGGTAACAATTGAAGAATGTTCATAAAGAAATAAACGATTTGACTTTACTTTACCCTTGCGCCAAACTAAATCATCACTGTGTGCCATTCTCTATGGATGGTCAAGCCTTCGACTTTTATGACCCGGCTTACAATGCCTGCGGTGAGCCTCAACATAAGGGTATCACCATACAGGTATTCGTCTGCTGCCTGACCTGTCTGCATCCCCAATTGCTGCAGAGCATCGGTCAGCAGATGTGTCACTGTGTCCTCAGCCAGCAGAGCATCGGTCAGCAGATGTGTCACTGTGTCCTCAGCCAGCAGAGCATCTGTCAGCAGATGTGTCACTGTGTCCTCAGCCAGCAGAGCATCGGTCAGCAGATGTGTCACTGTGTCCTCAGCCAGCAGAGCATCGGTCAGCAGATGTGTCACTGTGTCCTCAGCCAGCAGAGCATCGGTCAGTAGATGTGTCACTGTGTCCCCAGCCAGCAGAGCATCGGTCAGCAGATGTGTCACTGTGTCCTCAGCCTTGCAAAATAAGTGGCAGCAAGGGTCCCTATTGGGGTTCAACCTGTGGAAGTAGCTGTTTGTTGGACAGTCCTCATGTGCGTAACGAGGGACTGACAATTACGCGGCAATGTCCAACAAACTCCCTTATGGCAACAATAATTCATCAATAAAGCACGCCGAATTATTGCGTGTCTAATATCAATTTTCTCCTGTTGGTAGGAAAGATACGCTAAAATATGTTGGATAAGTTAGACAGTTATAGTTTTAAATATTATTATTTTTGATGTGCAGATACTAAGGTGCATTTTTAAAACGACTTCTAGTCATTGATTTGAGCATAGTCTGCTTCAGACTGCTTCATATCTGATTGTTAATCTTCTTTCAAATCAATTTTGGCCAACTTTATTTAATCCCAAATAGCTAAAAGTTGGTGCTAGATTTTATCTTTATGTTCTATTAAATCAGATGAATATCCGAGCAGTCGCTCTGAGTTTACAGGCATTTTTCTGTACACCATCTCTATATTTGTACCTACAACATCTCTATATTTGTACCTACACCATCTCTATAATTCACCAAATACATGACGTTCTCTTTTAGGGTCAGCTAATTTAAGCTATTATGACCCGACTCATAGTTTTACTGGCAAGCCTCATCAAGCGAACATCGCCATAAAGATATCTTTCCACAGTTGTTATAAACGACCCGTCCAAATACCCGGCAGACGCCGAGAACTCGCTCAGCAGGTACTCAATCGTCTCATTTAACGTAGCCACTAATGTCCCCTCTAATGTCGTTGACCCGTGTGAAAATAACAAACTCTTGTGCAGAGTTGCACAGCATCCATTTTTCGGTACAAAACCTTACACCGACCCCCCCCCCACCCGAAAAAAAAACAGATTGTTATCAAAATGTGCTGCGCGGTAATTCTAAACTACTGCGCGGCGTTGGTCTGATATCTGAGCAGCCGCGCAGCTTGAAAGGAAAATTGGTGCCCACTAGAGAGCGCATAGAGTCGGTGAATACAACTACGGTCTGAAAGGAATTTCTCTGCGCTAGGTATCATCATACCTCTTTCAGACCCTGTGGATAGTTCCCAGCTCAGCGTCGTGGCTGGTCGGTGCTATCTGGTCCAGGCTGGGGTATTAATTAAGCACGCCGTATCTACTCCTACCGTACTTGAAACAAGTGAAGACTGCAACCACCAAGTCGCCATAAGCCTCTATTGGCATGCTGAAGCTGGACTGCACAATCTCACCTCTGTATATGCCAGAGTCAAAAGTGTGCCAGGCAATTCAAAGCATTCCGACTTCACTCGTGCTGAATTCTTGGTGACTCTGTCACCTACTCCCGGGACCTCTGAGTCTACCCAGCTCTGGAAGGTACCCAACAAAAATGTGGGGAAATAGAGCTATTTGATTGGAAATCCTATTGAAATTCTATGTTTTTAGTTGATCTTTTTATGTCATGTTTAATTCTAAGACCATATAAAGAGAAGTAAAGTTTTGCCTGAGTGACCTCAGTCAATCACATCTTGCCCACACCTTGATGTCCGGTTGGGCAGAAACCCGGCACGTTAACTCCCCTGGTTGACAATAAACCTGACATGACCAGTACGTCACTAATGACCTCAACTTTCCGCTGAGGAATATCTATTTGTAACACCATTTGAAAATGTTTGTTTGTTTGTTTGTTTGTTTGTTGTTTTTCATTTATTTGTATCCTTACGTTACTAATTTTCTTGATATAGCTTCTTAACAATTTAAATATAATTGTAATACTTATGTAAGTACTGTAGGTTAGTTGTATTGATGAAGGTATTAGCCGAAACGTTGACTGTTGTAGCCTAATAGTTACATAATAACACTGAAATTTCTTGTATTCATTACACAATTTGTTTGTGCATTTTTGTATTTTATTTGAAAGCTTTATCGCAGTCCCATTCTATATGATTATTTCCCTTCAATGACGTATTATTAATTGTTTGCATTCTCTCATCTTCGGTGTAACGTAATCTCGTAAGCGCACATTTCCGTCGCGTTGATTGCTGTGTTGACATATGGTCATGGCGAGCGTACTCCATTGCTCCCCCAGCATCAAGCACTAATTCCCCAATTAGCTCAGAGAAATAAACGGGCTTCATTAAGACTATTCTATGCGATCGTCTGACCTACACAGGACCCACATGACTATTATATCCACTAATATGGGCGAAAAGATGTTTCTCCTTGTAAACGTGAAAAGGCTTTGAGGTGGGCTGCTATATATATAATATTATGAAGATATGAGTGATGATATGGGGACATTGAGCCCCCCTCTTTATTTATATAATAAAGCAATAAACATGTACATCATATGGTATACATTTTGAAGATGTTATTTCTTTCAACTAAAGGATTTGAAACCAAGTAAACTGTCATAAACAAATTTAGCGTCACTGGGGTTTGTATCACCCATTGTGGTAGCTCATGGTGTCAGCCAGTGAGGTAGCTCATGGTGTCACCCAGTGCGGTAGCTCATGGTGTCACCCAGTGAGGTAGCTCATGGTGTCACCCAGTGCGGTAGCTCATGGTGTCACCCAGTGCGGTAGCTCATGGTGTCACCCAGTGCGGTAGCTCATGGTGTCACCCAGTGCGGTAGCTCATGGTGTCACCCAGTGCGGTATCTCATGGTGTCACCCAGTGCGGTAGCTCATGGTGTCACCCAGTGTGGTATCTCATGGTGTCACCCGGTGTGGTATCTCATGGTGTCACCCGGTGTGGTATCTCATGGTGTCACCCCGTCACGACTTACACCATAGAAATCCTCCGAGTGTGCCTGTGCCAAATAAAGGGAACGTACAGAGTTTTACATATTTGTGTCACCCCTTGTGATGGTGTCATCCAGTTCCATTCAAACCTCCTAGTGACGCCTCTGGTTTAGAATAATTATATATTTTGTTTAATATTTAAGATTAGAAGAAATAAAAGCCTGTTTCGTTATTGTTTTGTATTTGTTTTTTTAATGGGATTTTTCTTTGATTAATCACCGCAAATATTTTGAATTAGTTTTATTAACTTACGCGAAAATTGATATCATTAACATTTAAATGTGATGAATTTGAAAAGTACGAACTGACTTTTTATTAAATGTGTGCCCTTTCTAACAAACTGACACAATTGGAGATTTGCTGTCTCGCAGTCGACAAGAGTATTAAGTTGTTGGTCAGCACAGCTTGAATACGTCTGTTCAGTTAAACAGAAATGTTTATAATCCCTTTGCCTGGATTCCTGGTCGCCAAACTTAGAGGTTTGAGATACGCTTATCTGAAATTTGCTGCGCGCATAGCAACGATGATGATGCAAAGCAGTTGTGACGACAATGAAAATGTAATCTCTAAAAAAAAAGTCCTACTTACGTAACAAAATAAACCGTCTCTATAAGCCTCTCCAACAAATTGGTAACATGCGTTTCAGTCCGCACTGCAAGTAGAAACCAGGCTGAAATCTCTGCCGCCCTAGGTTTGAACCCGTCTCCTGTATCGTGTTTTTTTTTCTTTAGAGTAAACAGAAACACCAGAACGCAAGCCACGCCCCGTTTAGTTCTTTGATAGAATAAACAATAAAACAAACCCGTAAAAACAAAGTTTTTGACTATAAATCCCTTATATATGAGACATAACTAACAGTATTGATTATTTTCAAACATTTACAGACTGAATCTGTCTTAACTCAACTTTGCATCATAACCCTAGTGGGGGGGAGGGGTGGGGGGAGGGGTGGGTGGGGGGGAGAGGGGAAAAGTCTGGTCACCGATTCGCTTGACCGAGCTCAGATTGACACGTAAAATGTAAACAAAAGCGCCCGTCGCTTCGTTGGGTCGCCTCAATGCGTCAGCTCAAAATTTCACGTGGCAAAAAAACAATATAAACCGTGAATTGAAATTACATACCTCATATAAGGATAAACTAAAAATGCATTAATTTAATTACGGTACGTTCGATCGATCTGAAATTTTGATACGATGCATTGTTAGGTCAGACGGGTCCGTGTGCCAAATTTCAGTTCGATCGGATCATGGGAAGTGGGTCATTTTTGACTTCTGTTTTTCCGCCCGCCCGCCGAGCCCAAGACAGAGAGAGAGAGAGAGACGGCCGCGAAGTTAATATAAGGGATTTAATAAAACAAACCCGTAAAAACAACGTTTTTGACTATAAATCCCTTATATATGAGACATAACTAACAGTATTGATTATTTTTAAAACATTTACAGACTGACACCGAGTGATGTCCCTTGTCTTTAATAGATGGGGGTGGGATGTGAGGGGGTGTCGGCACGACGGTCGGCGTCAACACGACGGTCGGCGTCAACTCAAACTCACGTGGAACTGGAAGAAAAAAAACAATAACAAACAGTGAATTTTGAATTACATACCTCATATAAGGATAAACTAAAAATGCATTAATTTAATTACGGTACGTTCGATCGATCTGAAATTTTGATACGATGCATTGTTAGGTTAGACGGGTCCGTGTGCCAAATTTCAGTTTGATCGGATCATGGGAAGTGGGTCATTTTTGACTTCTGTTTTTCCGCCCGCCGAGCCCAAGACAGAGAGAGAGAGACGGCCGCGAAGTTAATATAAGGGATTTAATAAACAAACCCGTAATAAAACAAACCCGTAAAAACAAAGTTTTTGACTATAAATCCCTTATATATGAGACATAACTAACAGTATTGATTATTTTCAAACATTTACAGACTGAATCTGTCTTAACACAAGTTTGCTTCATAACCCTAGGGGGGGAGGGGTGGGTGGGAGGGGGAGAGGGGAAAAGTCTGGTCACCGATTCGCTTGACCGAGCTCAGAGTGACACATAATATGTAAACAAACGCGCCCGTCGCTTCGTTGGGTCGCCTCAATGCGTCAGCTCAAAATTTCACGTGGCAAAAAAACAATAACAAACCGTGAATTTAAAATTACATACCTCATATAAGGATAAACTAAAAATGCATTAATTTAATTACGGTAAGTTCGATCGATCTGAAATTTTGATACGATGCATTGTTAGGTGCGTCGGGTCCGTGTGCCAAATTTCAGTTCGATCGGATCACGGGAAGTGGGTCATTTTCGACTTTTGTTTTTCTGCCCGCCCGCCCGCCGAGCCCAAGACAGAGACGGCGGTGAAGTTAATATAAGGGATTTAATAAAACAAACCCGTAATAAAACAAACCCGTAAAAACAAAGTTTTTGACTATAAATCCATTATATATGAGACATAACTAACAGTATTGATTATTTTCAAACATTTACAGACTGACACCGAGTGATGTCCCTTGTCTTTAATAAATGGGGGTTGGGATGTGAGGGGGTGTCGGCACGACGGTCGGCGTCAACACGACGGTCGGCGTCAACTCAAACTCACGTGAAACTGGCAGAAAAAAAACAATAACAAACAGTGAATTTTGAATTACATACCTCATATAAGGATAAACTAAAAATGCATTAATTTAATTACGGTACGTTCGGTCGATCTGAAATTTTGATACGATGCATTGTTAGGTCAGACGGGTCCGTGTGCCAAATTTCAGTTCGATCGGATCATGGGAAGTGGGTCATTTTCGACTTCTGTTTTTCCGCCCGCCCGCCCGCCCGCCGAGCCCAAGACAGAGACGCCGGTGAAGTTAATATAAGGGATTTAAAAATACAAACTTCTTGCAGATTGCAGCTACCGCGATGCGTGTTCCCGAAATTGGCACAAAGGAAAGATTGAGGGAGGGTGACGGTGGGAAATTTAGTAAGGTATAGGTGTCGTGGGGAATGACGTTGTTGAGCAAATGAAAACATTGTTTTCTTAGACGTAACTCATTACGGCCAGAGAAAAAAATCTTTGATGAGAATCATTATGATAGGATGAGTTTGTGTAACGGCATTGTCAATTATGAATTGTTTTGTTTGTTTGTTTGTTTGTTGTCTATTTTTTTTGTTGTTTTTTTTTATTTTGGGGGGGGGGTAGATTTGGGAATATGGAAGGAAGATATTTTAGGTCAAAGTTGAAAGGTGGTCAACGATATGTCAATAATAGTTGTATTATTCTTCCTTTTGTACGAAGGCCGAACATTAAGTTAAAAGATTGCAGACGACATTAGGTGCAATAATTTCTTTGTACACACACTTAGCCACGGATAAACATTTCTCGTGCACGTATTATTTCTACGCATGCGCCTTGCTGTGTATAAACATTTCCTCATGCACCGCTGTCGAACAATGAATGAGATGAATGACAAACTTATTTTATCTGCAAGGGGCCGCCAATTTGTTCGTTTATTTCTTCAAGTCTTGTTTACTTTGCTGAACCCTGGAAGATAAATTTCAAACAGGAAACAGCGGGAAACGAACCAACAGCCAGCAACGAATTAAGGA
This sequence comes from Ampullaceana balthica, assembly GCA_944989445.1. Classification (NCBI taxonomy): domain Eukaryota; kingdom Metazoa; phylum Mollusca; class Gastropoda; family Lymnaeidae; genus Ampullaceana; species Ampullaceana balthica. The sequence goes on along the minus strand of CALYLW010000595.1, from coordinate 526,443 downwards.
CACTATTTGCTAAGCATGCCAAAACTTGTTGCGCACTTCCGGTAGTGTTAATGCTTATCATGATAACTTACGCAACGTGTAAAATACTGTAAAAAAAATTCAGCCACTTTCCAGACCATCTGTCGGAAATAAGTGGCGAAATTGTCCTCTTTTCTTTTTTCTTCCAGGCCGCTACAGATCTCGTTTTACTCAACACGATGTGATGAGTTCTAAAGGGAAGTTAAACAGGATTTTCTCAATTAATTTTGAAATGAATAGGATGTGTGGCCAAAAATCTTCAACATTATTTCTTAAACGCTAGCAGGATAACATAGGTTGTAGGTGGGATGCAGATGAATGTGTTAGCAGGAAGCAGTTGAAAGGGCAGTAGCTGTTCCCAGTTGTCAGAGAGAGTTGTCTCTCTCTCTCTCTCTCTCTCTCTCTCTCTCTCTCTCTCTCTCTCTCTCTCTCTCTCTCTCTCTCTCTCTCTCTCTCTCTCTCTCTCTCTCTCTCTCTCTCTCTCTCTCTCCCTTCAATTCAATCTGTGTCTTATATATCCACTAATACATATAAAATAAAACGATTTTAAAAACATAACAATCTTAATTACAACTTCCTTTTCTTTTAAAATTTATTCAAATCACCCGGTCAGTTCTAAGAGCCTGTTACTGACAATTACTTTCATATTTTGATCAAGAGTTTGTAAACTGATCTGGGTCATTAATGTACCCTCTTTGACTCCAAGCAGTAAACTCCGACTCAGGACTTGGGGTGAAAATCTGGGGACATAATCATAATTCACCGAACAGAAAAAACTCCCGCTGAAATAAAGGCCACAAGCTCAATGCCCCTAATCAAATATCTCTGCTGCGACTACGCACTGTAATTTTCTACAATCATTTTAACCGTGAAAAAAACAGCCTTTTGGAAATGGGGTGGGGGGGGGTAATTTTAAAACAAGTGAAAAGGAAATATGGGTCCATTGCGTGAGAACAGATCAATTACCATGGCTCATGATATATATATATATGTCTCATAATGGCATCTCTCTACCTCCGCTCGCCCTAGAGAGGCTCTTTCATGGTCAGCTGTAAACGGAAGGGAGGACACTAAAGTATGGCCTTGTCCGATCTTAAGTATGGGGGCCCGTCCCCAGAAGGGCGTGGCTGGTGTGAGATTTATTATCTCCCTTTTCTGCCACGTTTCCGAGCAGCAAGTTTTGGTGTTGTCCACAGAATCCTGATTCTCCAGCCACATACGGTCTATAAAGAAATCGTGTTTCGATGAAAGGAAGAAATATATGGAGAAATTATTGAACTGATATGGTCTCTGTTCGGAACTTGTTTTTTTACAGGCAGCAAATAATTTTTTTTTAAATGTGACAAAAATAAACTCTTTACTATTCCAAATTATTCAATGTCATTACATTCTCTCATTCTATCTGTCAATCTCTGTCTTAGTCCTATTGTCTCCATGAGCAGTGTATCTCATTCCAAACACTACATCTTAAAATACACAGCGCTGACCAGGGCAACATGATTCACTTGGTAGCAAGAACAGTTAAATAAACAGCACTTCACACACGCACTGTCTGGTGGTCTTACTTCACACACGCACTGTCTGATCGTCTCACTTCACACACGCACTGTCTGGTGGTCTTACTTCACACACGCACTGTCTGATCGTCTCACTTCACACACGCACTGTCTGGTCATCTCATAGCTCACCTCGTTGGCCGTCATTATCTTTGGCTTTGTGACGTTGCTAACCATCGGTTGTTGACTATAAATGAAGGTCGTCAGTAAACGTATGCACGTGTAGTGGTAATGACGTAGACAAAATATATTAATAAAGTAAATTCAGGGGTATGACCTGTCAATCCCATTCAGTTTCAATTTTTGAAGATTACTTTACTAACTAATGTTTGCTTGAAGTAGTTAAAATTCAAATACATTACAGAACAAAAATATGTCTTGCTGAAAACATGATTTCAAAAGTTGATTTTTATACATAAATTGAATTAAAACAAAATTATATACGTAGTAATTAAAACGTTTAAAATTCAAGATTATTATTCTTTTGTTATAAAATATCTTGATTCAAAGCGAAGCAAAGCCTTAGTGAATCAAAGCCTGAGTGAATAAAAGCCTGAGTGAATCAAAGCCTGACTGAATCAGAGCCTGAGTGAATCAGAAACTGAGGCCCGTTTTAAAGAGAAAGACAAAGAAGAGACATAAATAATGAGTTTTATTGTATAAGAATCAAAGAACTGTAAGACAGAACAGCGAACAGCTGGAGCTCAATGCACAGACAACTCACGTGAAATCACGCCACCTACCAAAAGTCAAGGCCATCGAATCCCTTGTTGGACACAGACCGATTAGTCTTCTCACAAATTAGCTTTTTAGCCCGGCATGACCGCGCAGACGTCATTTGGTTTTACAAAAACAATGGTGTACCACGGAATATACTTCCATTATTTGGTTTGGACTTACTTGGTGCACGGTTTGGCAAATTGATCCGATGACTTGAAGTATGCATGAAATAAATCACAAACTTCTGTCTACATTGGATTGAGAATTTAAAACTTATTATTTAACTGCTGATTCATTTTCTTCAAGTTGTAAGAAAATGATTTCTAAATAGAATTCTTGATACTCCAAAAAAGTCATAAATCTTGAAAAAAAGACCAGAGTGATTTTAAGAGATCTGAACTCTGCGCGAATATTTGTTATGGAATGCCACTAAATGTACCAGCTTATGTGGCATATACAGGGCCTGGAGGGGGGTGGGTTCTCCTCTGGATCAAGAATGAATAACTCTTTATCTCCTGATAACTATTTTTCTATACTATTATAGTACTAGTTATGACTCGAATTTTTTTCATGTTTCCTGGCCGATCGTGTTGTGACTGAATCCTTGACTTCAAACACTCACATGATGTGCATGTGTCCTGACTAACTGTGATGCGACTGAATCCTTGACTTCAAACACTCACATGATTTGCATGTGTCCTGACTAACTGTGATGCGACTGAATCCTTGACCTCAAACGCTGACATGATTTGCATATGTCCTGACTAACTGTGATGCGACTGAATCCTTGACCTCAAACGCTGACATGATTTGCATGTGTCCTGTCTAACTGTGATGCGACTGAATGCTTTCACTTAAACACTCACATGACAGCAATTTACTGATAAAACTCAATTTCTTATTTTATTTTATAAACCCGTTATTTCAACCCCTATGAGCAGAGACACACCCCCCCCCAAATCGTCTGACATCATTCAAGAGGTGTACGACTACTACTAATACTACTGAAAGATTTCTCTCACTGATTGCTCACAAGGCCACGAACCGACCTCAGGTGCCATGTGGACTCAGGTAGCTCTTGTCGTGCTCGTGACGGCCTTGACCGCATGTCATACGCATGCGCAGACGGTGTGCGGGATCCCAGAAACCATTTGGGTGAGTTCTGCTGTTTGTTCGCTTGTTCATTAAAGAAGTAGTTGAACTGGTGATGTTTAGTCATTGGGGCAAGTTATGCTCTTTGTTGTTTGTTCGTTTGTTTATTAAAGAAATTGATGAAGAAGTGATTTGTGGCCATGAAAAGAACATTTGATTCAATTAAAATGACATTTCCGTTTATGGATTGTCAGAACACACCTTTTAAAATAAAAATTAAAAAAAGAACACACCATCATTTTATATCTTAATAAAATACATCATTTTCTTTGTTACATGTCGGTCGCCTTATGTATTTTAAAAACAGACAAAACAGCCTAAATCTAAACTATATTAAAGAATTGAATAAATATACACATAAAAGGTTATATTTGATACAGCTATATCACTAAACAAATGTATTGGCCGAGCAAGTTAATTTTATTGTGAGCGGGGGCTGGGGGATGTCTAACGCAAACTTTTTATGATAATTCATGATAACGATTAACTGGTCGTCAAGTCAGTAGTGAGAACTTATATTTCCACGATTAAAATCTCTATGTTAAAGCATGTATGTCACTTAGCTCCTAAAAGCAGCATTTACTTGTCCATCCATGCGTTTGTCAAGCAATTCAAAATCATGTTTGTCAATAGTCAGTGACGTTCACTGATGACTGCATTTAGTGACTCTATTGTCGTCGCAAGTGGGTTAGCAGGAATATTTTCAGTGCCATCTCCGGTGTTAGGTAATGGTGCAATATTTCAACACCATTGGCCAGCAGGAGTTGGGATGAGTTCAGATACAAATTAGATGAATCTGCTTCTCTGGGTTAAAAGAAATAACTCGCTGGTGTTATTCTAACCATTATCGGCATACTTCCGTCTCGCAAGACGATTGTACATCACCGTTGGGTTGGGTTGCATTTCCTCGTGTGGCTATCCTTGAGTGACAGTCTTTACCACATCTTTTGCACACGAGTTATGTGCTTCCCAATGTTTTCACCTTTCTCCTAGCTCTTCTGTCTGTAGCCTCCTCCATCCTTCGCTCCTCGGCTACTATGACGCCCTCTTTCCCAACTGTGTGCCACGTAGATCGGTCTTCTGCCCTACACTCCCAGTCGCTTGTGCGTATTCTGGCTGCTTTCATGTCCCTTTGAGAGACATCTTTAAATCGCAGACGTGGGCGACCTGTCTTCCACTTTCCCGATGCCAGTTCTCCATATAGGAGGTCCTTGGGGATGCGGCCAGTGCTCATTCTTTTTACATGTCCTAGCCATCTCAGGCGTCTTTCGCGAAGGATTGAGAACATGCTTTGGGTATTGGCACGCATCAGGACCTCAGTATTTGGCACTTTGTCTTGCCATGTAATGCAAAGAATGCGACGCAGGCACCTCAAGTGGAAGCTAGTTTGCGCTCATGGGATGTATTGTAACTATAAAGTTTTGTATAGGCTTATACATGCATGTAATAGCGTAAATCTAATAAAAGAAGATCATTTAGACATTTATGAAATATTCGGGTATTTTTAATGACTTATCTCAAGATAAATCTGTAGGAATTTGAAAAGACGTGATTCCAGACCAAACACATCTATAAAACTAATGCATTTTTTTTAAAACGTATTTTTCAAAAATTGAACGGGAATGTTAACGTGATTTAAATACGTAACATGTTATGAAATGAAGAGAACGTAAACACACTTTTTTATTCATCCATGTTTACTGGTCATGAACACAGCAATTCAAATTATCCTCAGAGGCACGGTAACAAGACATGTCCAGAGAGGGCTGTCTGCGCCGATGTCTTCAGCACCAGACGAGACTGGATGAACGGGACCACGTGCTCCGAGACCAGGGTCTTGAACAATTGCTTGTGTCCAAACAACAGGGCGTGTCCAGTCAACGATGACAGCCACCGATTGTACTCCACGGCTATGCACAGGTTGGTTATCACCGTTGCTATTTTTCTACTCTCTACGAAACTAATAATATAATGAATATCTTTGCTATTCATCAGTTAAATAGAATTATTGATGTTAATTAATGATTAATTTAGCTATTAAACGTTTAATTTTCAATTTTAGATTATCTTTGTCTCTGCATGTACCAGGAACACATCAGTATTTTAATGTGTAATAATAGTTTTTAAAACCATGCGAAAGACACTTTGAGTTTTTAATTGCGATTGACATTGGCTTGGCTCACAAATCAAATAAAGATTCATTAATGATATTAACAAATCCTGGAAAATAAAAATTTCTTTAAAAAAAAAGATTCACAAAAGAGAAGAACACTCCTGAAAGAGAAGAAGATTAGTGTATACACAATTTATTCAAACATGTAAGTCTAAGATAACTGAATAAATAATTATTATATATATTTATTACCCCCCCCCCACCCGCTAACAGAGAAAGAGAGAGAGGGGGGCATCCATCCCTCGTCACTGGACTTTCAACAACATTAAAACAATAATTTAAACCCAAACTTGTTGTTTGTTATTTGACAGAATGTACACCTGTGAACCCGTCTGCACCCGTCCCTGGTGTTACAGTGTTAGTGGCACGTCTGAGGGCAGGAGGGAGCCGGTTATTGCGATGACGGTGGAGGAACAGTCCCCAGAGTTTTATGGGAACACATACACAAGGGTAAATTTTTAATTTTTTTATTTTCTTACGTCGTTTTCTGTCTGTCAGGAATGTTGCGAACTAAATGGTTCCTAATTTCTTTTGGCTACAGATATGAAACTTGGCAGCTGTGTTGAAAATGCATGATCATAAAACAAAATGTTTGTAACTGAATTTAGATGAGAGCTGAAACCCCAACGTTTCATTTGAATTGAGAAAATTAGCTGAGGCTTCTGAATTTTTTTGAAATATATCATCTGCCTCGCCACAAAATCCCTGCGAAGCAATTTGACCTGATAGACTTGTTCGTGGTGGTCTGCATACTACTTGTGATGTGATTAACATTGAGTCCTTTCTGTCAAAACGTCATAGCGGGATGGGCATATCTGGAACTGAACGTTTTGTTCACATCTGACACGACAGTCAACACAACATACTGTGACGTTACACATGTTTACATCTGACATGACTGACAACACAACATACTGTGACGTTACACGTGTTTACATCTGACACGACAGACAACACAACATACGGTGACGTTACACATGTTTACATCTGACACGACAGACACCACAACATACTGTGGCGTTACACATGTTTACATCTGACATGACAGACAACACAACATACTGTGGCGTTACACATGTTTACATCTGACATGACAGACAACACAACATACTGTGACGTTACACGTGTTTACATCTGACATGACAGACAACACAACATACTGTGGCGTTACACATGTTTACATCTGACACGACTGACAACACAACATGCTGTGCCATTACACGTGTTTACATCTGACATGACAGACAACACAACATACTGTGACGTTACACGTGTTTACATCTGACAAGACTGACAACACAACATACTGTGCCGTTACACGTGGGGCTAAAAATGATAGAATCATTGAAAATCATGTTATTTCTGGGTAATTATTGCAGACGACAAAGAATTGTACAAGAGTTTCCGCCCAGATCCTGTAAGCCAGTGTAAGCTGTGTTGATGTTTTTAGGCTGTTTGTAGAAGGTCTTGGTGAGAAATAAGGGATTGCATCAAAAAGATTAAACTTAAATGAAGACAAGACAGAAGCAAGTATGTGCGGTTTGGACACCAATATATGGAAGGAATCATAATCGTTGACGATGCAAATATCCCATTTTCCAACAATATTATAGATCTCAGCTTCTTCACCGACATCAAATACAAAATATTAGTTATGATGTATGTTTTTATTTTGTCATCTAAGTGCCTTGGCTCATTTGCGTCTTCAACTGAATGAGAAAACAATTCATTTCATGGCAGTCTCTTTAAAACAATCAACGCGAAACTCTGGCATACCTGTCTGTGAGGACCCCCGACGATAAAATACACTACAGCTTGCATTGTGTTGCGGATGAGCAAATCAGTTAATATCACAACAGCTCTTAAGAATCTCCGCTGGCCTCCTGTGTTTTAACTCTCTCAAAAACACATACAATTATGTCACTGATGTAGGTGGTTTGGATGGATTGGCATCACAACACGTGTCGTGTCCGAGTCCCTTCTGGAAGTTGTCAGTGTTTAAGTGCATTTATTAGACGCGGAAAGAAATCCCTCGGAGTGCGCTATTTTGTCCAACTGCACTTAAGTTATGGACGTCTTACAAAGTCCTTCGGAGAATGTAACGATGACAAAAAGCGAGTTTTGAAAATCAGAACGCTATGAGCGTGTTGGAATAGCATGGAAATTTAACAACCCCGTTAAAACAAAGTTTTTGACTATAAATCCCTTATACTTATATATGAGACATAACTAAAAGTATTAATTATGTTCAAAAGTGACAAACATTTACAGACTGAAACCGAAATTATCTCCCTTGGCTTTAAAACTAGGTCAACTCTAGCAGACGACGACTAAACATTCTAAATAGTGATTTACATAGATAAACTAAAAATGCATTAATTTAATTACGGTACGTTCGACCAATCTGCAATTTTGATACGATGGATTGTTAGGTGAAACGGGTCCGTGTGCCAAATTTCAGCTCGATGGTATCACTGGAAGTGGGTCATTTTTGACTTTTGTTTTTCCTCGGGAGGACGGGCGAGGGACGAACGACGATTGAGACGGCGGTGAAGTTAATATAAGGGATTTTTTTTTAAAAAAACGTAAAAACAAAGTTTTTGACTATAAATTCCTTATATATGAGACATAACTAACAGTATTGATTATTTTCAAACGCGACAAACATTTACAGACTGAATCTGTCTTAACTCAACTTTGCTTCATAACTCTGTTGGAAGAGGGGAAAAGTCTGGTCACCGATCGCTTGACCGAGCTCAGCGTGACACGTAAAATGTAAACAAAAGCACACCGGTACTTCAATGGGTCGCGTCAACGAGTCAACTCAAACTCTCCCGTGGCAAAAAAACAATAACAAACCGTGAATTTGAATTACATACGTTATATAAGGATAAACTAAAAACGCATTAATTTAATTAGGGTAAGTTCGATCGATCTGAAATTTTGATACGATGCATTGTTAGGTGAGACGAGTCCGTGTGCCAAATTTCAGCTCGATCGGATCACGGAAAGTGGGTCATTTTTTACTCTTTTTTTCCGCCCACCCGCCCAAGACAGACAGAGAGAGATGACTACAGAGAGAGAGACGGCGGTGAAGTTAATATAAGGGATTTAATAAAACAAACCCGTAAAAACAAAGTTTTTGACTAAAAATCTCTTATATATGAGACATAACTAACAGTATTGATTATTTTCAAACGCGACAAACATTTACAGACTGAATCTGTCTTAACTCAACTTTGCTTCACAACCCTGGGGGGTGGGGGGGAGATGGGAAAAGTCTGGTCACCGATCGCTTGACCGAGCTCAGCGTGACACGTAAAATGTAAGCAAAAGCACGCCGGTACTTCGATGGGTCGTGTCAACGCGTCAACTCAAACTCTCACGTGGCAAAAAAACAATAACAAACAGTGAATTTGAATTACATACGTTATATAAAGATAAACTAAAAATGCATTAATTTTAATTACGGTACGTTCGATCGATCTGAAATTTTGATACGATGCATTGTTAGGTGAGACGGGTCCGTGTGCCAAATTTCAGCTTGATCGGATCATGGGAAGTGGGTCATTTTTGACTTTTGTTTTTCCGCCCGCCCAAGACAGAGAGAGAGAGAGATAACGACAGAGAGAGGCGGCGGTGAAGTTAATATAAGGGATTTTAAAATAGCGCTATTCAAGAAGCCATAATCAACGTGATTTTCTTCTGATCATGTAATGCGTAAATGTGTATTATTTGGGTTTCGATTTGTAGCAGTGTGCACCCGCACCGCGCCGCACCAAATAGCTACAGCTCTGGAGCTAGAAATAACCAGTGAAAACAAACAAATTATTAGTACTTTTTTTTTAGACAAAATTTCATTCTGAAAGTCATATGTAAAGACTGTTTCAACGCCTCTTTGGTGCATGGGACTTGAGCAAACGCCGCATTCGTTCACCCCCACCCTTTCTTCGCACTACCCTCGTTGTGATTGATAAACGCCACTTCCATCTGGTTTAAATGAATGCTTAAAATCGTTTATCCTGGCCATGCTGTGTCCCACCCATCGCCGAAATCTGGTTGTTTACCAAATGCAATTCGTGTTTTTTGTGCTGTGATTTAAATTACAATTTTCTCAACGGGCGAATCGTTCAGACGCTCTTGTAGTGTCGGTATTGGGACATTTACGCTCGCATTTGATAGATACTACTTCACGAAAGCTGAATACCCCACTCAATTACAATTTGAAATATTATAAACATTGTTATATTCTTCTGTTGAGTGATTTCGTGGTCCCTAAGGGGTGGCTACCGAATTTTTTTAGAAACCACAAAATTTCGATGGCCTTGCTCCTGATCCGTATGTCAAGTCCTGTAAGCTATACTTTGAGAAGCACTGCTGTAAGCTATACAGGTCTTCTACAGTCATTTCAGTCCACTGCAATAATTCTCTAATCTATTCGACTGGGCTGTTGAACTTCCTGACGTACTCATTTAAAAAAATAATTTTAAATTAATTTTTTAAATTTTTTTTTAAAACGGAATACCCACCACGCGCATGCCCCGTACATTCAACACATGATTCGTCTTCCCCCACCCACACCTAACAGCGTATAGTTTATAAGGTGGACCATGCCTTTCCAGGTTCTCAGTTATTTATTTTTAAGGAGGAAAGTCCGGAGAGGACAGAAAGGTTATTATCCCTCAATGAAGCCAATACTTCATTGTCCGTCTTATTTTAGTGTGTGTGAAAATGTCTACCTTCAATTTATCTTGTAAAAAGACATTTGTTTTGACAATGTTTTTTTTTCCGTTTTTTTAAAAATGTTTAGGGGTTTTAATTGACTTTATTTGAGAACCACTTGAAGAATTGAGGATTAATTGACTGTACTGCAGAAGTGATATGATTAATGTCAAATGAAATAATCAGCATTCAGCCAAACTCGAGGAATAAAATTTACCACGAAAAAAAAATCTACCTCGCAAACTTTCAATCTCTTTGTGTATGAGGAGGGCGGGCGGGCGCGGTACACCACTGGTCGATCCTTTTTCTATAATCCATGGGCGGAAATTTCATGTCGAATGCGGAGCTTCTTTCTTGGGATGGCCAGGTTAAAAGTTATGTACCACCAGGTGGCATTAACTTTTACCGAAACCTAGCTACTCCACCCCACGCATGTAGAACGTGTCACCATTTGTATCCCTCAGATAAACTGCCGATGCCCCCGCCACCATGAACCAAACAGGCAGCCACCAGGTGTCCAGCGGGCTGTTAGGACCTACGGTTACGTGCGCAACCCCAAAACTGGCCACTTTGCGTCACGTCACACCTGTAAGGTGTCTGGAACAGAAGGTAATAAAAAAAGAGAGGGAGGGATGGATGGGTCTACAAAGAGTTGCCCTGGATAACTGTATTAGTATTTTAACTGTATTAGTATTTTAACTGTATTAGTATTTTAACTGTATTAGTATTTTAACTGTATTAGTATTTTAACTGTATTAGTATTTTAACTGTATTAGTATTTTAACTGTATTAGTATTTTAACTGTATTAGTATTTTAACTGTATTAGTATTTTAACTGTATTAGTATTTTAACAGTATTAGTATTAGTATTAGTGATGATGCCACAAGAGTTAATAACAATGTGAAGAAATAAGGATTAAAGGCATTAAAGGGAATATTTATTTTGCTCATTTTTATAACACGTTTCAAAAAAACTTCTTTAAAAACAAAACTCATTGCATAATATCCAACCATTTAGTAGTAATTTAATTTATTTCATTGCTTAACGGATTTTCATTTTATTGTAAAGGCCATCTTGGCTTAAATTTCCATGAAATCAAATAAGTAATAGTTTTAATCTTTGTGTATATTTTAATCGCACTTGTGTGTTTTATTAAAGATTTTTTCTTCCGTCGCGTTTTTTTTTCCATTTTGTTCTGAAACATCGGGGGTAATGGGAGATTTACATTGTTCAAACTTTCCACGATATTTCTTATTTGCGTCGTTTGAAATGATTTGGAAGACTTCTATGAGATAATAATAGGACGTGCTACTTGTTTAATTGTTCTTCTTTGTCCAAGTGTGTTCTTAGGTCTTTGGGCTTGCAAGCCAGCGTGTCAGTTGGTTCTTGTAATAATAAATTAGTGGCCATTTACAGATGCCATGTTTCAGATTTTATTTCAAGAACTCTAAGAGTTCTTAGTTTTAAAAGACGCTGATTTATTTAATTATGTAAATACTTTTAAGTTTCAACGACGGTATGTCATAGTTATAAATTGAAATAGGTACTTTTAATAAATACGAAATACTTAAACTACAAGAATAAAACCCTGATGTACATTTATCCATTGGTCATTGATCTACTGCGTCCATTGGTCATTGATCTAATGTTATCCATTGGTCATTGGTCTAATGTTATCCATTGGTTATTCTTGTGACTTTTCAATAGGTACTTTTATTAAAAACGAAATACATAGACTACAAAAATAAAACCCTTATCCACAGTTATCCATTGGTTATTATTATGACTTTTCCCCCAGAATTTCTGGCTGATCCATGTCCAAGACACACCAATTATTGAAAAAGAAACAGCTGATTTCTACAACAGCGCCATCTACCTTACAACAGCGCCATCTACCTTACAACAGCGCCATCTACCTTAAGCATAACTGATTTATATTACCAGATAACTTTTCAGAATTTAGCGACTAGCAAGTTTTATTATCAAATATTTTAAGTTGTTAAGAAACATTAATCGTTGTTTTATGTTTGCATTTTCACATTATGTCAAAACATTTAATATGTGGAATTTAGAATATATTTAGAAACAACTTCGATATTTCCTGTTTTTTGTTACGCTTTATTGTTTTCCCCACCAAAATTTATTACGATTGCATTTTAATTGATGCAGCTAATAAACTAGAAAACAAATAGCTGGTTACTAAAAAATTCACAGACTCAACATAAACTTTCTATTGTTACAATGTTACAAAGTGAGATGTTCTTGTGTTTATTATGAATTTGCATCGAGGATGATTTCTCAATAATAAAAACATGTAATATATTGGTTGAACGCAAATTTTTCTCTTCTTTTTCTTTTATTTAACTTCAGAAAGTTTAATGAAAATTTAGATTTCCTCCACTGTATTGAGAGGTGGCAAAAGCAACCACTTACATTAAGTTGAGAACCGTCATACGCATCAGTTGTTATACAGTTTAAACTAAGTCCTAAATATTTTGTTGGTGGTCTTTGATATTTCATCGAATGACTGAAATTATATCAGTATATTAGGGTTTAAATTATCTCAGTATATTAGGGTTTGAATTATCTCAGTAGGCTATATTAAGGTTTAAATCATCCCAGAAAAGACCAGAAAAAAAATTAAGACATGTTATTCTTCGATCATTGTATTTGTTACCTTAAATAATCTGTAATTCTAAATTCACTCGTAAATCCTTTTAGATAAAACCTATGTATGAAATATAAACAAAAAATGATTGATTTATTATTTTGTAATTTAAAAAAAAATAATAATAAATAAAACCACTTTATAGAACTTGAATTCTCATTAAAAGAATCAAAATACAAACATTTAACAATATATTTTTCTTTTATTTCATATGAAATGTTTGCTATTTTACATGTTGGTGAGTTGATTTAATTTTTAATTTTTTTAAAATTTAATTGCTCAAAATGAAGATTTAGCCTCGAATGTGAATTAACATCAATATTATTTAATCAATATTGAATTGATTCGAGTCAAAGATAATTTAAGAAAAAAAAAGTTCTCTTTTTTTTCTTAATTAATTTCGATGTCATTGATATGTGTAAATATGTTCATCTCTTTATAATGGTTAAATGGGTTGAATTTTGGTAGAAATTGACAAAAAACGTAAACAAAATATTTTTCGTTTTGGGGGAAAAAACATTTCTAAAAATGTATTTTTATATTTGAATGATTTATCTTTTGACTGAGGCAAACGATTCAACACACAAGTTTTAACTACTGCCCTACATCAACTCCATCACAAAGCATCAGCGATACGTTACCTCAACTCACTTGCCTGTATGAAATCTTATGAGCTAAAGGGAACGAACATTTTTTCCAGAAACTCTTGGAATTGTTAGCGAAATAAGAAAATTGATTGCTTACTAATGTGAACTACGAAGTAAAAGCTAAACATGTGTCTTGTCTTAAAGTTTGCTTCGACTTATATTCTTTTACTAGTCCCTTTTTATTATTATTATTATTTTTTTAAAGCATACAAAGTTTCATCTCTGATGCAGATAAGAAAGTAGGGAAAACTCGATGTGAAAAATATTTGCCGCAGATCTCACTTTGCGGATGGTGTGGGGTCACTGTGACCTAATAATCATAATGAGTTGTATTTAATTCAGTGGCGGGTAAGTGTCCGAAGTTATGTCAGAGTTGGAGATCTTTAATTGGGTAAAAACTGAGCGCAACAAGATTGGATCTGCGAAGATTCCACAGGGACTTAAAAAAAAATTATGTTTATTTTAATAATGAATGGATGAATGCTTTCTTCTATAGTGCTAGTGCTAATACAATCCATGCTAGACTAGCATGCTCGTGGCGCTTTCATGTTAAAATACTCTATCAATTTTTTAATAAAAGAAAAAGAAATAAAGTCTTCAATTTTTTACTTTGAAAACTCCTGTTGATATCGGCATAATGTCATCAAATTTTGGAAAGAAATTTATGAGAATCTGCATCTGCTCTTTCTGAAGCTCTAAGTCCATCAGTTGTTTGGTTGATTGAGATTAGAGGAGGAGAGAATCTCGAAGGTAAAACGTTGAAATATCAGCTTCGTACTTTTTCGCAACATTTTATTCCCCGATATTTCACAAGTTGAGTGAAATATTGGCTTGTGCGAACATGATTGTCAAACCATGCTGATCCCTATATTAGTCCTGCTTCATCCAATTCAGATTTATGAACAACACATTCAGGAGATACGCATTTCATGCTATTTTGACATAAATCTAATTCAAATGTTTCACAAAATTTTTGAAAATTATAATTAAAGCTATTTAAATTCTACTAAAAAATATATACAAATAAATTAGAAAAAAATATATTAAAAATTAATGTGTGACATCACACATGGCCTGACCCACTTCCCCCTGTCACACTTTCCTTCACCGCGTCCCCCGCCCCTTTGGAGCGTGTCGTACTTTATGAGCGGCCCCTTTAGAGATACATGTTTCCGATGTTAATTCTTTCAAATACTGTGTCGCTGATTCGTTTATACAGCCATTAGATAGTGATGGAATCGTATGGTCTATTCTTTCGCCCACAGGAAGCCAAGTGTATAGTAAATCACTAAATAACATTGGTAGCTTTGAATTTTTAGAATAAACTCTCTTTTGATTACAAAGTTTCTTTAATTGAGTATTTGAACCAGCATTAGCTAATATTATTTGATGTTTGTTTTCGTTGGCACAAACTAATCCATTATTGCTTTTACTTTTAGATTAGTTTTTTTTTATGGATTTCCAAACATTTTCATGCGTCTTGCACGCATTGCGCTTTTTAAATCCTTTATATTAACTCGTGGCCTCTTAGCACTTGATTGTCGAAAAAACTTTGGATCGATTTTAACCCACTTCCTCGTAAGCTAGCGAGCTGAAATTTTGCAGGCAGTTTCGTACCGATGATAAAAACGATGTATCAAAATTTCAGATCGATCGCATGTACTGTAATTAAATTATTGAATTTTCAGATTATTTGATTTATCTCTATGTATCGTGTTAAGTTTTTTTGGATAGAGTGTCGCGGTGCGTATTATATTAAACGACCTTTTTAATACTTTCCTTTTGCGCGATTCGGTGCGTATTATATGGACTATAATTTTTTAAACATATATTCCCGATCGGTGCGCATTATATTAATTATGTTTTACGAGACATAACTAAAATTGTGTATTTTTGGATTTTCTTGCGCTGCGTATTATGATGAACATTCTTTTAATTGTGTCTCCTACATAAAGGATTTATAGTCAAAAACTTGTTTTTTACGGGTTTTTAAAAAATATTTATTTATCACACACTCAATAATGAGCCTAAATTTAAAAAAATTACAATTACAATTGCTCCCTGCAGACTACAGCAATGTTACACAACACTTGGGCCGCGGACTGGTACCGGTCCGTCAATCAAATGCTACCGGGCCACCCAAGAAACATAAGCTGTTTCTCTTCATTTACGTTGGTGTATTTCTCTCGTGTTTCTGCGACTCTCAAAATCTATCACTGTAGTGTTTTGAAAGAAAAAAAACGGAAAAATGAAGGGCAGAATAAATCTCTGAGGATTCTCACATCAATAAAGGAGAATGCACAGATAGCATAATATTTGGTGGCTAACCGCATTGATAATTCTAACAAGCCGTTCACAATCTTTGAAAAATTGATCTTTCCCTTCACTAAAGACATTTGCCGTGAACTTCCATGAAAGGATGCTGTTAAAAAGATACCACAAATGCTTATGTCGGCTAGTATTATGACTAGGCGCTTTGAGAAAATAGCCGGAGACTTTGAGAGACAATTTTCAGAGAGGATTAATCCATCACCCGACGACTGTCTGATTTGAATGCTCGGCTTAAGGAGGTTGCACATGAGAGTAAATCTACGCATTGTATCATTCAATGGTAAATGCAAACAAGCCGAAAAATGTCACCGGAATTTAAAAGCGATTGGTGTCGTTAAAGTTATTAACCACGTCAAAGCACACGTCTTTAATTCGCGCCTGTTTTATCAGCTTTGTGAGGAGATGAATGCAGAGCACAAGTGCCTTCTCCTGTACACAGAAATAAGATAGTTATCCAGAGGAAAATCATTAATCAGATTATTTGAATTACGAGAGTCAATGCAAGGGTTTTTTTCCCAGAAAAGAAGTCACCACACATTTCAGTGACAAGGTGTGGGTCGCAAAACTGGTTTACATGTGTGACATATTCAGCCAGCTCAATGAACTCAATATGTCCATTCAGGGCTGAATGACAACTGTTTTAAAGTTGGCAGAAAAAGTAGCTCCATTTAAAGTCAAACAGAAGTTGTGGGACGGCGCATGATCAGAGGCATTTTGGGCTTGTTTTAAACATAAGGTGAGATTTTAGGCCAGTCTGCTTTTAAAAGAGCTCCAGCGCTACTTCCCAACCACAAAAGACTCTCGAACATTAGTTAACAAACCATGTGAATCTTGCATGTATGTGCAAGATCATCTGCTGGAGATAACAAATAATTACGTTCGTAACAATAACGCTGCCAGGGTTCTGGATTAAAGTCATAGCGGAAAAGCGTGAGATTGCCACCATTGCACTTAAATCCCTTTTGCCATTTTTGTTTAATAATATATCGTGTTGTCTTTTGTTTAAATTATGCAGCTGTATTTTATTTTGAAGGCATTTTAAAATAATTTTAGCTTAAATTATTAAATAAAAATAATCTAAATTATAAAAATCAACTTTGCACACACCGTGAGTGACACCCTCCCCCCTGACCAGGCCGCGGTAAAATTTTCAAACGTTGACCGGCCCATGGCGATAAAAAAAGGTTGGGGACCACTGGGCTACGGCACTGTACAGGTTGTTTGTTAGTATTAAAATATTACTTCCGGTTCACGCTCCGTTCAATTATCTAGCATTTATTAGATTAAGTAAAGATTTAATAATAAACAGAAATTAACAGTCGCAGCTTTACAATTTCTTTGTCGTACAATCATCTCCTTCCCACTTTAAATTCAAAATTTGAGATTAATTTTCAAATAATTTAATTTAATGTAGCACAGGTTATAAAGAGCCTGTTAAGTGTTAAGAGTAAGCATAAACTTTTAATTTTATTATTATAAATGCTTAAAGTTAACACAGTTACTGAGTTAATTCAATTAATTGAGTTAATGATTGAAGTTAATCAGTTAGCCGTAAGTTAACGGTAACGACAAACGTCTAACTCTAACCAGCCAAGAAAACACTTATTATTTTAAAAGGAAGGTTGTGTCCAGGATTTACAACTCCAATCTAAGAACGACTTACTTAAGAGGAAATAGAGTTAATTATTAATAGTAATTAATACTGAAATCATACTGCATACAAATATAAGTTGATAATAATATTAATTATAATTAAGTTAATTAAGTCAGGTCTTTTTTTTCTTCTTTAAATTAATATTATAATAATATAAATATAATAAATTATAATAAGTATTATTAGTAATGGTGCACAGTGCATGCGTCACAACTCAAGCCCCTCCAGCAGGCTGTGCAGCCTGGTACCATCAGCTTATCTGAGGCACTGATGCTTATAAGTATAAGCCAAGCCTACTCTACATTACATCAAATCTGGGTAATCCTGCAGTTTAAACACGTATATTATTTCACAGCAAAATGTAATTTTCTCGTGAGAACTTACGTTTTAAATTTATTAATCATTATTCATTATCATAATTATAGGTTGTATTTTAGCTATTACAGTGCTAAGTGCTAATTTGTAAGTCTTATTAAACTTATTAATTTCTAAGGCAATTTTTTTGCTCTATATCATACATAATCTGGTCACGATACATCCATTTTGTTTATCTAGCACCCTGCTTGCCAGATATTTTTTTACTTGAAACGACCCATGCTAAAAAATTTTTACTGACTGAAGATGTTTTTTTAAAAAGTATCCTTCATCTATTTTAATGTGCTTAGAAGATAAATAATTATTTTAAAGACAATTTCATTTTTATTTCGTTACTAGATGTTTGATTCTTATTTTTTTGTTTTTAGGTGAGAAAATTCATTTGGCATCTTACTGTGACAACCCGGCAAGTAGGGTGCTAGATAAACAAAATGGATGTATCCTACTCGGATTATATAGCTTAAAGGGCCGAAACAAGCCTCAGAATTTAATAAGACTTACAAATTAATAATGTAATAGCTAAAATGCAACATATAATCATGCATTTAATAAATTAAAAACATAATTTCTCACGAGAAAATTAAATTTTGCTGTGAAATAATATTTGTGTAGAAACTGCAGGGTTACCCAAATCAAAATCTGTTATATTCAAACTGATGTACTGTGTTAATTTTTTTTTATTATATAAAAATCAGGTTACTTCCTGTATTTACAATCACTGTAGGATTTTGGAGGCTAATTTTTAATATACGCCATAGTGCCAAAGCCAATGTCAAATACTGTTAAAAATACCAAAATTATCATTCCAGGAATACTCCATAACTTTTGTCTAAAGATGGATCCTTCTTCTAAAAGATCCGTGGGCTTTATTACCTGAAAATTCAATGTATAAATGCATTTTCTATAAAAAAAATTAAGGAAAATGGGTTATTTAGCCAGTTTCTCTCACTTACGTTCCGGAGCCATCAGTCAGTTTCCTAGATTTCTGCTCTATAACCGTGATCATCAAAGATAATGCTTGTGACACCTTTTTTAAACTCTATATTAGAGCACTATAATTATAATAGACATTTTGACTTTGTTTATAATATTGACTTATTTATACTTCATACAGATTCACCCAAATGTCATTTTTATTCAAATCATCAATCCAGAATAAGGTTCTATTCATGATCAAAATTAAAAGAATTAATTTATGATATTACAGAATGTTTAAAAATGGGACCAAGTGATAGAAATTGCTATATGATTCTGGCAACTAGTCTGTATTAAAAATATTTAACATGTTATAATTTTGGCAATAATGTCAAAGTTATAAAGAATAACTTACTCAACTTACTGTAGCCTACTTTTTTTAAAGTGTAATCTATTTTTCTAATTATTTTTTAGTGTATTATTTTGCAGAGCACTAATCAGTCAAATTGACAAGTATGGCACTGGAAATCTGTGCACAGGGAAATCTTTGTCAAAGTTCTATAGAAAATAATACAAGAGGAGATGAAGTGGAGACAAAAATATTTAAAGACTCCTTGAGCAATCAAGTTTTAACGAAAATCATCATCAAAACAGGAATTCCCTTTTCATGCCCTAACCTTGAGTCAATCTGCATACTTGATATAGAGTTTAACTCCCGTGCAGATGTGGAAAATGGAAGCGACCATTCTGAAACAAATAGTTATTTTGATAAATGGAAAGAAATCCTTGGGTTAAAAGATAGTAAAACTGTTGAACACAAATTGGGTTCATCAGACTCAAATATCATGGCCCTCTTGGAAAAATGTGTCATGACAATGTGTAGTGGTGAGGTCAGTGTTGTTACAATTAGTGCCACTATGCTGCCAGTGTCATCGGAAATAAATAAAGTTGGTCCGTTACGCATGACTTTACATTTACACTCATTCACAGCAGTTCCACCATTATGGCAGATTTCCTCTCAAGAAAAATATAACCTGGCTCTTTTCCACAAAGAGACTGCGACAAAATTCTTCAAAGCAGGGAATATGGAGGCAGCATTCCTTCAGTATAGTTTTGCTGTTAAGTATCTCATCTGCATTCTTGAATGTGCAGATGTTTCCATCAGAGAAATCGACCAAGAGAAGAGAGACAAAATAAAAGAATATAATTCTCTCAAGCATGTCTGTTATTTAAATCTTGCCGCCTGTCATTTAAAAGCAGGTCATCATTCCAACGTCATTAGCAGCTGCTCCAAGGCATTAGAAATAGAAGAAAACAGTGTCAAGGGTTTATATAGACGTGCTCAAGCCTATAAAGCTTGTGGGCATCTGGATAAAGCAAGGTATCGTCATCATTATAAATAGTAAATATTTTGCTCACACAATTAAAACATGTTCAAAATGTCCAAATCCAATGACAAAAGTTAAAATTAAAAACGTTTCTTTAGAAATATTTATGTTTTGAATAAAAAAATTTTTTTAGAATAGGTTATTAAGAATCATTTTTAATCAACTCTCTGTCAAGAAGTTTTCAGAATTTTTCTTTTTAGTTGAAACTTTTATAGATTATAATTTTAGGGGTTCATAAATGACATCAGGTTTTGGTTAAAGTTTAAACTTAATTAGAAAATTGGTACCTCTCCTAGAGTGGAAGTAGATCTAATCTTGTCTGACACTTACACCACTTCCCTTTATACTTATAAGGATTTCCTTGCCTTAAAGACTTACAAACCTTAATCATTCTGAGGCATTGGCCATTTTCAATTCCAAGAAAGAGGAATATAAAATCTAGTAACTCAAATTGTCTTACCCTGTGATGTTATTGTTATGAAGATTAGTTCCTAAAAAGAAGCAAATCCATTCCTATGGGTCGTGGTATTAATTTTATGATTTGAAATTCATTTTTTTAAAAAAACTGAGTAATTATGAAAAAGCATTATTTGTTTGAATCATTTTCATGGTGAACAGACATGCTGTCATGCATGTAGGTATTCTAAATGAGCTGCCATTATTTGCGCTATGGCGACAATTTCGAGGTCGCATTGTGCTGACTCGCTGGGCTAATAAATCACTAAACTTAGGCATATAAAACCCAACTGATTTAGAGGTAGAGATAGTAAATGTAGTTCTACCACCTGATATAATTTTAACTGCGTAGAAGATCTGTTTTAAGTTGAAATCACTTGCTTTTCTAAACCTTCCAAATATTTTTTCTCTTTGTTTCATTCCTCAGGTCAGATCTAACAAAAGCCCTAAAGATAGAACCCAAGAATAAGGCAGTTGTGACATTATTGCGGGAATGCATGTAACATAGAAGTAGAAGAAAACTCAGTCATATTGGTGGCAGAGCAACTTATTTTAGTCTAAATTGGGTATGTTTCAGAAAAATAATAATCATAATTAATGACTTGCTTTAAAACATGAGTCTCATATTGGCTATTCAAGGGCCTATTAAGACTCACTGGACGATATTTTGAGGCCCACTAGTTGACAGCAAAGTTCAGTGTTAAGGCCCACATTTTTTCCTCATCCATAATCATTTACATGTTTTCATACTTCAGAAATGATGTCTTAAATTGGGAAACCCCTTGAACTACTGCAGTGTTGTTTATTTCGGTTTCTAAATCTCCAAAGTATCATGTATTATTCAGGAATGTCACTGAGTGAAGGGGGAAATATATCTTGTCATACAATGCAAATCTATTTATATTGTCACCCATCCCTAGTCTAAACATGTGCTGTTGTAAGGCATAATATTGATATGTTTGACAAAAAGACAATCTAAAGTACTTTATTCGCAATGAGAAAATTGAGCTGCTCTATGAGTACATCAGATGTCATTATATAACTAGACGTGCTAAATACCAGGAAGATGATAGAAAGACCTAGCCCCAAAGTAACGCATGTCATTTTAGGCGACATATTTTTCCAGTGAGCAAACCAAGAGTGTTGTGGCAGGCAATGCTAGTTCCACGAGGAGAGAGATGATTGCTAAGGCAGGAAAGCCATTTAAAGAAAGAGAGTTCATTTTAAAGTATATTACACAATCAGCAAATACATCGAAAGATCACATTTCTGACCCGACAGGTAACATATATGACCAACTGTTTTAATATAATATTAGAAAGCTAAACAATTCCTTGCATACTCGGTCGCTTTTGGTGAGAGTACACGCATAAATGACACAGTACAGCTCACATTACTCACAATATATACATGCCCATGATATTGATGACAATTTTGAAGTAACACAGGAAATGACAAAGATTTCAATTTTCAGGATATATGTTTTGCCAGCTGTTTACTATGGAAGAATTTTCAAGGAATAACTACCAAAACTCTCCCCATGACTGCGTGGTCGTAGGGGGTTCTAATGTTCTATCCAGCCACCGCTGTTATACTAATTTATTATAATTAATGAAATATCTATAATTTATCATCCGATCTCAAGCCTGTGTCAAAAATCTGATTAATTTATTCTAATATCCAGCATGTTGCCAAAATTCTAGTCAACAGAAGTGATAATTTGATTTAGAAGGATAGAGATTATTTATATGCTGAAAAGGTTTGTTATGATAGGGGCTTGATCATTAATTGAATAGATCAGAAAATATTATTTTGATAAAAAAATTGAATGAATGCAAATCCTTTGTGTCTATTTAATGACCAGTCACAACAGTGCATATGTGATATTATGTCTTTGTTCTTTTATTTTCACTACCCAATATTTGACTGTAAAGACAGAAATAAAAATATACTGAAGAAAGATAACTGTTTTTGTCTTTTTTTATTACACTGACTTCCATTTTTTAAAACTCATTTCACTTTCTCACATTTATTTTTATTACATAGGATTCTTTCTGTACATGAATTTTATAAATGATGAAGTAAGTGTAAGCTAATAACTTCTTATACCTCTTTCAAGAATTAAGTTATGTTATGATGAAGTTGATGTCATTCCTATTTTGAGAAGATAATTTTAACCAAGTCAATTTTTATTTTAATACAAGGAAAATAACATTTTCTGAAATAAAAACATACCACTGATAATGTGTGGTAATATTGCTAACAAAGGGTTGCCCATCTGGGATTTGTTTAGTTTTACTTTAAAATTTAACAATGGGTGGGAACCAATAATAAGAAAATTGAGAAAAAAACGTTTCCTTACTAAGAATGTTAATCAAACTTTTAATTCAGTAGTATTGATTAAAATTACAATACAAAATGCATATTCAATGTATATGCAATTCCGTGTCACACAAATTAACATATAACGATTATTACCATTTTTAAATATGTACCTTTTTATAATATACAAATCTTTCATACGTACATCCCACCCCATTTGTGCAATCATATTATTATTTCCTCTGACACAAATACATTTTTAAATTTTACATTGCTGTGATCTCTTCTTAATCACATTTCAAGTTCAAAAACAAAATTCACGCGAATTTAATAATACAATAAAATACAGGATGAGTTGTAGCACGCAAAATGCTGCAATGTTTTGGGACATTATTTTTTCTTAAAGAAGGACATCAGGGACGTCTGTTTTCCTTTTTGTGGTGAAACTGCCACTTTCTTTGAGTGCTGAAAAACAAAGGCAAACAAATGTCATCTTGGAATTCAAGGGAAATTAAATTATGTAAATATCAACTAAACTATCTACTGCCATTCATTGGTATAGATGATAGTGACCAGATATGAATTTAGTTTACTAAGTTTTTGAGGAAAGTTTCAATTTTTTTTTATTACTATGCTTCAATTTTCAATGAAAAAAAAATACTCACTGCTTTTCCTTTTGGTTCTGCCTTCTGAGCTGCTGAATTGTTATTTATCTTTGTTGGTGCTGTCACAGTTTTCTGTTCCTGAACCTCCTTAACCTCATCATCCGACTCACTCTCCCACTCAGAGACTTTAGTGGTAACTTTTTAAAAAATAATTGGAGAAACAAGGAGAAAAAAATTAATTTTCAATTCATCTCAAACTTTTTTCTGTTGGGTGGCTAAAAAATTATATGTAAAGAGTAGCCATACTTGTATCACAGACAATAACAATATCGGGTCTTGTAGGCAATACTAATCATTCGCTGCCTGATTCTCTAACAAATGACCATGGCAAACTATCATTTGAACCAGGTGTGATTGGAAATATGCATTTAGTTAGATAAATGATCTCAGACAGGATAAATTGTTTAATCCATTGAACAAGACATATCAAAACAACTTTGAAATAAGATTTTTTTGTTTTAGTTAGCCACTCAATACATTATAAATGTCAAGTGAATATTTTTTTACACTTACATGTGATCTTAATGAGTTTTTATTTGGAATATAATACAAAGAAATCAATATAATTAAATGAAACCTGAAAAACTCGAGCTAGATGTGCTGTTATTTGTAATCACTTAGAACGCATGTATATATTTGTGTGTGCAGTTTACACACCAATGAATCCATCCTCATCCACAAAAGTTTTGGATGAAACTTTCTGAGTTCTCTTTCTTTTCCTTCCCCCACCAGTGTTTGTTCCATTGGTTGTTATGTTCTCCTTTTCTTTGACAACCTCACAGACAACATTTTCTTGGATTTGCTTTTCCTCATCTTCATTCTCTTCCACAGCCTCTTCCCCATCACTGCCATGACCTACATCAGTTGTTGCCACTGGGCTTGCTTCCATATCCTCTTCAACCTCAGATACTAAAGACAAAGAAAATAAATATAATTTCAATGAATTTTTTTTCCGCTGATTTATAAAGGGTCTACTAATTTATTAACACAATAGTTTCTCTAAAGGGTTCACTAATTTATTAACACAATAGTTTCTCTAAAGGGTTTACTAATTTATTAACACAATAGTTTGTCTAAAGGGTTTACTAATTTATTAACACAATAGTTTCTCTAAAGGGTTTACTAATTTATTAACTATTTATTAATAGTTTCTCTCATTAAAAACAATTTAATGTTGTTAATGACAAGCTTTACATTTACCGTCACCCATTTAGTTAAAAATTAGTAAATATTTTTTGTGAAATGTCTTCTGCTATCCATGTTGATAAAACTTGCTACAAACCTCTTTTTTTCTCCAGATTAAGTTGAAGAGAAAAAATTTTAAAAACCATTCCAATGAATGTAAGTCAAATGAAACTTTATTTTAAAATTTTGCATCAGTATAATTCCATCCAATGAATGTAAGTCAAATGAAACTTTATTTTAAAATTTTGCATCAGTATAATTCCATCCAATGAATGTAAGTCAAATGAAACTTTATTTTAAAATTTTGCATCAGTATAATTCCATCCAATGAATGTAAGTCAAATGAAACTTTATTTTAAAATTTTGCATCAGTATAATTCCATCCAATGAATGTAAGTCAAATGAAACTTTATTTTAAAATTTTGCATCAGTATAATTCCATCCAATGAATGTAAGTCAAATGAAACTTTATTTTAAAATTTTGCATCAGTATAATTCCATCCAATGAATGTAAGTCAAATGAAACTTTATTTTAAAATTTTGCATCAGTATAATTCCATCCAATGAATGTAAGTCAAATGAAACTTTATTTTAAAATTTTGCATCAGTATAATTCCATCCAATGAATGTAAGTCAAATGAAACTTTATTTTAAAATTTTGCATCAGTATAATTCCATCCAATGAATGTAAGTCAAATGAAACTTTATTTTAAAATTTTGCATCAGTATAATTCCATCCAATGAATGTAAGTCAAATGAAACTTTATTTTAAAATTTTGCATCAGTATAATTCCATCCAATGAATGTAAGTCAAATGAAACTTTATTTTAAAATTTTGCATCAGTATAATTCCATCCAATGAATGTAAGTCAAATGAAACTTTATTTTAAAATTTTGCATCAGTATAATTCCATCCAATGAATGTAAGTCAAATGAAACTTTATTTTAAAATTTTGCATCAGTATAATTCCATCCAATGAATATAAGTCAAATGAAACTTTATTTTAAAATTTTGCATCAGTATAATTCCATCCAATGAATGTATCAGTTTAAATTATACATTACCATGTTCTTCTTCATCGCTAGAATCAAATAAATCTGTCCTGATTCGACGTCTGTGTTTCCTATCTAAAGCCACATCATCGTCACCTTGATTTAAAAAAATAAAATGAACTTACTTTTTACTTATGAATGGAAATGGTGGTGTGAATCTAACTGAATATACAGATGTACACAAATTAATTTGTAGCCAAATGTTCAAAAAGAATTAATAAAAAATAAAAAGAATGTGTCAAGAGAATTATTCACACATCTGCACTAAAAGCATGTGAACAATTATTAGGTTCAGCTAAATAATTCTGAAGATCAAATGAGTAGGCACAAAAGTTGCGAAACCACAAGATTGACTATATCTATTCCTCCATCATTATCACTTGGCAGCCACAAGATTGACTATATCTATTCCTCCATCATTATCACTTGGCAGCCACAAGATTGACTATATCTATTCCTCCATCATTATCACTTGGCAGCCACAAGATTGACTATATCTATTCCTCCATCATTATCACTTGGCAACCACAAGATTGACTATATCTATTCCTCCATCATTATCACTTGGCAGCTGACTGCATGTGTCCACTATTACCGGTGCCACTGCTTGAGTGTTTTAACCACGTTTGGGTTTCAATCAACATAGAACTAATATTACTGAATTTGTATAAACTTGATGATCAAATAAATGACTTAGTTCATTAGAATTGTCACACTCAAATTTATATAATAAATTAATAATGATACTAAGTACATGAGAACAATTGTGAACTAAGTTGGATAAATGATGATCTGAAAAAAGCCTTGAAATTATTGCATCAATAATTTTTCAAAAGAGGGAGGGGAGAAAAAAAAGGGAGGAGGGAGAGAGAGAGCCTTCTTTGTACATAGACAAAGGGAGGTCATCAAATGAAAATAAATCTTTCTTTCATGTACTAAATATATAATGGATGATTCATTATGCCTCAAAAACCGTTTGAGGTTTTATTGAAACAACTATTTATTTAGGAATTCTAAAAAAATATTTATTTTGATGACAACACGCTGAATAATGTAACTGGTGATACAGTTTAAATTTAAAATAGGACTGGAGATAAAAAAAAGAGGTTTATATTTTACCTGAGTCTTTTGTTCTTTTCTTCATGTTTTTCCTTTAAAAAGTCAAAAGGAATAAGTTTAAAAACTGATTTCATTGTATTGGCAGTATTGAGTACTATTTGTAAAAACTTTAAACAACAGTTAATCAACATATTGACACTTTATAAGTTTGATAATATTTGTGAACATTTTATACATACTTTTAAATGGTGTCAACAATTATTTAACAGCAAATCTGTTAAGTAGTGTGCTCAAGTAATTAACTTAAAAACAATTAGATTAGCATATTAACAATGTAGTAAATGCACAGATTGTCATAATCGTCCTTGGCGCTAGAGCCTGTATCAGGCCCTGGCCTGCTCAATCACATTCTTCCAGTCACATTAATCAGTGACCTTTCACCTCCATGCTCTGACTAACACCCCCCCCCCTGCAGCTGTTGTAGATCTTCTCCAAAAACAGTAAGAACAATTAACTCATTTGCTACTAAGCGCAATAACCAAAACACCCCCTGAAATACTAAGCAAAGGGAGATTACTCTCAAAAACATGCACCCCCATGTTAAATAAAAATATTTTTAAACACCTAAATGAAATTTTAAAATAACAAAACACACACCAAAAAACAGAAAATTGAATGAGCTTTTAAAAAATGTATAGGTTGATGCACTTTAATTCACAAATATATTTGAAATAAATCTTGAAAAGTGTTTTTTGAAAATTTACATCGCAGTTTTGGGATGCGACCTCCGTTGTTTGTCATGTTTTTGTCCATTTATTGTCTCATGAAACTTTAAGAAACATCTTATCCACTGACCAATACAATTTTGTAATTGGTTACTTGAGTCTAATCATGATGTCAATGCAGAGAAATTTATATATATCCTCATTAGTAACCTCCTTCCACTGGGTGTCTTTCTTACCCTTGGCTGTTTGCTGCGGTTCAGCGTATGTTTGTTTCAGCAACTAACAACTCTATCATGGCAGAGTTCATGAAAAGCTTGTAGTAGTCTATGAGACTGCTGTCAATAGGGAGAAAATGATTTCCCCTATAATTTCATTAAATTGTCTATAACACTAATCAAATTGTCTGACCAAGATTCAGTGACAGTATCTCCTTCATTTCATAGCTCTCATTAGCGTCACTGTCACTCTGATTATGATTAGAATGATTAGAATTAGAGTTAATTATTATCACTATCACTATCATTAATTTCAACATCTGATTCCTCATTGTTTAAATTATTAACTGCTGCATAATTAAACGTTGAAGCAGCAATTAAAGAGTCAAGAATATGAAAGTCCATTGTATAAGAATATTCAGAAACCACACTGTCAAATTTCACCAAATACAGTCCGACTTCTAAGCCACATAGCTTTAGAACCGTAAATGACATAAACATCCGGTTTTTTTAAACGAAATCAGCTATGTTTCTACTTTTTAAAAAGCCGAGAGCTATCCGCATGGTAACAATGCTTCTCGCGGGATCATTTTTTATATACGCGTTGCTAGACGCCATGTCGCATTTGGGCGCATTAGTAGCGAGGGGGGTATGTCGCATTCAGTCGCATTAGTAGCGAATGAGTTAACACAATGATAACCAGAAAATATGTAAAAAAAATTCCCACTTACCTTTCTTTGGTCTGAGTCTTGTTAAGTGGGTTTGTTTCGGAGGCAGATGTCTTTGTGCTTTCTTTTTCACTGGCCGCTTTTTTATTGCTTTCAATATTTTTGGCTTCTTGTTTGCTGAAAAGTGAAAGGACTCCACCCTTCTTCTCAGTAGTCTTTGACTGTTGATAGCAGGAATAGTTTTAGCTACTTACATCAATGAATGACAACATTCTACACAGTTGCTCAATGTGACACTAAAAAAACCAATGTCTTAAATAAGGATACAACAAAGAAAAGGTTGTAAAATAAAACAAAGTAATGAATGATGATAGTAAGCCATTTTTTGTGAAGAGAAAAGAAAGAAGTAATAGCAGCACAAAAAAAATAATAACAGGCTTTGTGGGATATTGTACATGAACAGAAGGAGATATTAGGAATGGGTGCATATTGTTGGTTCTTTCATTATTTAATTTATTGCTTCTTTCATTATTTAATTTATTAAGACATAAGTAAATGGGATTGGAAATATAGCACGAGTCCTTGACGACCAGCTATAAACCCTGGCTGAATTTAAAACCCAAATAACTTACCTTTGTGTTGGATTTAGTTACAGGTTCTGATTGCTCATTCACCTTAGCCATGACTGGTGAGGTTTTCTCTTCCACCTTGTCTTTCTTTCCAGCAGAGGCAAACATGTTTGCAATGCTGCCCTTTGGTTCTAACTTTTTACTGGCCCCTTTAGCAGAGTTACCCGCAAAGGAGTTAAGTTTACTAGAGCTAACTGCCATGGTCTCATCTTTCTCAATCTGAAAGTCAACAAATCTTCAGTAAGATATAGAAAACTAGTGCTGAGTATGTATAGCTTAAAGAGCCAAGGGCTAGAAAATTTACAAAATCGAATCAAAATGTTTTCTAATGCTAGGTTAACATTTTTATTTTGTTCAACTATGAAATTTGAAAACAGTGATTATTTTAAACAAACAAACAAAATAATTTCATCCATTTTTGACAAAGTATATATTCATCACTTAAGCAGAGGGTTATTGCACAGGCTTGTTTCATGAATTTCTCATCATTTCACCTTTTGGATAGCTTTAAAGAAACACTCAAAATTTTAAAACTGATGTTTAAATTTTTTTAAGTTGATCGCTTCTCATAGATATTTACTGATTAGTTGTTTTCAAATCACATTTTGCTTACAGTTGGGTTACTAATAAAAAATGATTTCCTTTAATGAAAGAAATGACAGAAATTTTTTCTTATTGAAACTATTACATGTAAAATGTCTAAACACAAATGAGATATAGCATAATTCATATTAAAGACTCATTACCTTAATGTTTGCAGAGGGCTCATCTGATTTTGCTGTGGATTTTGGTGGCCTTAAGGTAGCCCAGGGGCATTTGATACTGCTGAGACTAAAGGAATTTATGCATTTAAATTTTGATTACAACACAGTCCTTATCATCTTTTTTCTTTAAAGGAATATTAAAAAATGTTTCAAGGATCATTAACTGTCAACGGTTTTTCTTAAAATACAGAAACTTCAGCAGTATGGTCATTGATTTTTCACTTTAAAAATGTCTAGACAAAAACAACACACAAAACAAGTTAAGCACACAAAAATTATTCCTACTTGGCCATACTTACAGTTGACATTTCTCTAAATTGTTCTTGATGATGTCATAATCTGTCAAGTACAGTGCTGTGTAATCCTGAAGATAAAAGGTTTCTCATATATTTGACATTCTTAATTCAAATATGTTTTCAATAAGTAAACCCATGTTTGATTTGATAATAATTATCTAATAAAACTCTAAATTCTCTGCCACAGTGCCAATTAACACACTTTATGGCTTATATTTTTCATACAATACAATTAAATAAGTGACAATTCTTTTAATATTATTAAGTTTTTTGGCATCCTCTCATTTAAGTCATGAACATAAAATATAAATTGCCTTCAGTTTGGCCTTCTGCACACTGTATATATGACAGCTTGTAACGACAGATAATGATTTTTTTACTTCCTCGATATGAGCCTCCGGCACCACAACACATTTGTGCATCTGAAATAAATAACACTTAACTTTTAAACATTTTCTTTAACTACTTAATCAAGTTGAAAGTAAAAATTTTAAAAATTGTATCATACTGCTGGTTTGGTTGATGCAGTGTGAAAAAAGTCTGTTACAGTCTAATTTGTGCCTCAAATTTCTAATTAAGATTACAGAGCGTGAGCGAGTGCCAGGAAAAACATTTATGTCCAAATTATGACTCCTCAAATTTGGAGTCCATAGGTGTGTGAAAGCTTATTGTAATGTACATAGGGTTGGTGGGGGGTTGGGGGTAAAAAAATGAAAGCTGAAAAGGAGGGAAAGGTTTAACAAAATTGTTTCTTAATGTACTTTATCGATGGGCCATTACATCACTATTATAATTTAAGGAGAAAATTTGTTAATGGGTTTGGGATGCAATCAAACATTTTTAAAAAACTGTCAAAATATCAATTACTTACAATTTCTCCATCTTCAGTCTTGGTAAGTCCAGCAGCAAAATAAGTTATGTTAATCTCAGCATTAGCTGGTTTGTTACGATGATTCTTGACAAATGTGCTCAGAGCCCTGCAAACCATAAAAAGTTTTAGGGGTGTTGTGGAAGGGGAGGGGGGGGTGGTACATTTTTAAGGTTTATATTCAATCTACAAATGTAAAATTTGGTTAACACAATATATTTTTTTATAAGGCTTAACAAATGTATGGTTTATCATTTTTTATGTTTCACAGACACATCGTCATTTCATTTATTATCAAATAGACACAAATCTTAAGCACATTCAATTAACACCTTGATAACAGTCTAAATTATAAATGTCTAGTAACTTTGCTGTAATACATGTATTTACAGTCTTTCCTTATAATTATAATATTTATAATAATTTTTATAAGTCCATAAAGAAGTTTGGTTTCCTAAGATAATATAGTTATATAACATTTAGCTGAATGTTACAAAATGTATACAGCCTATGTTACCTCTTTATCTACTGATACGGGTATGTCAGATAATTATGGTATTCGACATAGAACCATAAAACTAAAGGATTATTTGACTTACCGTTTAGC
Source organism: Ampullaceana balthica (assembly GCA_944989445.1). Classification (NCBI taxonomy): domain Eukaryota; kingdom Metazoa; phylum Mollusca; class Gastropoda; family Lymnaeidae; genus Ampullaceana; species Ampullaceana balthica. Next base: position 494,611 of record CALYLW010000595.1, on the reverse strand, counting down.
GTCATTAATATTTAAATTCAGCATCAGACTTAACCATCGGCATGTTACCTACAGAAAGAAACAATGTAATAAATATTAACTTGAACATCCAACATAACAACTCATCATACCGGTAATATACAAAAATTGATATGGTCATAAAACTGGAGAACAAGGTCTGCTGAAATGAGTATGTGAGTTATACAGTTAGGCAGTAAGGTATACAAATGGTAAAAAAATTAGATATTCCTCAAATAAATTTTAAAAATGTATGCACCCCTCCAAACACAAAGTCAACCATATATAGTTCTAAACCCCATCATTTGACACATGTACACCAGTGCTAGTTTTCTAGTACTAATTATTGTTAGTATTATGGTATATTATAATTATGACTGTTATATTACTATATTAATTACTTGTTAATTGTGATGGGCATAGGAAAGTATTAATCAGCTGAATAGACTCAGGGCATCTTAGATGTAGATTATGAAGTCATATACTATTACAGAGTTGTAGAGGATTACAATAAAGTAAGTTCCTTTTGATGGCCAGAAATAAGTTTACTGGCTGCAAGTAATTTAGCCCTGTTCAATTCAAAATATTTACAGGACACTTCAAACTCTCAATACTCTCATATTTACAGTAATGAATGAGTAATGAAATGACCTGAAATGTCAATGAATCATCAAATGTCAACTAGAGTAATCCCTCACCACTTCCCGGTTTAAGTTTTGTAGACTCAGCAAATCTTGAATTTTAGCAAAATATTCATTAAAAAAATTAAAATTCCAAAATATACTGCCATAATGCGGAAATTATAATAATATTATATTATACATAAATATACATATTTTAAACATTATTGTACCCACAAATGAGACATATATGATAATATATCATATTATTATATAATGAAATTCCTTGGGGGTCAATCAACGATTGAATCATATTTCACTACTGATTTTCACCATTTTTAGAGTGGTTTATGGCCACCATTAACTATGATTAACGTGATAAACGAGGGATCACTGTGTTATGTCATGTGTACCAATGTACTGTTACGACTGTAGTGTAGAGTGTAGTTTTGGTAAATTTATATTCTGATTCTGGCTTTCATTCATTTTAACTTTAGACTTTTACTTTTTAAAGTATAAAATAAATTATAAAAGAAAGAAATTATAAACGTATTTAACAACAATAAATGTCGAGAAAACAAAAATGATGGTAATCCTGCAGTATTTTCAACACGTATATTATAATTTATTATTTCACAGCGAAATTTAATTTTCTGTTGAGAACTTTCGTTTTTAATTTATTAAATGCATAATTATATGTTGTATTTCAGCTATATTACAGCGCTAATTTGTAAGTCTTTCTAATTTCTAAGCCATTTTTTCGGCTCTCAACAGTAAATAGTCTGATGATGATGCAACCATTTTTTTAATTATCAAACTACATGCCGGATTGTCCGATAAGATGCCAAATGGAAATTTCTCACTTACAAACAAAGAAAATAAGAATCAAACATCTAGTAACGAAATAAAAAAAGAAATTGTCTTTAAAATATTTATTTATCTTCTAAGAACATTAAAATAGATGAATAATACTTTTAAAAAAATATCTTCAGTCAGTAAATTTATTTTAGCATGGGTCGAGCCAGGTAAAAAACATCTGGCAGCAGTTCGCTAGGTAAACAAAATGGACGTATCGTGACCACATTATGTATTATATAGAGCCGAAAAAATGCATTTGAAATTAAAAAGACTCACAAATTAGCACTGTAATATCTGAAATACGACACATAATAATGCATTTAATAAATTAAAAATGTAAGTTCTCATGAGAAAATTAAATTTCGCTTTGAAATAATAAATTATAATATACGTGTAAAATCTGCAGGATTACCAAAATGATTTTAAGAAAATTTTGTTAAATTTGCATTAATTTTGAACAGAAGAAATTACAATTTTATTATCGTCGTTAACGTATTCTTCAATATTTTCTTGGATTAGTGTTTCCTCCGAATCTGTCGCCATTTTTGGTTGTATACTTTCGTTTCGCGCTTAGTGACTTAAAAACTTTGATAATAAAAAAATAAAGCTTAACTTAATTTAATATTATATAATTAAAAGCTTTAAAAATAAATTAACTTTTTAAAACCATTAATTGTATTTCTAAAGCTTATATGGTAATCCCTTATTTCACATTTGGTAAAGAATTTTTCATTGTTCAAATATAACAATTTTGTAAAATCGTTTGCCTTTAAGAACTACTCCGGTTATAAACTTTAAATAACCAAGAAGGGTAACCCTTTAAAACTTTCATTATAACTTGTATACTAAAATTATTTACTTCGCAACATTGTCACTAGTTATATTAAATTATTATTATGCAAGGCATAAGGCAAGGCCTATATTAAAAGATTTTGTAAGTTAAAAAATTTACTTAAAATGTCCTCTGATGATGGCGTTATTGGAACAAATGATGATGCCGCATCATGCAAGCGATATGCAGTTGATAAGGGTTACTGGAACGATCCATATATTTCTTACATGGTACCAAAATCTTCATCAAGAAAAGCCCCCGAAATCAGCCGTGGTTATTACGCAAGAGTAACTTCAATTCAATTACTTGTGGAAAAGTTCCTAAGGGTTTGTATTTATGTTCATTAGTTACGAAAAATGCCCCCTTTTGACATTGACATATCATATATGAAATAATTAAATTGAATATGGGTAGGGAGCAAACTGTACTGTAATCCTAATGACTAATGATAATGAATTGAATGGATCTAAATCTGCACCAATAAAGGCCAACTAAAGTAAGGTTAATTCAGGAGTTCCACAAGGAACTGTGTTAGGTCCCTTACAACTTACAAGATGGCAAAATTTTACAAAATCAAAAAGCCTTAGACTTAGATGATTTGATAAAATGGGAAACTAACCGAAACTGGAGTATGTTTTTCCACCCAGAAAAGTCTCAACTGTTAAGAGTAACAAAGAAAAAGAAGCAAATAAATTCAAAATATTGCATTCATGGAAAAGAACTAACACAAACTAAAGATGCAAAATACACTGGATTCATAATAAATTAAATGATAAACTATCATGGAATCCCCATGTCAATGACGTTATTAAAAAAAATCAAACAAAACCTTAGGACCTTTATAAAAAGAAACTTTTACAAATGTAATAAATAATAAAGATATAAAACTAAAGTGCTATCTCACCTTGGTGAGACCTGTACTAGAATATGCATCTTCTGTATGGGACCCATCCACCAAAGAAAACATTGATAAACTAGGACAAATTCAAAAAAGAGCTGCCAGATTCATTACTGGAGAATATTCAAAACTGATAAGAATAACACCATTAGTTAAATCATTAAACCTGGAAACACTAGGGGATAGAATAACCAAGAGTAAAGTAGTAATTATACATAAAGCAATTAATTCTAATTTAGAAATACAACACAAAGATAACTTAATACAACCTCAGATAGACATAAGGATAAAAACACCTTTCTTGTTCTGTATGCAAGAACAAACTCATACAAATTTTTGTTCTTCCCTTCCGGAATTCGGGCGTGAAATGTGTTGCCTGAAGAAACCAGGAAAGCCAACACTTTATCAACATTTAAAACTCAAATAAGAATGCAGGACTAAACACAAACCATAGATAAGCGTAGGACGTAATAATCTTCTGTATAGAAGGAGCGTCTGAAACAGATAAGATAAGATATTTAAATTTACGGCATTCAAAATTTCTTCTTTCTTTAATTTAAATATTATGCCTATTATTGGCTATACTATTAATATCAAAATCAAATTTAGTAGTTCTACTATCAAAATCAATGATTCTATTTTTACTATTATATTAATATTAGTGTTAGTTGTGACAAATATTATTGGTGAAAATTGAAATAAACATTAATACGAAGAACAGTCCACATATCATATTGCACCCAGAATTTATTTATCTATTAATTAAAACAATATTTTATTTTATGGCGACATTGTTTTCTACATAGCTGCAAAATAGACAGTGTAGACAGACAGAACAACTGCCCATACGCCGTGACTCATCAACTATTTGTACCCTCAAAATAAAAATTATGATCAGGACTCAACTCACAACTCGCACTCATCCTGATAAGTTTTTCCCCTTTTGGTATAAAACATTTCTGCTGAATACATTTTAATTATAACTATAGTCTATAATGTATTTTAATTTAAAATCTCATTCCAGCTTACAGAATGTAGGTGTCAAATAGTCAATCTTGGTGCTGGTTTTGATACTATGTATTGGAGGTTAAGCAACACTGGTCTTATTCCTAAAGGTTTTGTAGAGGTTGACTTTGAACAGGTCACTTCAAGGAAATGTCATTTCATAAAATCCAAACAGCAGTTATTGGAAGCCCTTTCTGGTGAAGGTAAATTTTTATATACATTTTTAATCCGTTCTTTTTCGTCTGTTTGTGTAATGCAGGCTTAAAAAAACATTTTATTGCTTTTTACAAAGTTGACTGGCATTACATCTACATATAAGAAAATGATACTTTTTTACTTTCATTCATTTAAAAATATGGTGAATAATAATTTTGAAAATATTTAATAAGAAATGTAATTCTCCAAGAAAACAGCCAAATTTGCATTATTATTGTTCAATCATATTTACAAGACATATTTAATCAATTAAATCAGTGTTTCTCAATTATTTTCTGTTAGCGCGCCCCACTATTTGAGAAACACTGAATTAAAGCAACCTAAATAATCACCATTTTGTTCTACTAATGCAGATAGTGAAATCATGATGAATAAAGCAGAGATTCATTCAGCCAACTATCACCTAGTATCTGCAAACCTTAGAAATATTGGTAGCCTAGAAGCCAAGCTGTCTGCATCAGGCATTGATAGATCTCTCCCTACATTGTTTCTGTCTGAGTGCGTTCTTGTATACATTGAAGCTGATGCTACAGAAAAGTTAATAAAATGGATCGCTGACAACTTTCCAACAGCATTTTTTATAAACTATGAACAGGTATGTATTATGTATATGTAGTCAGTATTGTGAAGATTCTTTTTTTTTAAATTACTGGTTCAGTTCTAGAATATAATTCAAATTATTTAGACTCAATTGGATTTATTAAGTTTTAAGGTCAACAATTGATTTTAATATTTTTATGTGATATATTTATAGTTGAAATGATTTTAAGATGATTAGATCCTCTTCCATCTGCTTGGTGTGAGAGACGTGTTGTTGTGTTTACATTGTATGAGCATACAAGGACTTGACCTAGTATGAAACACATGGTTTGTGATGTGAACCGGAAGCGTGCGTTGTGGTGGACTGGGAGGATGGCTAACTATAGATGGACGGTTCAAGAGGCAACCGTGGTGGTTGATTGCAGTGGATTGTATTGAGTGATTAAAGACAGTTGTTAACCAGAACACAATGTGTTAAAGCCCTGTTACATGACCGAAATTTCTATTACATTGTGTCAGAAGTGGAGTTCAGATCAAACACAGATCAAAGACATGGTGTCTAGGTGTGCAGTATGCAATGAGTATCAGAGGTCACAGCAAAAAGAACCCATGATACCTCATGACATTCCAACGCTTCCTTGGAAAAAAATAGGAGCTGACATTTTTCATCATGATAGAAAAAATTATTTACTTCTAGTGGACTACTATACCAGATTTATTGAGTTCAATCTCATTCCATCTCTCAAGTCATCAGATATAATTAGCTACATGAAGTCACAATTTGAGAGGCATGGGATCTCACGACAAGTGATAAGTGACAACGGGCCCCAGTTTCACTGTCAAGAATTTGAACAATTTTCAAAACAGTAGGGATTCAGCCACACAACATCAAGTACCATATACCTAATGGCATGGTTGAAAGGGCAATTCAAACAATAAAGACACTTTTAAAGAAAGCTAAAGCTACGTGTCAAGACCCGTACATGGCACTGCTGCAGCTACGAAACGCTCCGTGTGCAGACGGACCGTCACCTGCACAAATGCTAATGGGGAGACGACTCAGGGCGAATCTACCTGCTACGGATGCTTATCTGAAGCCCAAACTTGCTGACCCAAATGAAACAAAAAAAATGTGGGTCAGAAGAAAAGAAGAGCAGGAGAAATATTACAACAAATCAGCCAGAATATACAGACGTACACACTTGCAGCCTGGAAGCAGAGTGTATATGCAGAAAGAACATAAAGGCTCGTGGCAGCCAGCAGTCGTCATGTCAGCAGCAACGACACCAAGGTCATACATTGTTAAGACTAACGATGGTATGACATACCGACGAAACAACAACATGCTGAGACAGGCATTTCGTGGAAGGAGAGGTGTGACAGATAATTTTGAGTACGGCACACCAGAAATAGAGCATGAAGAACACGCTCCCAGCGTTGGTAGAAATGGGTCATCAGCAACAATCGCAACTCAGCTTGAGAAGTCAACAACAACAACAAGATACGGGAGACTGGTGAAGCCACCAAAGAGATACCCAGATAAAGAGACATAAAGGTGTGCTGTGCTTTGAAAGACATTTGGAGATTCAGTGTTAGAATTCATTTACTGAATTGTTCGATGTTTTTGATTATTATTCTCTTATTGATAATCTGGGTCATTCATTTGGTTTTTGTTAGAAGGGAGATGTGAGAGACGTGTTGTTGTGTTTACAGTGTATGAGCATGCAAGGACTTGACCTAGTATGAAAAACGTGGTTTGTGATGTGAACCGGAAGCGTGCGTTGTGGTGGACTGGGAGGATGGCTAACTATAGATGGACAGTTCAAGAGGCAACCGTGGTGGTTGATTGTTGTGGATTGTGCAGTTGATTGGAGTGGATTGTATAGAGAGATTAAAGACAGTTGTTAACCAGAACACAGTGTGTTAAAGTCCTGTTACATGACCAAAAGTTCTATTACACTTGGTATTACCTTTTTATATAAGATTTAAAAAATCAGGGCTCATTTTTCTAAGGGCTGTTTTAGACATAAAACTATAACAAATATGAAAAATTCATACAAATTGGCATATGACACTTTTTAATTGGTTATTTTAATCATGTTAAAAATATATACAGTCGAACCCACTTATCTCGAGCTCGGTTATATCGACCATGTTAAGTCTCTATGTTTAGGTGGATTGTACCTTGCTCTCCGCTACACACAACATACACAAGAGATGACACAAGTCAGTGTAACGATGCAATGTTTATTCTACTATAAACGACTGTACAACTGGCTGTCTTGCCTTGACATAAAATACATCTACATATAACGGCTGTATGCTCACGCATGCCCTTGGTCCGACCCGACCGCTTCTGGGCGACGTTAAACTCAACTCTCTGTGTTACTGCAACCCTGCAGCTCCCCGGTCTATCCTGACCGGTCTGACTGCACAACACTGTGCGAACTACACAGCTTTCTGCCACACACTGCACTCGTCTCGACTACTCTCTTATATACCCCCCAACTGGTCTCAACTGACCCCTGGCGTGTCCTCTGGTCGTCCCTGACATATCCCGTGTGACCAGAAGTTCACTCAGCCATCACTAGACATTATTCCCGTGATAGGAGTTCATACCCGTCAACAACGCCTTGACCCGACTCCAACACTGGCTCACAACAATCTCACAACAATCTCACAACAATCTCACAACAATCATTCGCAGTGATTCTCATACCCTGACATATCCCCCCTCTTCCGTTAGATTCTACTTACGGGTAGAATCTCACAATACAACAAAGTCAGGGCATGGAATCACTGCACATTACAATTACAATAATATAATACATAATGAAATAATATCTTTCAAAATAATTTTATACACAACATTGCATGGAAAACACTAGTATATCCAACACAGAGCATAAATCCACTTGGTCGTACCTTTATACGACTTCACTAACCCGCAACTCGTACGTTATCATTATCTTTAATCTCAAAGAACCAACCTTCGACCTACTACTGGTCATAACACCTCACATATTAGTATCCAACAATTGACCATTTTTACGCTAGATTGTTTTCTATTTACCAACTGACTCTACTGGTTCCTCATATAAATTCCTTAAGATATTTATTCCAGGATTACCTCCAGCATGAGATAATGTTATAGGGATAACTACTTATCCAAACTATAGACATTTCAGCCTGATTGTATTTAACCCATTACAATCAATTATATAACAATCATGTGCATATAGTAGTCGTAATCAACATAATTCATCATAATACTCATAATCATGAACAAAATCATTATCATCATATCTCATATTTCATAAATATATATATATATAAATAATTACATCTCCTTATAATGAAATTTTGCCCGAGGTCACCCGGAGCCAAAAATTATAATAAAAAACATCAGCACGAAAATACAACCATCTCATATTTATTTACAACCATCCTTAAGTACTAACTAACATAAGTACATAATCGCTATGAAACCTTACAATCATGTTCATATAATAATAATACTGGCCCGAGGTGACCCAGACCTCAATTTCTACCAAAATTAGTCCCCATGAACAAGCAACTCTACTTGTTTGTCATAAACCTGTCCTGCGAGTCCTTGTCGGTCATGGTTTGATTTCTGCTCATTAATTATGATTACATTACCAGATCTGTCATGATCCTACCAGTCTCAGTGGGACATTATATCTGCTTATTGTCGCGATAAAAAATCTGCAATAATGTTATCTTCACCTTTAATGTATTCCACGTTGAAATCGTAGTCCTGTAACATCAAAGACCACCGGGAAACTCTTGAATTTTCAAATTTAGTCGTGTTCAAATATTTTAACGCTTGGTGGTCACACTGGAGCGTAAATCTTGCCCCCATTAAATAGTAGGATAATTTCTGTATTCCCCATATTATTGCCAAGCATTCCCTCTCTATTGTTGAGTATCTGGTTTCCCTGTCAACCAGTTTCCGACTAATATATTTCACCGGGTGGAGCATATTGTCTCTTTTCTGCATCAAACATGCCCCCAATCCCTTCGTTGACGCATCTGTACGAACTATAAAAGGTTCCTTAATGTCGGGCAGAACCAAAATGGGGTTATTTGTTAAATAGTTTTGGATTGTATCCAATGCTTGTTGGCATTCCTTAGTCCAACATATATTATTAGGTTTACCTTTCTTTGTAAGGTCCGTCAATGGGGCTGTTATCGTTGAAAAATTAGGTATAAATTTATTGTAATACGCTATTAGGCCAACTAGTCCCCTTACTTGTTTCTTATTTTTGGGTCGTTTTATTTCCAACACTTTGTTTATATTGTTCATGTCTGGTTTTAAGATGCCTGCTCCAATTCTATGTCCCAGAAATTCGACAGATTCTTTACCTATTTCTAACTTAGATGGTTTAATGGTGAACCCTGCCTTTTTAAGAATCTCTAAAACCTCTCGAGTAACTCGTATATGCGACTCCCAGTCGTCTGTGTATACACAGATATCGTCAAAATAAGTAACTACCTCTTTTACTCCTTTGAATAATTTCTTCACAATTTTATTGAACGTTGCCGGTGCGGTTGCCAATCCGAATGGCATAAAGTTATATTGATATGCCCCGTCTGGGCCTTGAAAAGCTGTGTATTCTTTGCTTTCCTCCTCAAGAGGTATTTGCCAATATCCCTTTGTTAAGTCTAGTTTCGTAAAGTATTTGGCTTTATTCATGTGCTCTAGAAGTTTATTCTGGTTAGGTATAACTTCTGCTACTTTTTTTGTAATTGCGTTCAATTTCCTATAATCCACGCAAGTCCGAATCGATCCATCTTTTTTCTTAATTAAAACTAAGGGAGAGCAATATGGTGACTGTGTTTCCTCGATTATACCTAGTTCTAGCATCATACTAATCTCTTCTTTTAGCCTTTGAACCATATGAATAGGTATTGCGTACGGTTTTACGTTAATGGGCTTAGAGTCTAGTAATTCTATTTTGTGCGTACCCGCCGATGTTTTCCCTGGGATATCTGAAATAATTTCCTTGTACTCATGCACCATGTCGTCAACTTGTCTTTTCTGTGTCTCCGTTAGTTCCTTATTGATGTCAATGCCTGAATTAACCTTGACGTTGATTAACGGAATTTGCTTAATGTCTTCACTATTTACATCTTCCTCTTCTTCTTCGGCTATCACTGTGGCACTGGCACCACTAATTGTCTTTTCATTTTTCTCTGCTGCCGATAAGTTCGCATCTGTGTTATCCATGTTATTTTCGACAAATTTTGTTAATCTGTTGAGGTGATAAACTATACGCTTATGTCCCTTCGCAATCTCTACATTAAATTTCGATAATTTCCTCGTGACGGTGAATGGACCTTCTGAATACAGAGCGAGTTTATTTCCTTTTTTAGGTTTCAACACGAGCACTTTGTCCCCAATTTGTATATCTTTCTCTCTAGCCCTTTGATCATAATATTGTTTATATTTATTTGCCTTTCCTTTCGTGATTGCCTCTGTTTTATATAACCCTGATTTTATTCTGTTTTTGAGGTCGATTATATATTCATATGTGTTTTTACCTTCCTCTGTCGTATTTTCATTTGTTAGTATTTTCCTTAAAATTGACATTGGTCCTCTCACTTTCCGCCCGAAGAGGAGTTCATAAGGAGACATTGCCGTTGTCTCGTTCGGAACTTCCCGATATGCAAACAAAATTGCCGGCAAAAATCTATCCCAATTGTTGGGTTCCTCATCTGCCACTTTTCTTAACATGCTTTTTAGGGTGCCATTTAATCTTTCCACCATCCCGTTAGACTGTGGGTGGTAAATAGAAGAGTGACTGGATTTTATGTTAAACAATTCACACACCTGTTTGTACATATCGGAGGAGAACTGGGGCCCGTTATCTGACAAGATCTCTTCCGGGAATCCCATTCTAGAGAATATTGTTAATAGGGCCTCATAAACGTCTTGTGTTGTTATATTTTTTAGCGCAATAGCCTCAGGCCAACGAGTAGCCATATCTACCAACGTAAGGATATATCTATTCCTATTGTCACTTAATTGTAATGGCCCTACGATATCAATAGCAACCTTCTGAAATGGTGTTCCGATCACTTCCATTTGACCTAACTCAATGGGTTTTATGCTCCCCGGTGGACGTGCTTTTTGGCAAATAGGGCAAGACTTAATGAATTCTTTGATATCTATGCTCATACGTGGCCAGAAATACTGAGAAAAAATTCTGTATTTGGTTCTTCTGACTGACATGTGTCCGGCTAATGCTGTTGTATGAGCCGTTTCTAAGACTAATCGTCGGTATGGTTTCGGAATCACCAATTTTTTTTCAACACTGTTGTCTATTTTAGAAATAAATATCTTGTACAGTATATTATTGTTTATTTCAAACGTTGTTATTCCTTGTTTGGTGCTTTCCACCCTCTGACTTTTAGCTTTTTGCCATAGTTTATTTAGTCCACTATCCTTTGCCTGCTCCTCAGCTAAATTGATGTGTTCAAATATTTTTGGGATTGTACTAATCACCGTTTTCATTTGTGGTCCTCCCCCTTTATTTCGTTTATTCTGGGCCCTGGTAACTACGTTACCGTGATGGAATGGTGTGTCCTCGTCTGATCTAACATTTCCTAAAATCACATCTGTTACCGGATCTTCAAAAAGGGCGGACAAAAATCTACCGCAGAGATAAGGGGTTTTAATGTCTACTATAGCAGTTTCAAACGTTTTTATTGTCCCATCGATAAGCTTAACTGTAAAGGTCTGATCAGTCCTGTATTTTTTTGGTATTAAACTCTTTCTGCACCCTACGATTGTACAGCCGGTGTCTCTAAGAAGAGAAGCTTCCTTCCCTAACAACAAGCATTTTTCGACATTTAACCTACCCGTGGACTTTCTAAAAATATCGTTCATACTCCCCACGCATTGCGTATTGCGAGACTGCCACCCTTTTCTAGGTTTATACCCCTGCCACTGTATAGTATGGCCCTGTTTGCAATCTTTGCTGAGTCATCTATCCTGGCTGTACCATGGATACTTATTTCCATTATAGCTAAATTTCTGGTCTGAGTCTTTATACTGATTTCTCTTCGCAGGCATCCTATTATTGGCCCATTTCTGTCGACAGTTGGCCATTATGTGACCCCTCTGACCACAGTTAAAACATGCACCCATTACTCGGCCCTCCGTCGAGCGACTTCTATACTTGCCTCCATATTCACCCCTATGTTCCGCCACACCTCCTACCAGTGGCTGTGTATTGGCTTTCCTACTTAGTTGTCCTTGTCCTGCCGACTTTATATGGTCAATTTGTGTCAGTACGTCCTCACATTTGGGGGCATTATTCATTAGAATGCATTTAACAGCCTCTTCCTTCATGTTCAATAATAACTTGTTTCTACATAATAAATCTCTCACCCCGTCAAATGTTCTCTCTGTTTTTGTACTGGCCACCCAATTGTCCAAACTTCTAACCAATTTTGAGTGAAATAATCTAAAATTATTACTCTCCGGTACTAGACTATTCCACGCTTCCCTGTATTTCTCCCCATTAAATCCTGCATGTTGCAAAAGGAGTTGCTTGACAGTGTCATAATCATGCAGTTTTGTCCTAACGTCTTCCGTCATTAAGAATGATTGTAACTCAACCGTTAGCCTTACTTGTAACTCTATCAGCCATTGACTTTTTGGCACTTTCGCCTGAGTCACTACATGTTCAAATGTCGCCACATATTCGTCGAGTTCTTGGGACCCGTCAAATTTTTGCAAATTTTTTACTATTTGTCGAAGGTCTTTGTTTTCTCTCGAGTGACCTGTCATGTCCAGTTCAGTTTCGTCTCTCCTTTTAATTTCTGCCAATTTCAATTCGTGCTCCCTTTCTTTCTGTCTCTGATCCTCGTCATACTCTCTCTGTTCCCTTTCATGCTTCCTAATGTCCGCGGCTTCCTGTCTTCTCTTATCTTCTCGTTCGTTTTCTTCCTGTCTTCTCTTATCTTCTCGTTCGTTTTCTTCCTGTCTTCTCTTATTTTCTCGTTCGTCTTCTTCCCATTGTCTCCACTTGTCTATTACGTATTTGTTTAACTCCTGCCCCTCTAACTGTAACTTTCTCCCCGTCTCCCTAAAGTCCGCCATTATTTTATCGATATCTTGTGTTTTTTTACTTCTCGTTTCCATTGTTCCTTATTGTTCGTTTATATATGACAGGTATGCTATATCTAATTATATATATTATATTATATATATATTATTTAACAGATCAATCTTACTATAGCACACTTCCCCAATTTAACACTATTTTATAAGTAATTAAGTACGTACTTACTGTGGGTTATATTTCAGACATAATATCCATATACAATGAAAGTCCCATTACACAATAAATATCCATTCGTAAGAAGTTCACAAAGTCACACTTTTTGCAGTTTCCTTGTCACTTAGTAATGTTTTTCTACACCTTGAATATCTTCTCGAACTTGTCCCGATTTGAACTGTGGTGCTGTGGGTCGTCTCGGCTCCTCAGGGTCCCACTGTAGCTGGGGCGAGATGGTTGGTTCTGCAACTTGACCTCCCGGTACAGTTTGTAATCGTCTTCTCTCGTAGTTGGCACCGTCTGGTTCCGATGTCGTTGTTTTGCTGGTTCTGGTTCGAGGTATCTCTTGTAGTTGGTCTTCTGGCTGGTAATGTTCCGTACTGGGACTTGCTAGGCCTCGTCTATCAGAAAATCCGCTGATACGTTGATCGTCGTTGTGCTGTTTTAAGACGTATGCCCTACGATGGATACAGTAGTCTGTATCAGAGGCGCTGTACTGAAAAGTACAGGCGCACATACCGCTGTGCTGATGTGGTTCCGTCCCATCTCTCGTAGTGTTTGGCGGTGCTAGGCAATCCAGAGACAATTCGGGCCCCCATGTTAAGTCTCTATGTTTAGGTGGATTGTACCTTGCTCTCCGCTACACACAACATACACAAGAGATGACACAAGTCAGTGTAACGATGCAATGTTTATTCTACTATAAACGACTGTACAACTGGCTGTCTTGCCTTGACATAAAATACATCTACATATAACGGCTGTATGCTCACGCATGCCCTTGGTCCGACCCGACCGCTTCTGGGCGACGTTAAACTCAACTCTCTGTGTTACTGCAACCCTGCAGCTCCCCGGTCTATCCTGACCGGTCTGACTGCACAACACTGTGCGAACTACACAGCTTTCTGCCACACACTGCACTCGTCTCGACTACTCTCTTATATACCCCCCAACTGGTCTCAACTGACCCCTGGCGTGTCCTCTGGTCGTCCCTGACATATCCCGTGTGACCAGAAGTTCACTCAGCCATCACTAGACATTATTCCCGTGATAGGAGTTCATACCCGTCAACAACGCCTTGACCCGACTCCAACACTGGCTCACAACAATCTCACAACAATCTCACAACAATCTCACAACAATCATTCGCAGTGATTCTCATACCCTGACAGACCACCCTATTATGTCGACGTTTTTTATTGGAACCGCCAAATTCTCTCTTTGTCTTAGCATTTTCTCATCGGTAATGTCGATTCTTTTATGTCGCCGAAACCTAGTATCTCGAGCACAAAAGAGGGCCAAATTTGCAACTTAACTCGATTTTCGTCGGTTGAAAATAAAGGTTTGTATCGAGAATCGACGGTGGTTTTTATATAATTAAATAAAAAAATTAATAAATTATTATTCTTTTAAAAGTTTGTTGTTGTTGCTTTGTTACCAGTAAGATAAGTGACTGTGACACTAACACGCGCGTGACGATGAAACTGATAACACAGTACACACAGCCCACAGCGTGCTGTGATCAACGGTCAAGGCCACAATAGTTTTATTTATATTACAAAGTTTGATTGACTGAGGAAATTCGAGAACGTTCTGATAGTTAATTAACAGATATCCTGCACGTCAAAAGCATTAAACTTAAAATAACCATATTGATTTGTTTAGTTGTATTTTAAATTCGCGGATACGATGGCAAACGCGACTGCGACACGGCGAAGCGTAAACTTTGACCTTTTAGCGCATGCGCAGACAATTATAAACTGGTAACTTATTTTTCATTAAATAAATGGAATCGAAACATGACAGAGACGTAATCAAAGTCCTTTACTACGGCATAAATATATATACATCAAAAGCATTAAACTTAAAATAACCATATTGATTTGTTTATTTGTATTTTAAATTCACTGATACGACGGAAAACGCGACTGTGACACGGCGAAGCGTAAACTTTAACCTTTTAGCGCATGCGCAGACAATTATAAACTGGTAACTTATTTTTCATTAATTAAATGGAATCAAACATGACAGAAACATAATCAAAGTCCTTTACTTCGGCATAAATATATATGCATGTGTATATATATGTATATATATATATATATATATATATATATATAAATTCCCGATTAGTCATAACTTTTCCCGACTTTCAAGGCCGAGAATTTATTTTTAAGAATTCCCGACTTTTTCCCGTTTTCTTGAGTGGGAACCATGGTTATATTTAAATTTTAAACAGTCCTTAAAAACGAACGGTCATTACAACCTTAGACTTAGGAAAGAGTGAAGAAATATTAGGGTTCCGATACGATTCCGATAAATCACTAATTAACGCTAACTAATTAATCATGTACATAAAGAAATTTCAAGCACATGTTAATATTTTGCCGCCATATTGGATTTCGTTTTATCTCGATCATCGGTTATGTCGACGCCATTTTTCATACCCCAACGCCGTCGACATAAGCGGTTTCGACTGTATTATTTTTTAGGTTAACATGGCAGATGCCTTTGGTCATGTAATGATCGAAAATCTAAAAGCCAGGGACTGTGTTTTAAGTGGTGCCTCAGCTTGTACTAGTCTGACTACACAAATGAACAGGTGAGATTTTGACCAGGAATGTTAAATGACATACTTTGAATGTTAAAAGTTACACAAAACTGTCATCCCTCCCTAACCTCAACCACGGGTAGGTAATTTGATTATTTAGCAATGCAAAAGAAATGTTTGAGAATTTAAATTGTTAAAACCACATTCAATAACAATGTGTAACTGTGTTAAATTTAAAACAAATATGTCTACAAATTTAATGGCTGATTTCTTATTTATAAACATGTTTTATAAGTAACATATGTTGTAGATAACTTCATTTTCCAGAAATTAAATCTACACTGATTTATGTTACAAAAGTTAACAATTTTTGCTAAAGAAATTCCAAGATTATTAAAATGTTTCTACTTACTCTCAAGATTTCCAATTCTAAAAAATGTAATTATACTTTACATTTGTAATACCCTGCGCTTAACATCAAATTAGAATAGGTTTCCAAGATTAAAGAAATCCAGTTGATAAAATACATTACAGTAAATTACAAATGGCGTGAGATAGTATGTAGTTCACGTAGGTGCCCCAACGATGGGTTAAGGGATAGTTCAAGTTTAAGTTCAAATTACAATATGTTAGTTTTGTTTTTTTAGTAACAAAATTACAAGTCACAATTTAAAATACTTGCTAAAAGCCCTAACAATATAATAATTTTTATGGTAAATTACATTATTTGTTCTCATTCTTAATGGTTTCATGTTTATTTCCTGTTAAGATCTTTAACCTAAACAAAGTTAAGAAGGTAAATTTATTGATAGATTTACTATGAAGCATACTGTGTCTGTGATAGTGGCCCATGGCCATTTAAGTAGTGATGGGACGATTAATTGGAATTGTATCAGAATAATCCAAATATCGGGATTTTCCCAAAGAATCGGGAATCTGTATCGGGGCTGAATAATTCAGACCCGATTCCTATAAAAAACCGATTCTTAACTGATAAACTACCATGAGCCATCCCAATACTACATCTTTGTATTATTATTATTAAAATGGAATTATTGATAGATGTGTTAATAAAAACCTTTCCAATAGATTCTTATCTAGCATATTGTAAAGCTTCAATAGCAAGTTAATAAACTTTTCTAATCAATTTTCAACTTTTTTATTAATTAAATATGTTAATACCTGGGAACAGTAATACATATATGTAATAATGGCCAGGAATCGGAATCGTTAAAATTTTTGGTATCGCCCCATCACTACATTTAAGTAAGAATTTTTATAAAGCCTTGATTTTTTAAAATTTGTATTCTACATCAGATTTCTTAACAATGGCTGGAGTGGTGGTGATGCGTTAGATATGTCAGCAGTATACAGATACTTGCCACAGGAAGATTTGCAAAGGTTAGACAACCTCTAGCTTATCAAATTACACAATATGATTTCCTTAGAAATTTTGCTAACCAGTTATATTAATTTAGCTCACAAACTAATTTATTGACAGACTTTGTTTTACAAAAAACTTAATGCACTTTAAAGGTTTTTTTCATTTTGTAATTGGCTACCATTTTTTAAATAACTTTAATATATTTTATGTCTTATAAAACTTACAAACTTTAGTGTTAAGATTTAACATTAAGTTCTCTGATTAAATAGTTATACAGTGGGACCCGCTTAAGTCGACGGCCTCGGGGTACGAAAAATGGCGCCGAGATAACCGATCATCGAGTTAAACGAAAACCAATATGGCGGCAAAATATTAACATGCGCTTAAAATTTCTTTATATACATGATGTGCGTTAATTGGTGATGGGATGATTAATCGTAATCCTATCGGAATATCGGGACCCATTTCTTCAATCTTTCCTAAGGTTGTTAAGACTGTTCGTTTTTTAGGACCGTTTAAGTTTAACTATACCCTTTTATTGCGTTAGCGCATTTATTTTTCCCTAGTACATAACTACATGTATAACAAATTCATATACTCCTGCCCGCCACACCGCGTGCGCGCGCAGGGTCCGCTGGTGACTTGCGTGACTTTCCTTACAAGCTACACAAATAAATAACCCACCCCGTCCCCTCAGCTTACAATGGACTCAGAATTCCTTCGGTAACTTGAGTGCTAATCGGACTAACCAACAACAATGGTGGGGGAGATTGAGAGTGGGGTGGGTAAACTGTCTGTAGTCTGTTATATTATATATTTTAAAATCTGGGGAGCCTTGTTTACAGTAAGAACCCTATGATTTTGGTATCGTCCCATCACTAATGTTAATAAATGAGAATGTACATGCACATGTTTTTGGAGGTTTTTTTTACACAAAGGCGTTGCCGTTATTTGTTTGTCTATCAGACTATCATGACCTATATATGACTCATGACAAAAAAGCGAACTCTTCTCTATAAAAGTGTACAAAAATAAATTAGGAACTCCTTTTGAACCTTCAAATTTGACACATGTTAATTAATTCTAACCAATAGTTGAATGGCTTTTGCACACGGCCACTTCTTATGAATGAAACAATGAGAACAAAGCAGTAGTAATAGAGTCAAAATGAGGTTGAAGGATGAATGGTTGCCAATGACAACAAGTCTGCACACGGTACATTTTGTTATTCCATACGAAACTAAATGTTTTAGACATGCGATTCTGCATGCATCTTTGCTATTGGAGAGAATTTGGCGGTTCCAAAAAAAAACGTCGACTTAATAGTTAATAGAGCTGACGAGTTAGCCGGGGCTCGAGTTAAGCGGGTCCCACTGTATTTTTCTTTCATTTAAACTATAAAAAAAAATTTTTAAACTAACATCTGTTTGCATCAACAGAATAGAAAGGCTGGAGCTACTTGATGAAAGAGAGTTGCTAGATCAGCTGTTGTCCCACTACTGTCTGGTATGGGCCTACAAGGACACAAGCAATCTAGGACTCCACACCATCAGTCTGTCATGACCTGTGGAAGTGCTATCAGATATTATATTATAAGCAGAAAATGTATTTTCACCCACAAAGAAATACTGAACTGGCTACGTTATTGCAACCAAGGAACTTAAATTCCAGCTAACACAGAGAGCCAGAAGACAGAG
Organism: Ampullaceana balthica; assembly: GCA_944989445.1. Lineage (NCBI taxonomy): Eukaryota > Metazoa > Mollusca > Gastropoda > Lymnaeidae > Ampullaceana > Ampullaceana balthica. The sequence continues at coordinate 475,704 of CALYLW010000595.1, read as the reverse complement.
TTACTGGAGAAAGTTTGTAAACCACAGAGTAATGTTAAATTTGGCTTGTGTGCACAACACAACAGCATTTCCTCACAAGTTGTTGGCGCCCATTACAAAAAAAAAGGTTACTTCAAGTGTGAAAATTTATTCTTATTTCTAGGTGCATTTGCAAGCACCCCATTTTTTATATTTGTGTTGTGATTTTGTCACATTGGACTTTGAATAATGACAATGAAGTTTAAAGTAATCATCAATTTATGACTGGTGATAATGTGGCAGCCATTAATGTTGATTTGATGAGAAATTTATGCTTTCTTCCCCATCCCCAGTTTTGTTTATGAAGGTGTTACTGACAAAAGCGTATGGTTTAATTCTTAATCAAAACTTTAATTTATAGACAGGAAGAGTTTAACCTCAAATGGCCATAACTGATTTCATTTCTAAAAACTACATTATGTCTTTTTACTTATTCACAATTTGTGATACTCAGTTTAGAGTTCAAAATATAAGAAAACATACATTTGTAGTTCAAAATTTTTTTTTACCTATTAACTTTTCTATTGTTTTGTTTGTACTCGATACCACTCCGTTATTTTTTAACTTGAACCCACTTAACTGAAGTGCAGTTTAAATAAAAGTACAAGCATACTAATAAAACAGTCTTAGTGTGTGCTTTCAATTTGTAATTTAAAATATGTTTTTTTTTCATTCCTTTTTAGTCCTTTAATGAAACTAATGTCAAACAGATGATAGCATCGAGTTATTTGCTGGCTGAGTATATTAATGAAAATAATATATCTATTAGATTACATTACAACACATAAGATGTAATTTGTTTTTAATGCAAAATTTTTTTACTTACAAAAATGAAGATAAAGAATATATTTTATCTAATTTTTGTAAACCTGTTCTTTCACATTTGAAGAGTATTTATTTTATATTTATTGACTTTTTTTTGGTCTGCAGTTCCCTGCCCTAAACCCCAAATTGCAATCACCTGCCTTATTCCAAGTTTTAAAAAATTCTTTATGTAAAAAAAAATATTAAAAATTTAAACCTTCAACTTCCAAAATTGTGTGCAACCTCAAGGTCGCCTGAAAAATATTTGGATTTTTAGTTCTGTCAAGTATTTTATTTTTATGTATGTTTTTCTACTAAATTTCTGTTTAAAACATTTATTTAAGTGAGAAGAAAAAAAATTGCATTGTTGATTTTTTCTCCCCAAATTTTAAATAATATTTGTATCAGTTTCAGTGAACTTTGTATTTTCCAAAAGTGTTTGTACTAATTGAATTTTAACTTTGATAAAGTACTTCTCTCCATTTTGTTTTTCTCAGTTCCATTGTGCCGCGGCTAGGGGATGAAAACAAAAGAAATTTTTATCAATGTCAATAATGTCATGTAATATTTAAATCATTTAAAATTTGGATTAGTTTTTACACCAGTCTTAACAATAAGGCACAATGAACATTTTTGACAACAGCCTGTCCTAGAATCTTTAATCAAAGAACTATAAACTTAACAGTAAGAAAGATACAGTCAATTAATTGGCTATGCATATTAGACACTTCTCTAAATGTTTTGTTAAATATATTATTAATTTTTTTTATTGTTTGTCAGTTATCAGCATTTTAATAAAAATATAGAAGGTTCTCATTTTACAGCAGATATGATGCTAGAGTTTAATGCAAACTAAAAATAACTTCATAATAAAACATGCTGGTTGTTTTGATAATAAAACACGCTGGTTGTTTTGATAATAAAACACGCTGGTTGTTTTGATAATAAAACACGCTGGTTGTTTTGATAATAAAACACGCTGGTTGTTTTGATAATAAAACACGCTGGTTGTTTTGATAATAAAACACGCTGGTTGTTTTGATAATAAAACACGCTGGTTGTTTTGATAATAAAACACGCTGGTTGTTTTGATAATAAAACACGCTGGTTGTTTTGATAATAAAACACGCTGGTTGTTTTGATAATAAAACACGCTGGTTGTTTTGATAATAAAACACGCTGGTTGTTTTGATAATAAAACACGCTGGTTGTTTTGATAATAAAACACGCTGGTTGTTTTGATAATAAAACATGCTGGTTGTTTTGATAATAAAACATGCTGGTTGTTTTGATAATAAAACACGCTGGTTGTTTTGATAATAAAACATGCTGGTTGTTTTGATAATAAAACATGCTGGTTGTTTTGATAGAGTTGGAGTCATGAGTACTATTGTTGCTCATAAACTTTAGAAAGATAACTTTTAGAATAGCAAGCAAATTTAATCACATGACTTTTGGTTAGTGTCCAGATTTCAACTCTTAAAAGCAATGACGTGAAAGCATAATGTAGTTTTTACATCAGCCGGGTTCTTTGCAAATTATCGCAGAATTTTTATGTCACTTTTAAAAATGAAACCCTGCAATAAAATTAGTAAAATATGTTTATATAACATAGGTAGCAAACAAAGTTCTCTGTTGATTTTTTTTAAAAACATGTTTACATTTTAATACTGATTTATTTTCATTCATGTTTTTCAAGTAACCTCGTGGCATACATTTTAATGTTTGTGGATTTGTATGTTTTAGAAAGTACTCTGTTCATCAGAAAGTTGATCAGAGTGCAAACTTTTCTTCTGTATTAAAATGAAACATCTGTATTGTTTGTAAATGAATAACTAACTTAAACTTTACTTCTCAAGTTTAAGGGCAAACTGCATCGCTTTTGTGTATGTGTAATGTAAAAGTTCGTCAGGACTATCTAATTCATTTTGTCGTATTGTACAATTTTATGTGAATTCTTGCTCCAATAAATTATTTTCATTACTTTTTTCATTATTAAATGCCACCCAAGTCGTCCTTATTTTGTATTCTTATTGTTACGTTTAACACCAGCCTCGGTTAGATGAAGAGTTCTTGTATCATTAGAATGCTTGGGACTAATGACCTTTCCTTTGTTTTATTCATGTACTGTTAACAGGATTAAATAGAATCCAATCATGGTAAGCCATATCATGAAGTTATTTTTTAAAATCTAAGCGACGTTTACTTAATTTTCCTGTTGCGCCATTGTTTTTCTTTTCACGCCACTGTTACTAATTAATAATAAAAGTAAAAGAATCAAACACTATTTAATTTTGTATAAATACTTGGTTAGTTTTGAATGCCTACGATTTGAATTTTTTTGTTGGTGCAATCAGTACACTAGTACTTGTTATTTATTGAATTGTCTTAAGAGCATGAATCAAAGTTCAAGTTCAAGGGTTATACCCCATTCTTCGCAGAGAACAAGAATTGTCACGACTTTCAGTGGTGTCTTGTCACCTTTATATGATGATTAAAAGAAATATTATAGAATTTCTTAGTCATGTCAACAGAAGAGTCCCACGTGAAGTCAATGTTATTTGGCACTGCTGAGCAGATGAAGCAGGTTGCCCAGGTATTAGCCAAGGCCTTAAGAGACTAAGTCTCAGGCCAAAAGAATGTGTAGAAGAAGAAGTCATGTCAACTTAGTCATTATATTTGTTGAGTTCCATCAATAATCAAAAGGAATAACTTTATTCTATAGTAAAAAAAGAGGATTAAAATGAGTTATAAAAAAAAATGTTAACACAGTAAATAGATTAAAAACTTTATTTGAATGAAAGTGACTAAAAATGTCCAATATCAAATAAAAAATCTATTGTGAAATGGAAGTAAAATCTTGTCAGTGTGCAAAAAGGCAAACTGGGTATTAACAATGAAAGATTAAGGTTTAGCTCAATGCTCAGCAAATAACGGATTGCTTTCTGTGGAATTGTCGTTCCTTAAAAATTAAGTCACTTGGTTAAACTGAAAATTAAAAGTTGCCGAAGCCCATTTGAAGTCAATATCTCCAGTCTTTACCAAATTAGAATTAAGGTCCCTTTCTACTTCTTCTTCTTCGTTCTCAATTTGAGTTTTGCGTGCCGACGAGTTTTGCGCCAATTGGCCCGTGGTCTCCGACTTCAGCCTGCTGTTTTTTCTGGATGTGCTTCCATAGCCTTTGGTCAGCCAAGACCATCTGCAAGGCAGCAGTTGAATTTGGCAAGTGATGCAACGTTCACATGCCACGGTTATAAGGGTTCCACGCATTGCCCAGCCGCCTTTTATTTCCCTAACTATGTGTTAGGTACCCACTCGAAGCTGGGTGGACTCGGGGACGCCCTAGGCCCTGGGAACATATCCTTGGCTTCCCATGGATTCGAACCCGTGACCATCGGTACACCAGTCGAGCGCGCTGCCCCTCGACCACCGTATCCCCCTTTCTATTGCCTAGATAAATTGTTGAATTGCATATCATAAGCATCTATTTCTACAAAATGACAAAAAGGAACACAATTGTCCAACAAATGATGAAAGCATAGTATCACAGATATTCATCCTGAGCAGTGCATAGGTTTATACTTCCTTGGTAAGCTAATGTGATTTTGGCACACAAAAAACTAAAAGTTGGTTTTCTAAACTGTAAATCATGTGTCAAGGAAATGACATTAACATTCCTTATCAATACATGAATAAATTACAAGGTTAGGTTTTACTATTGATAAAATTAATAGCACCATTTACTTGTAAACTAAACGGTCAGTAAAGATGCTCTATATCCATAGTTTAGTTTAAGTTTGTTTCATAAACTGACTACTTTAGTCCAGTCTGAGTCTATCATAAGTCTCAAAGAAAGAAAAAAAATGTAATTAAACTCTGTCATTGTAAAGCATGACATTTTTTTTTAAATTATAAAAAACTCAACAAATTAGTTAAATGCATGAATCTCAACAGTAGCCATGTTTAAAAATCAATTATAAAAATGGCAATTTCAACTTGTACAACAAGCCTCTCTTCAAAAACTTAATGTTTTTAACTCTGCTTTGTGTTTGTGGAAAAAAAAACAGTTGTTTTCTCAATTAAAGAACTTTCAAAGGAACTCAACACATCCTAAAAAACACAAATTAAATGTCATTTTGTCCTTTCTTCTGAAGCATAATTTAAGGAATAATTTCTCTTTATAGCTAATACGCAATTTAAAAAATACATGAAGTGTTTTCAGTTGTTTTTTTTCCAAATATGAAAAATATATAATTATTAATTTAAACAAACTGCATGTTATTTAGCTGCCTTAGGAACAGATTTAACTTCCTGCTGAACTGAAGGAGATTGAGGTTCATCAGAAACATTTGAAGTGTCTACAGGTTTTTCTTCTAACAAAGTTGGGAGGTCAGGTTGGATTCTGCCTTGTGAGAACTTGAGTGCATTCCTTAGGGAGGTCTCCTTGACAGTGATACCAGAACAAACAACTGAGTTTTTATAGCCAGAACGAGAGCAACAATCATAGAGGGCTTGAAGAACAGGTTCACAATGCCATTCTTGATAATCATTAGCTGAAATCAAGATCACACCAATGTAGATAAATATTATTAAAAGCTAACGTCTCCATTTTTTAATAATAAAATTTACAGAAATAAATCAAGAGTATTATTGAGTAAGTTTAGGTTAATATAGAAATGAATATTGCCACCACCATTAGTAATCACATTTTTTCTATTTATTCACAATACAAGATTGATCTTTTAATTTTAAACAACTTATTCATTCTCTTAACATACGTTAGTCATAATTACAAAAGTCACATTTATAATGACATAAAATTTTTATTATGATCATAAGTATCGCTGTTTAATGAAATTTAAAATAGCAATTAAAAATTGTTACTTGAAAAAAGGGTTATCAAATTTAAAAAAAAATTATTTACATGTGTTGTAAAAACAAAATAAACTCTTATTAGAATTTACATTGAGCAGAATAAAATGGAAACAATTATTTTCTTTCAGTATCTAAGTTTTACACAAACGTTAGAAAATGATGTATGAAAGTGGAATCAAATATCAAACCTTGAAGACAAGTTTGTAAATCACAAGCACACTTCTGACAAGGGTCTTTTCCAGGCATTTTTTTTTCTTTCTGTTAGAGAAGATATTAGAACAGCAACTACAAGAGTTCACTGCAACATATAAATTATACGCCTGATTTGAAGACAAATTGTTTCTTTTTCTTGCACAAAATTAAGCCTATTGGTGACGGGTTGTTATGTCTGTCATTGGGTTGTCAAATAGATGCCAATGTGGCTGCTTGTCCTTCATGTTTCTGTATAGAAGTAAAAAGAAGTTAAAAAATAAATTTTAGTGAAATCTGTGGTTTCTCTTCTTCTAAAAATAACTTAAGCCAGTAAAATTTATTTATAGGCTACGCCTCTAAGCTTAATAAGTTAGATATAATTGCCAAATACATAAAGAATATATGCAGAAAATTTCAAAATTTTATCTTAAAAAAGGATATTTTTGTGCAGATGTTAAAATTTTACCACCACAAATTTTGGCATACTTATGTTAAGGCAAAAAATGCAATAAATTTTTTATTATTATTAGATATTAAAAGGTGAATTCAGTATCAGATTAGAAATAATGTACTGAGCAATATTTGAATAACTAAGTAATGTAATATACAATAATATTTATATGTGGTAAAAGTACATAAGTTCTCACAAGAAAATTTACGCACTAACACTAACACTGCTCTTTAACCTAATATTAATAAAATGAATAAATTATATGAAAAACCATGTCAATAACATTTGCAACAAGAAATTTGCTATTTTGAATGCCCATGGCCCATGTATCACATAGATGTGTGAGGTTAATTACGCGAAATTAAATATAATATTAACCCTACTAGACCTGAGCTCGCCAAGCTAATTTGCCCCTATACCTGGCTTCCCCAGCAAAAATAAAGAAAGTGTACATAGGTTAGAAAATTGCTAGTATCATGAAAACCAGTGGTCAGAATGAGCTCAAACTTTTAGATATAGTAGGTAATAGGCCTAACTTCCACCCAATGTTCCATTTAAGCTGAGCGGCTACGTGGTCACACAGATATCTAACCGACGATGCGCAGCAGTTTATAATCACCGAGCATCAAATTTAGTAAAAAAATTATTTCAAAATGGCTGCTGTGCAACTTTGCACCAATGTTTCCTCTGAGCTGCGCAGCCGCATGGGTTTTCGACCGACACCACGTAGCAGTTTAGAATTACCCCATAGCAAATTTTAAAAAAAAATTATTTTAGAAGATAATAATTGTTTAATTAGTTGAACAAAAGCTTCCATCTAATGCCAGTATTGGGCCTTGGAGTGGTCGTCTTTCCAGCAGGTTGAGCCATGCTTTACACAGAGGTACTTTTTGCACATAGAGCACCTTCTTGACCTTCTTGTGTGGGTTGTCCTTGTATGCTACTCCAGGGTGTGCTCTGTTGTATTGAAGGTGTTTTTCCACGCAGACAGTGCAGACATGATTGGAATCAGTTGCTTCTGGAATTTCAGGCCAGTGGTTGCCTGGTGTGTGGCGTTGGAGGCATGGTTCCATTTGTCCTCGATGAATGGCTGTTGAGTGGTAATTGCCAATCAGGTCAATGCAGAGTTTCTGGATATATCTAGTGTAAAACATGGGCTTTTTGTCAGCTGCTTCTAGTTTAGACACATAGACAACAAATGAATTGTAGCAGGCCCACATGAAAAATTTTATGAAAAGGCGATGGGGCCACTGGTAATGACTGCGTGAGCGATGGAGGCGCATCATTTGATCATTTTTGGCACAACCGCCCATGTGGCGATTGTAGTCCTGGACAAGCTGTGGCATCGGAACTTCATCAAGTATTCCATCTTTGTTTCTTCTGTTTGCTACTCCTATTTGTTTTGGGTCATGAAAGTTTGAGATGAATGTAATTGGTCTCCGATCCTGCCATACCATACAGGTTATGCTGCCCTGACATCGATAGCGACTTTCACCTCTTGATAGCTTGCCCACCTTCTTCAAGGACACTAGAAAAAAAATATTATATTTTGTTCCCCGTTCCATCTTCATTGAATTTCAAATCTATTGTTGGAGCTATCATCTGGAACATTGTCACCATGAAAATCTGTTTGATGGACACGCCCCTTCCCATAACAGTTGGTCTAGCTCTGGATCTATCATCATCACTTGACCTATCACTATCAAGATCACGATCCATGTCAACGTCACTAGAACTTGAATATTCATATTGATAAAGCAAAATTGCTTCATTGCCTTCAGAATCGTCTAAAGCTTCCATTACTTGCTGGAGTGTGAAATGTGTAGGCCTTGCTCTTTTTCCTGTGGAAGTGCTCGGTTCATTCACCGATCTTTTCATGGTTATTTTCAACAAAAATCACTAACTGACTACTGACTGCTTTATTCAAGAAAGAAACCATTTGTAAACACTAATCTTGCAACAAATGCGAGATTTAACAATGATTGGGTGCTATTTTTTGTACTTCTTCAAGTGATATCCCAAAATACCTAGAATTCGGTAACTCAAAATATAGGAATTACATGTAAATCAATTACCTTATATTCGGTAACTCGATCTGGTAAGGCAAGGTTAATGTACTGGGCGGGAATATAAAAATGGATGTTGCTAGCGTTATGACATGTCGTAACGCTAGCCAGGAAACTAGTGCTACGACATGTCGTAGCAGCAGACGATTCGGCGGGATGTTGCTAGCGTTACGACATGAACTGTCGTAGCAGCAGACGATTCGGCGGGATGTTGCTAGTGTTACGACATGTCGTAGCGCTAGCCAGGAAACTGCTGCTACGACTGTCGTAGCAGCAGACAATTCGACGGGATGTTGCTAGCGTTACGACGTGTTTTTTTTAAAATTATTATAAAAAAAATTAAATCAACAAAAAACTCGCCGGGAGCGAGATTAGAACCCAAGTATCGTTTTAACAATCAAAGTTGTTGTTCGTCCGTCGTAGTCAACGATGACCACTCTCATCATATTTGTATTTGACCTGTGCTAGGCCGCCACGTGTGCCCTCTGGTGGCTTATTAGCCCTATTCAAGCACGCAATTTGGCTTGACGTTTTGTCTTGGCAGCCTGTTGTCTATTACCCTCACAGACAACAGCGCCATTCCGTATCATAGAGCGCCAGTGGGCTCGGTTACTGGCTGCTGCTTCCTGGGAGTCATGTCGAATGTCAAAGGCCTTTAGAGCAGTTTTAAGTGCATCCTTGTATCACTTACGTGGACCACTGCATGCTCTATAGTCTATGCCCTGCAGTAAAATGACCATAGACGAGCCTCTAGCGAGGCGATGATCAGGCATGCGCACTACATGGCCCACCCAGCTTAGTTGGCTCTGCATGAGGTTAGTGTGGATGCTGGATAAATAGGCTTATTAATAATATATAGCCTATAGTTACTACAGCATAGGCTGAGTATAGGTTATACTATACATGAACATCATTATTATTCATTGTCATTATGGTTATCAAAATAATTTCCCAGAAGAATGGGGGCATTTAAAGTTGAACCATTAGGCCTACTAATAGTTTTAATAATACATTGTTTTTACCTCTTTGTTTTAACCTTTTGAGTTAGAGAAATATATTCCATTACTGAAAAAACTGGTAGGGGCCATCCATATATTACGTACGCAAGGAGGGGGGAGGTCTTCAATTAACGGCATTTTGCGTATGGATTGAAGTTTTCTCTTACTCTTTCGATGTTATACCCGTTATAAACACACAACGGGACGGTGATGTCACTGTTTGTATTGTTCTTTTTATCAGTTTTGTTATGTAATGTTCAAGACAATAAAATTTGAATGCTCTATTGTATTTCTTCAATAATTTCAACATGAAAAACACGATATTACAAAAAACTATAAAAGGTCCGTCCATGAATGACGTCACGCGATTTTGGCCGATGTAAACCATCCATAAATGACACCACGCACCTAGGGGGGAGGGGGGTCTACATATTTGTGACGATGTGGGGGAGGGGGGTGTGACTTCATATCAAAACTCGCAACTTTGCATAAAAGTTCCACTTAAATATTTGATTTGTTACATGGCGTTTTACATGACTTCACGCGTGTTACGATATTAGAATGCAGGCCTATACTGAATAAATACTTAAATGACAAAAAAGTGATTTTAAACATGCTCTTTTTCCAATAAAATACAGATTTTATGGGGGGGGAGGGCCGAAAAGCTTTGTGACGTCATCTTGGAGGGGGTGGTCTCAGGGCCGTCTTAACGCATAGGCCCGTTGGGTATTAGCCCAGGGGCCCACGAGCATAGGGGCCACATGGGAATATGTTTATGTATATATATTATGTATATTTATTTTTTGTTCCTGCGGGGGAGGGGCCCAGCACTATTTCTTTGCCTGGGGCCCAAACTGGTGTAAAGACGGCTCTGGGTGGTCTAAGTTTTTGTGACGACGCTTTAATAGTAATGAAAAATCTGCCAAAATCGCATGTCGTCATTTATGGACAGTCCCTTCTCGGGGCCGTCCATAAATGACGTTACGCACCTGGAGGGGGGTGGGGCAGGGGGTCGACCATTTGTGACGAAGGGGAGGGGGAGTATAAGAAATGTCACGTCACATCAAAACGCGTAACTTAAAATAAAAGTTGTACTTAAAAATTTGTCCGTTTACAATTTATTTAATGAAGTTTTATATGGGCTTCGCGCGTGTTACGATATTAAAGTGCAGCCTTACACTAAATACATACTTAAACTTAAATGACAAAAGTGATTTGAAACATGTCGTAACGCTAGCCAGGAAAGGTTTGCTTGGCTAGTGTTACGACTAGCACTTGCTACGACTAGCCTTAGTACTATTAGTTATTAGCAGTAGCAGTAAACACTTCGGAAAAACTAAGTCGCTGTAATATTTTAACAAACTCTTCATAATATTTTAATTTTATACGCATAAAATATAACATATATTATATATAAATATATAATTAATAATAATATAAATATCGTATTATTATAATACGATATTAAATTTAATTAATAGATCTGGCAGCTGGGCTTATTTATGTGTTATATTTATATGTGTATAAATTCTAAAATCTAAATTTATTTAAATAGATTTAATGAACGTATCCGTTTTTCAGAATAAGAACAAAAATTACAATTACCAGCACACTCATTTAAAAGATAAGTATTTTTATTTTTTAAAAAACACGCCGGGAGCGGGAATAGAACCCTAGATTTGCTTTTCAAAGATCATCCATCACTAACACTTCATCTAGCGGAGCTCATGTCTCTAGTTTTGTTTCTAAAAAATCATATCTGTTTGTCATTAAATGGACACCAATCAAGTTTTTTTTTAACCTTTAAAATTCATTATCCGGCTTACCTAGTAATCATGAAATTTTAGTATGATAACTATTTTGTATTTTTAAAGCATTAGTATTAGCATAATTAAAATACAGCATATTTTTACGACTAGTCGTAGCAGCAGACAACTCGACGGGATGTTGCTTGTGTTACGACATGTCGTAGCACTAGCAACAGCCCGTCGAGTTGTCTGCCGTTACTTTGTCGTAGCAGCAGACACTTCGTATAAAAATTATGGTTTTGTTAGCACTATTGGCTGTGGGCACGGGTGGCTGGGGGAGCATGCAAGTACCTCTATACTATTACTATGATCTATGTAATTTAATGAAAGCTCTGTCTCCCACTCACACTGAGTCTGAGTGACACTGTCACTGAGGACACTGAAGCAAAGTTTCAAGTTTCCTTCAGTTAAGTTTAAGTAGATGTATTAAAATTTAATTTGCTCTACATTATTAACATTTTTCTAGTACCGCCGATTAAATGTTGGTAGAATTTTAGCCGTTTAAAAAAAATATTAAGAAGCTAAGGCCTGTTAAGGTGACGGTTGAAAATTTCAGGTTGTCTCAGATTCTGATCATCATGAATGATCATGTTAGTCCTTTTATTCATGTCAACATTTCTCTTTTTTAACATAAGAGCTTTACTGTATATTGATAATATAGGGTGAGACCTAATTATCATATTTCTAATTTTTGCAACTATATACAAAAAATCTTTTCTAATCACTATTCTAATAACCATCTTACTTGCAATCCTCCACAGTCTAGCCATTTGTCTTGATCAAAACATTCAGTTCAAACTAAGGCAAGGTCTAGGTCATTTGCAATGGTTCTCAAATCTTATTAGCCTAATTTCAAAATTCCCTGGATTTTAAAAATATTTTTTTCCCCCTTTTTTTCAAACATAATTTACAATCTAATATTTGTCTACACCTCTTTATTTAATTTTTTTTTCTAAAGTAGGTTGCATAAAGTGGAGCGTCTGTAAACAGATAAGAGAGTGGCAGTGGCTTAGCAAAGGAAAGACGGAGTTTCTCCTATTAGGGGGCAGACTGTGTGCCGCCCCTAACCCTCAAAAGCAAGTAAATTCTACATCCTGGAGATAGCATACCGTAAAATTAGGGCTGCGGAAATTAACGATTAATTAATTCATTAATCGTTAAAAATGTTTAATCCATTAAAATTAATTTGATCCACTAAAATTTAATAAAATATTTCTAATATTTAAAAAAAAATTATTAATAATTTATATTTTTTTTGTTACTTAATACTTTTTTTTCCCTCTTATTATTATTATTATTTATTTTAGACGTGAATACGTAAACAAAAAGGTATTTCTTCCTTATTTCTTGCATAGCAGAACGAATTTGCTGTGTTACTTCACAAAATTTGGGAGACATGGAATTGCAGCGACTTTCACGAAAATAATGAATAGCAACTTATCGGGATCTATATATGCGTAATAAAAATACAATTAATCGATTAAATTTTTCCTGATAATCGAACACATTTTTTTAATCAGTACCAGCCCTACTTAAAATACGAAGTTCCCAGTTAAATACGTTTAACGCGAAGAAATATTGGTTAACACGATATAATAAAACGGTACCGGCAAACTAGCAGAGGTGTCCCCAGGGCAGTGATGGCGAACCCCTGGCACGCGTGCCACAGTCGGCACGGAGAGCCTCAACAGCCGGAACGTGACTAAAATATTACTTCCTTAATCAATAATCAAAATTTATACAAAGTAATTAAAATTAGTTTTGCATTCTGGTCTGGATCGTTGCACTTAAACTTACTTGTAGGAGTGTTATACCGTATTTCGGCTCCGGTAAATCCGCAATCCGGACATTTTTACAAATCCGGCTTCGGCTCCGGTCGGATTTCACTGTATAAATCCGGCGAAATTCGGCCTGCAACCCTACTTACTTGTCGAACTTGAAGAAGCTGAACCTAAGGAGTTTATTGAAGGGAAATTGAGGAATTATAATTACCAGAACGTTTTTTTCCCCTCGATTTGTTGTTGTTTAAAACAAACCCTCTAACATCGGCCAGCTTTCAAATTTCACCGTGCCTGGAAAAAACATGGTAAACTGCTCTGTGATGGCGGTTAAATCAAAGAGGTAATGTTGACTGGGAGTAATTCCCTATTTCATGACTTTCCAAATACAATTAAGGACAAAATTAAACAACTCATCGCTGAGATGCCACATAGCAGAAAGACTTTAAGATCGAGTCCTGCGGATGGCAAGTGAGACTGGTCAGCAGCCTATGAGTCCTGAGGAAAGCAAGGGATACTGGTCAGCAGCTTATGAGTCCTGAGGATGGCAAGTGATAGGAGCGCGATTGTCTAAGTGGTAGCGCACTGGACTATCGATCTGAGGCAGATCCCGAGTTGCGGGTTCGAGCCCAGGTACTGGCAAGGCCCCTGGGGCATTGTGCTGGCCACACATTCCCCTGCTCGTTTAGTGGTGGCTAAAAACTTGTGAACGCTACATCACTTGCCCCATAGTCCGTCATGGACTGGAAAGGGGGTCTATGATGGCAAGTGATACTGGTCAGCAGCTCATGAGTCCTGAGGATGGCATGTGATACTGGTTAGCAGCTCATGAGTCCTGAGGATGGCAAGTGATACTGGTCAGCAGCTCATGAGTCCCGAGGATGGCAAGTGATACTGGCCAGCAGCTCATGAGTCCTGAGGATGGCAAGTGATACTGGTCAGCAGCTCATGAGTCCTGCGGATGGTAAGTGATACTGGTCAGCAGCACATCACTGATCTACAAAATGCACCCTGTTACTCAATATGCTTGGATGAAAGCACAGACGCAAATAACCATGCAAATAACCATGCAAGTTTCATGCAAGGCTCGTAGCAATAATTTTGCGTGTTGGTGTCGGTGATGAGATGAGAGAAGAGAGAAGAGAAAAGTTAGTCCTCCAATTACTAGTGATGTTGCGCCTTGTATGTCAGGAACAACACCTGGTTTCACACAGTTCTTTGTTAAAGTTAAAGAAGCAAAACATCCAGTTAAGAAGCGCTTTGTGCCAGGGACAGATGTATGGTTATTAGCAGTTTTGTTTTTTTTACTTGTAGTCATATAAATAGTCTTACACATTATTACTGTAGCATATATAAATGAGTGTGAAAAATATTTAAATACAAGAAGCCAATTGTTAGTAAATTATTGGATTTTAAATTAGATATTTTGAAAGTAATAAAGGACTCGGTAAATTTATTAAAGGAATAACTTATTATATATATTATTAGTGTAGCTGTCTCTAAGGTTTGCGTCACCCAGTGCATTATGCTCATTGCGTCACGCCCTCACGACAAAACCCATAGTCCTCCTCCGAGTCTGCCAGTGCCAAATAACGGGAACATACTTAATTTTAGATTTTAGATTTTTGCAGTCAGCGCCACCAATATACCCTCCCCCTATTGAGGCCTCGTCTCTGCATCTCACAGCACAACACATAGACTACATAGTTAAAAAAAAAGACTGCATAATCATGTCATAAGTTAAACAGGTCAGTGTCGTAGCCCGATTGTTGTTCCCTCGGTGCGGTTTGCCTATGCGTTTATTTGTACAGCGGGAAAAAATCAAGTAATTAAGCAATTTTGTGTTACTCTTCTCAATTTAGAAAATTCTCCAGTAATGAAATATCAGAAATCTTGAATTTGTTATAGTTAATATGTTATCTTAGTGGATGTAGAAGTTATGGAGTCAGTACTTCTGACATCATGTAAATAGAACTTGCAAGTCAAGAAACAAGACTTCAACACTCAGTGTTCTGGGTAATTATTTCCTCTTATGAATCTCATTAATCCTCTCCTTGTTACATAGTGAACCTTAAATTTATAGCCAGCCAACCTTACATTTATAGCCAGCCAACCTTACATTTATAGCCAGCCAAACTTACATTTATAGCCAGCCAACCTTACATTTATAGCCAGCCAACCCTTACATTTATAGCCAGCAAACCTTACATTTATAGCCAGCCAAACTTACATTTATAGCCAGCCAACCTTACATTTATAGCCAGCCCATCTTACATTTATAGCCAGCCAAACTTACATTTATAGCCAGCCAAACTTACATTTATAGTCAGCCAAACTTACATTTATAGCCAGCAAACCTTACATTTATAGCCAGCCAACCTTACATTTATAGTCAGCAAACCTTACATTTATAGCCAGCAAACCTTACATTTATAGCCAGCCAACCTTACATTTATAGCCAGCCAACCTTACATTTATAGCCAGCCAACCTTACATTTATAGCCAGCCAACCTTACAATTATAGCCAGCCAACCTTACATTTATAGCCAGCCAACGTTACATTTATAGCCAGCCAACCTTACATTTATAGCCAGCCAACCCTTACATTTATAGCCAGCCAACCTTACATTTATAGCCGGCCAACCTTACATTTATAGCCAGCCAACCTTACATTTATAGCCAGCCAAACTTACATTTATAGCCAGCCAAACTTACATTTATAGCCAGCCAACCTTAAATTTATAGCCAGACAAACTTATATTTATAGCCAGCCAACCTTACATTTATAGCCAGCCAAACTTACATTTATAGCCAGGCAACCTTACATTTATAGCCATCCAACCCTACATCTTTAGCCAGCCAACCTTACATTTATAGCCAGCCAAACTTACATTTATAGCCAGCCAACCTTACATTTATAGCCAGCCAAACTTACATTTATAGCCAGCCAACACTACATTTATAGCCAGCCAACCTTACATTTATAGCCAGCCAAACTTACATTTATAGCCAGCCAACCTTACATTTATAGCCAGCCAACCTTATATTTATAGCCAGCCAACCTTTCATTTATAGCCAGCCAACCTTACATTTATAGCCAGCAAACCTTAAATGTATAGCCAGCCAACCCTACATTTATAGCCAGCCAACCTCTCTCAGTTCACGACCACGCACGATTACAGTTCACACCACAAACCACGTGTTTCATACTCAGTCAACTCGCACGCTCATACAATATCAATACAACAACAAAACAAGTCTCTCACATTGAATGGGTCCCTTACAGAAAATGCATTTTCTAGTATGTGTCTCATTTAAGATAGATAGCATTTTACTTTATATATTCTTAAAAATTCATAAAGTTTTTTTTTCATAAGTATTTTTCAACTCATTTCGCGTTAGTTCGGGAATTTTACATGTGTAGTATTTAAAACACATGTCTGAATTTGAAAAATACAAGCGTAGGTTGTTTCCATAGTTTAATATAATAAAAAAATATTTAGATGATAAACAAACCAGACGGTAAAAATTAATACAGAAAAGTCTTACTGTCATCTGGCAATGAATGGAAACGTTAAAAGGCGAAAATGCACTTCAAACATTCCAAGGAACAAGAAGAATTCTGCCAGTATAGATACTGAGACATGGAGCCAACTCCCGACCATTGTTCTCTTAGCCATTTATAAGGAATTAGTTGATGTTGACAGGGTTGCCATGGCTCAGGTAAAAACGTCTATTTATAAAAAAAAACACATCTATAATAATTATACAGGCACACATACACACAAACAAACACACACAAAAACATATATATATA
Organism: Ampullaceana balthica; assembly: GCA_944989445.1. Taxonomy (NCBI): domain Eukaryota; kingdom Metazoa; phylum Mollusca; class Gastropoda; family Lymnaeidae; genus Ampullaceana; species Ampullaceana balthica. The sequence continues at coordinate 458,897 of CALYLW010000595.1, read as the reverse complement.
TATATATATATATATATATATATATATATATATATATATATATATATATATATATATATATATATATATATTATATTATATTTATATATTGATGTGGCTTTCTTCGTCCACTTTAGCACTTGCTGTCTTCATTTATGGTTTACTCAACTATTTTTTACACAATGTATTCTGAATTTTTTTTTAAATTGACTTTTAAGGTTGGATTCTATTTAAATTAAACGACTTCCATTTTGTCAAGACCCTTGATGCCGATTATACGGAATTTTTTAAAGCTCTTTCAAATGTATTCCTATCTATCTGCATCATCAACATCACTTTGAGGGGGCCGTCCATAAGGTACGTCACGTTCCAAACGCGGGAGGGGGTGTAAGAAAGTGTGACGGTTTTCGCCAGTGGGGAGGAGGATCCGGTCATGTGAGACGTCACGATGTTTTATATTAAATTTTAATTATTTTGTTAATTAAAAAAAATTCGTTCAAAAGTGTGACGTACTTTGTGTGTGTGTGTCCTAGATTTGTGATAGTTTGTTACAGGGGGGAGGGGGGAGTTAAAACTGGTCAAAAATTGCGTGACGTACTTTATGTGCGGCCTCTTTTCTTCATGTTGTCAGGAGTCAAAATACCACTTTTTGATTCTAAACCAGTGATAGCCGTCTACGTTCAACTTGAGTGATTACTTGGTATTTAACACTCTGGCGTTTTCCCTGCATGTTTCAAATCTAGTGATTGCCTTGTATCCTCCACTCAAGTGATTGCCATGTATGCTATTATCTGGGGATTTCCTTGTATATTCAACTTGTATTAGTCTTAAAAATTTTAATATAGTTATATTACGTCAATATCTATTGATTGATTTACTGTAGGTTCAAATATAAATTCAAATTCGTAATGAAAAAACTATGTTTATTATTAAAACAGATATACACACACACACATCAGAGCCGTCATTACACCAGTTTGGGCCCCCGGGCAAATAAATAGTGTTGGGCCCCTTCCCCGCAAAAATAAAAAATAAAAATACATATTATATATAAATAAACATATTCCCATGGGGCCCCGATGTTCGCGGGCCCCCGGGCAAATGCCCAACGGACCTATGCGTTAAGACGCTCCTGACACACATATAAAAATAGTATATATACAGGGTGGCCCAAAAAAAAAGGGACCGCCAAGAGTGTGTAGGTTTCAAAACGAGAGAAGTATACGAAGCATTTGGTTTACTCTAGTCACACCAGTAAATTCACAAAATGATCGTGTTTATTCTGAGGCAAGAAAGAAAAAACAAGTTCCTTCAACGAGACTCATACGCGAACGTGAACATTTCAGTCGTAGCATCATGGTTTCGGTAGTTGTGTCTCGGTAGTTGTGTCTCGGTAGGTGTGTCTCGGTAGGTGTGTCTCGGTAGGTGTGTCTCGGTAGGTGTGTCTCGGTAGGTGTGTCTCGGTAGGTGTGTCTCGGTAGGTGTGTCTTGGTAGGTGTGTCTCGGTAGGTGTGTCTCGGATGGGAAAAACCAGTGTAGTATTTGTTGAACCTGGAGAGAAAGTGAACAGTGAGTATTATTGTGATAAAGTGAACAGTGAGTATTATTGTGATAAAGTGAACAGTGAGTATTATTGTGATAAAGTGAACAGTGAGTATTATTGTGATAAAGTGAACAGTGAGTATTATTGTGATAAAGTGAACAGTGAGTATTATTGTGATAAAGTGAACAGTGAGTATTATTGTGATAAAGTGAACAGTGAGTATTATTGTGATAAAGTGAACAGTGAGTATTATTGTGATAAAGTGAACAGTGAGTATTATTGTGATAAAGTGAACAGTGAGTATTATTGTGATAAAGTGAACAGTGAGTATTATTGTGATAAAGTGAACAGTGAGTATTATTGTGATAAAGTGAACAGTGAGTATTATTGTGATAAAGTGAACAGTGAGTATTATTGTGATAAAGTGAACAGTGAGTATTATTGTGATAAAGTGAACAGTGAGTATTATTGTGATAAAGTGAACAGTGAGTATTATTGTGATAAAGTGAACAGTGAGTATTATTGTGATAAAGTGAACAGTGAGTATTATTGTGATAAAGTGAACAGTGAGTATTATTGTGATAAAGTGAACAGTGAGTATTATTGTGATAAAGTGAACAGTGAGTATTATTGTGATAAAGTGAACAGTGAGTATTATTGTGATAAAGTGAACAGTGAGTATTATTGTGATAAAGTGAACAGTGAGTATTATTGTGATAAAGTGAACAGTGAGTATTATTGTGATAAAGTGAACAGTGAGTATTATTGTGATAAAGTGAACAGTGAGTATTATTGTGATAAAGTGAACAGTGAGTATTATTGTGATAAAGTGAACAGTGAGTATTATTGTGATAAAGTGAACAGTGAGTATTATTGTGATAAAGTGAACAGTGAGTATTATTGTGATAAAGTGAACAGTGAGTATTATTGTGATAAAGTGAACAGTGAGTATTATTGTGATAAAGTGAACAGTGAGTATTATTGTGATAAAGTGAACAGTGAGTATTATTGTGATAAAGTGAACAGTGAGTATTATTGTGATAAAGTGAACAGTGAGTATTATTGTGATAAAGTGAACAGTGAGTATTATTGTGATAAAGTGAACAGTGAGTATTATTGTGATAAAGTGAACAGTGAGTATTATTGTGATAAAGTGAACAGTGAGTATTATTGTGATAAAGTGAACAGTGAGTATTATTGTGATAAAGTGAACAGTGAGTATTATTGTGATAAAGTGAACAGTGAGTATTATTGTGATAAAGTGAACAGTGAGTATTATTGTGATAAAGTGAACAGTGAGTATTATTGTGATAAAGTGAACAGTGAGTATTATTGTGATAAAGTGAACAGTGAGTATTATTGTGATAAAGTGAACAGTGAGTATTATTGTGATAAAGTGAACAGTGAGTATTATTGTGATAAAGTGAACAGTGAGTATTATTGTGATAAAGTGAACAGTGAGTATTATTGTGATAAAGTGAACAGTGAGTATTATTGTGATAAAGTGAACAGTGAGTATTATTGTGATAAAGTGAACAGTGAGTATTATTGTGATAAAGTGAACAGTGAGTATTATTGTGATAAAGTGAACAGTGAGTATTATTGTGATAAAGTGAACAGTGAGTATTATTGTGATAAAGTGAACAGTGAGTATTATTGTGATAAAGTGAACAGTGAGTATTATTGTGATAAAGTGAACAGTGAGTATTATTGTGATAAAGTGAACAGTGAGTATTATTGTGATAAAGTGAACAGTGAGTATTATTGTGATAAAGTGAACAGTGAGTATTATTGTGATAAAGTGAACAGTGAGTATTATTGTGATAAAGTGAACAGTGAGTATTATTGTGATAAAGTGAACAGTGAGTATTATTGTGATAAAGTGAACAGTGAGTATTATTGTGATAAAGTGAACAGTGAGTATTATTGTGATAAAGTGAACAGTGAGTATTATTGTGATAAAGTGAACAGTGAGTATTATTGTGATAAAGTGAACAGTGAGTATTATTGTGATAAAGTGAACAGTGAGTATTATTGTGATAAAGTGAACAGTGAGTATTATTGTGATAAAGTGAACAGTGAGTATTATTGTGATAAAGTGAACAGTGAGTATTATTGTGATAAAGTGAACAGTGAGTATTATTGTGATAAAGTGAACAGTGAGTATTATTGTGATAAAGTGAACAGTGAGTATTATTGTGATAAAGTGAACAGTGAGTATTATTGTGATAAAGTGAACAGTGAGTATTATTGTGATAAAGTGAACAGTGAGTATTATTGTGATAAAGTGAACAGTGAGTATTATTGTGATAAAGTGAACAGTGAGTATTATTGTGATAAAGTGAACAGTGAGTATTATTGTGATAAAGTGAACAGTGAGTATTATTGTGATAAAGTGAACAGTGAGTATTATTGTGATAAAGTGAACAGTGAGTATTATTGTGATAAAGTGAACAGTGAGTATTATTGTGATAAAGTGAACAGTGAGTATTATTGTGATAAAGTGAACAGTGAGTATTATTGTGATAAAGTGAACAGTGAGTATTATTGTGATAAAGTGAACAGTGAGTATTATTGTGATAAAGTGAACAGTGAGTATTATTGTGATAAAGTGAACAGTGAGTATTATTGTGATAAAGTGAACAGTGAGTATTATTGTGATAAAGTGAACAGTGAGTATTATTGTGATAAAGTGAACAGTGAGTATTATTGTGATAAAGTGAACAGTGAGTATTATTGTGATAAAGTGAACAGTGAGTATTATTGTGATAAAGTGAACAGTGAGTATTATTGTGATAAAGTGAACAGTGAGTATTATTGTGATAAAGTGAACAGTGAGTATTATTGTGATAAAGTGAACAGTGAGTATTATTGTGATAAAGTGAACAGTGAGTATTATTGTGATAAAGTGAACAGTGAGTATTATTGTGATAAAGTGAACAGTGAGTATTATTGTGATAAAGTGAACAGTGAGTATTATTGTGATAAAGTGAACAGTGAGTATTATTGTGATAAAGTGAACAGTGAGTATTATTGTGATAAAGTGAACAGTGAGTATTATTGTGATAAAGTGAACAGTGAGTATTATTGTGATAAAGTGAACAGTGAGTATTATTGTGATAAAGTGAACAGTGAGTATTATTGTGATAAAGTGAACAGTGAGTATTATTGTGATAAAGTGAACAGTGAGTATTATTGTGATAAAGTGAACAGTGAGTATTATTGTGATAAAGTGAACAGTGAGTATTATTGTGATAAAGTGAACAGTGAGTATTATTGTGATAAAGTGAACAGTGAGTATTATTGTGATAAAGTGAACAGTGAGTATTATTGTGATAAAGTGAACAGTGAGTATTATTGTGATAAAGTGAACAGTGAGTATTATTGTGATAAAGTGAACAGTGAGTATTATTGTGATAAAGTGAACAGTGAGTATTATTGTGATAAAGTGAACAGTGAGTATTATTGTGATAAAGTGAACAGTGAGTATTATTGTGATAAAGTGAACAGTGAGTATTATTGTGATAAAGTGAACAGTGAGTATTATTGTGATAAAGTGAACAGTGAGTATTATTGTGATAAAGTGAACAGTGAGTATTATTGTGATAAAGTGAACAGTGAGTATTATTGTGATAAAGTGAACAGTGAGTATTATTGTGATAAAGTGAACAGTGAGTATTATTGTGATAAAGTGAACAGTGAGTATTATTGTGATAAAGTGAACAGTGAGTATTATTGTGATAAAGTGAACAGTGAGTATTATTGTGATAAAGTGAACAGTGAGTATTATTGTGATAAAGTGAACAGTGAGTATTATTGTGATAAAGTGAACAGTGAGTATTATTGTGATAAAGTGAACAGTGAGTATTATTGTGATAAAGTGAACAGTGAGTATTATTGTGATAAAGTGAACAGTGAGTATTATTGTGATAAAGTGAACAGTGAGTATTATTGTGATAAAGTGAACAGTGAGTATTATTGTGATAAAGTGAACAGTGAGTATTATTGTGATAAAGTGAACAGTGAGTATTATTGTGATAAAGTGAACAGTGAGTATTATTGTGATAAAGTGAACAGTGAGTATTATTGTGATAAAGTGAACAGTGAGTATTATTGTGATAAAGTGAACAGTGAGTATTATTGTGATAAAGTGAACAGTGAGTATTATTGTGATAAAGTGAACAGTGAGTATTATTGTGATAAAGTGAACAGTGAGTATTATTGTGATAAAGTGAACAGTGAGTATTATTGTGATAAAGTGAACAGTGAGTATTATTGTGATAAAGTGAACAGTGAGTATTATTGTGATAAAGTGAACAGTGAGTATTATTGTGATAAAGTGAACAGTGAGTATTATTGTGATAAAGTGAACAGTGAGTATTATTGTGATAAAGTGAACAGTGAGTATTATTGTGATAAAGTGAACAGTGAGTATTATTGTGATAAAGTGAACAGTGAGTATTATTGTGATAAAGTGAACAGTGAGTATTATTGTGATAAAGTGAACAGTGAGTATTATTGTGATAAAGTGAACAGTGAGTATTATTGTGATAAAGTGAACAGTGAGTATTATTGTGATAAAGTGAACAGTGAGTATTATTGTGATAAAGTGAACAGTGAGTATTATTGTGATAAAGTGAACAGTGAGTATTATTGTGATAAAGTGAACAGTGAGTATTATTGTGATAAAGTGAACAGTGAGTATTATTGTGATAAAGTGAACAGTGAGTATTATTGTGATAAAGTGAACAGTGAGTATTATTGTGATAAAGTGAACAGTGAGTATTATTGTGATAAAGTGAACAGTGAGTATTATTGTGATAAAGTGAACAGTGAGTATTATTGTGATAAAGTGAACAGTGAGTATTATTGTGATAAAGTGAACAGTGAGTATTATTGTGATAAAGTGAACAGTGAGTATTATTGTGATAAAGTGAACAGTGAGTATTATTGTGATAAAGTGAACAGTGAGTATTATTGTGATAAAGTGAACAGTGAGTATTATTGTGATAAAGTGAACAGTGAGTATTATTGTGATAAAGTGAACAGTGAGTATTATTGTGATAAAGTGAACAGTGAGTATTATTGTGATAAAGTGAACAGTGAGTATTATTGTGATAAAGTGAACAGTGAGTATTATTGTGATAAAGTGAACAGTGAGTATTATTGTGATAAAGTGAACAGTGAGTATTATTGTGATAAAGTGAACAGTGAGTATTATTGTGATAAAGTGAACAGTGAGTATTATTGTGATAAAGTGAACAGTGAGTATTATTGTGATAAAGTGAACAGTGAGTATTATTGTGATAAAGTGAACAGTGAGTATTATTGTGATAAAGTGAACAGTGAGTATTATTGTGATAAAGTGAACAGTGAGTATTATTGTGATAAAGTGAACAGTGAGTATTATTGTGATAAAGTGAACAGTGAGTATTATTGTGATAAAGTGAACAGTGAGTATTATTGTGATAAAGTGAACAGTGAGTATTATTGTGATAAAGTGAACAGTGAGTATTATTGTGATAAAGTGAACAGTGAGTATTATTGTGATAAAGTGAACAGTGAGTATTATTGTGATAAAGTGAACAGTGAGTATTATTGTGATAAAGTGAACAGTGAGTATTATTGTGATAAAGTGAACAGTGAGTATTATTGTGATAAAGTGAACAGTGAGTATTATTGTGATAAAGTGAACAGTGAGTATTATTGTGATAAAGTGAACAGTGAGTATTATTGTGATAAAGTGAACAGTGAGTATTATTGTGATAAAGTGAACAGTGAGTATTATTGTGATAAAGTGAACAGTGAGTATTATTGTGATAAAGTGAACAGTGAGTATTATTGTGATAAAGTGAACAGTGAGTATTATTGTGATAAAGTGAACAGTGAGTATTATTGTGATAAAGTGAACAGTGAGTATTATTGTGATAAAGTGAACAGTGAGTATTATTGTGATAAAGTGAACAGTGAGTATTATTGTGATAAAGTGAACAGTGAGTATTATTGTGATAAAGTGAACAGTGAGTATTATTGTGATAAAGTGAACAGTGAGTATTATTGTGATAAAGTGAACAGTGAGTATTATTGTGATAAAGTGAACAGTGAGTATTATTGTGATAAAGTGAACAGTGAGTATTATTGTGATAAAGTGAACAGTGAGTATTATTGTGATAAAGTGAACAGTGAGTATTATTGTGATAAAGTGAACAGTGAGTATTATTGTGATAAAGTGAACAGTGAGTATTATTGTGATAAAGTGAACAGTGAGTATTATTGTGATAAAGTGAACAGTGAGTATTATTGTGATAAAGTGAACAGTGAGTATTATTGTGATAAAGTGAACAGTGAGTATTATTGTGATAAAGTGAACAGTGAGTATTATTGTGATAAAGTGAACAGTGAGTATTATTGTGATAAAGTGAACAGTGAGTATTATTGTGATAAAGTGAACAGTGAGTATTATTGTGATAAAGTGAACAGTGAGTATTATTGTGATAAAGTGAACAGTGAGTATTATTGTGATAAAGTGAACAGTGAGTATTATTGTGATAAAGTGAACAGTGAGTATTATTGTGATAAAGTGAACAGTGAGTATTATTGTGATAAAGTGAACAGTGAGTATTATTGTGATAAAGTGAACAGTGAGTATTATTGTGATAAAGTGAACAGTGAGTATTATTGTGATAAAGTGAACAGTGAGTATTATTGTGATAAAGTGAACAGTGAGTATTATTGTGATAAAGTGAACAGTGAGTATTATTGTGATAAAGTGAACAGTGAGTATTATTGTGATAAAGTGAACAGTGAGTATTATTGTGATAAAGTGAACAGTGAGTATTATTGTGATAAAGTGAACAGTGAGTATTATTGTGATAAAGTGAACAGTGAGTATTATTGTGATAAAGTGAACAGTGAGTATTATTGTGATAAAGTGAACAGTGAGTATTATTGTGATAAAGTGAACAGTGAGTATTATTGTGATAAAGTGAACAGTGAGTATTATTGTGATAAAGTGAACAGTGAGTATTATTGTGATAAAGTGAACAGTGAGTATTATTGTGATAAAGTGAACAGTGAGTATTATTGTGATAAAGTGAACAGTGAGTATTATTGTGATAAAGTGAACAGTGAGTATTATTGTGATAAAGTGAACAGTGAGTATTATTGTGATAAAGTGAACAGTGAGTATTATTGTGATAAAGTGAACAGTGAGTATTATTGTGATAAAGTGAACAGTGAGTATTATTGTGATAAAGTGAACAGTGAGTATTATTGTGATAAAGTGAACAGTGAGTATTATTGTGATAAAGTGAACAGTGAGTATTATTGTGATAAAGTGAACAGTGAGTATTATTGTGATAAAGTGAACAGTGAGTATTATTGTGATAAAGTGAACAGTGAGTATTATTGTGATAAAGTGAACAGTGAGTATTATTGTGATAAAGTGAACAGTGAGTATTATTGTGATAAAGTGAACAGTGAGTATTATTGTGATAAAGTGAACAGTGAGTATTATTGTGATAAAGTGAACAGTGAGTATTATTGTGATAAAGTGAACAGTGAGTATTATTGTGATAAAGTGAACAGTGAGTATTATTGTGATAAAGTGAACAGTGAGTATTATTGTGATAAAGTGAACAGTGAGTATTATTGTGATAAAGTGAACAGTGAGTATTATTGTGATAAAGTGAACAGTGAGTATTATTGTGATAAAGTGAACAGTGAGTATTATTGTGATAAAGTGAACAGTGAGTATTATTGTGATAAAGTGAACAGTGAGTATTATTGTGATAAAGTGAACAGTGAGTATTATTGTGATAAAGTGAACAGTGAGTATTATTGTGATAAAGTGAACAGTGAGTATTATTGTGATAAAGTGAACAGTGAGTATTATTGTGATAAAGTGAACAGTGAGTATTATTGTGATAAAGTGAACAGTGAGTATTATTGTGATAAAGTGAACAGTGAGTATTATTGTGATAAAGTGAACAGTGAGTATTATTGTGATAAAGTGAACAGTGAGTATTATTGTGATAAAGTGAACAGTGAGTATTATTGTGATAAAGTGAACAGTGAGTATTATTGTGATAAAGTGAACAGTGAGTATTATTGTGATAAAGTGAACAGTGAGTATTATTGTGATAAAGTGAACAGTGAGTATTATTGTGATAAAGTGAACAGTGAGTATTATTGTGATAAAGTGAACAGTGAGTATTATTGTGATAAAGTGAACAGTGAGTATTATTGTGATAAAGTGAACAGTGAGTATTATTGTGATAAAGTGAACAGTGAGTATTATTGTGATAAAGTGAACAGTGAGTATTATTGTGATAAAGTGAACAGTGAGTATTATTGTGATAAAGTGAACAGTGAGTATTATTGTGATAAAGTGAACAGTGAGTATTATTGTGATAAAGTGAACAGTGAGTATTATTGTGATAAAGTGAACAGTGAGTATTATTGTGATAAAGTGAACAGTGAGTATTATTGTGATAAAGTGAACAGTGAGTATTATTGTGATAAAGTGAACAGTGAGTATTATTGTGATAAAGTGAACAGTGAGTATTATTGTGATAAAGTGAACAGTGAGTATTATTGTGATAAAGTGAACAGTGAGTATTATTGTGATAAAGTGAACAGTGAGTATTATTGTGATAAAGTGAACAGTGAGTATTATTGTGATAAAGTGAACAGTGAGTATTATTGTGATAAAGTGAACAGTGAGTATTATTGTGATAAAGTGAACAGTGAGTATTATTGTGATAAAGTGAACAGTGAGTATTATTGTGATAAAGTGAACAGTGAGTATTATTGTGATAAAGTGAACAGTGAGTATTATTGTGATAAAGTGAACAGTGAGTATTATTGTGATAAAGTGAACAGTGAGTATTATTGTGATAAAGTGAACAGTGAGTATTATTGTGATAAAGTGAACAGTGAGTATTATTGTGATAAAGTGAACAGTGAGTATTATTGTGATAAAGTGAACAGTGAGTATTATTGTGATAAAGTGAACAGTGAGTATTATTGTGATAAAGTGAACAGTGAGTATTATTGTGATAAAGTGAACAGTGAGTATTATTGTGATAAAGTGAACAGTGAGTATTATTGTGATAAAGTGAACAGTGAGTATTATTGTGATAAAGTGAACAGTGAGTATTATTGTGATAAAGTGAACAGTGAGTATTATTGTGATAAAGTGAACAGTGAGTATTATTGTGATAAAGTGAACAGTGAGTATTATTGTGATAAAGTGAACAGTGAGTATTATTGTGATAAAGTGAACAGTGAGTATTATTGTGATAAAGTGAACAGTGAGTATTATTGTGATAAAGTGAACAGTGAGTATTATTGTGATAAAGTGAACAGTGAGTATTATTGTGATAAAGTGAACAGTGAGTATTATTGTGATAAAGTGAACAGTGAGTATTATTGTGATAAAGTGAACAGTGAGTATTATTGTGATAAAGTGAACAGTGAGTATTATTGTGATAAAGTGAACAGTGAGTATTATTGTGATAAAGTGAACAGTGAGTATTATTGTGATAAAGTGAACAGTGAGTATTATTGTGATAAAGTGAACAGTGAGTATTATTGTGATAAAGTGAACAGTGAGTATTATTGTGATAAAGTGAACAGTGAGTATTATTGTGATAAAGTGAACAGTGAGTATTATTGTGATAAAGTGAACAGTGAGTATTATTGTGATAAAGTGAACAGTGAGTATTATTGTGATAAAGTGAACAGTGAGTATTATTGTGATAAAGTGAACAGTGAGTATTATTGTGATAAAGTGAACAGTGAGTATTATTGTGATAAAGTGAACAGTGAGTATTATTGTGATAAAGTGAACAGTGAGTATTATTGTGATAAAGTGAACAGTGAGTATTATTGTGATAAAGTGAACAGTGAGTATTATTGTGATAAAGTGAACAGTGAGTATTATTGTGATAAAGTGAACAGTGAGTATTATTGTGATAAAGTGAACAGTGAGTATTATTGTGATAAAGTGAACAGTGAGTATTATTGTGATAAAGTGAACAGTGAGTATTATTGTGATAAAGTGAACAGTGAGTATTATTGTGATAAAGTGAACAGTGAGTATTATTGTGATAAAGTGAACAGTGAGTATTATTGTGATAAAGTGAACAGTGAGTATTATTGTGATAAAGTGAACAGTGAGTATTATTGTGATAAAGTGAACAGTGAGTATTATTGTGATAAAGTGAACAGTGAGTATTATTGTGATAAAGTGAACAGTGAGTATTATTGTGATAAAGTGAACAGTGAGTATTATTGTGATAAAGTGAACAGTGAGTATTATTGTGATAAAGTGAACAGTGAGTATTATTGTGATAAAGTGAACAGTGAGTATTATTGTGATAAAGTGAACAGTGAGTATTATTGTGATAAAGTGAACAGTGAGTATTATTGTGATAAAGTGAACAGTGAGTATTATTGTGATAAAGTGAACAGTGAGTATTATTGTGATAAAGTGAACAGTGAGTATTATTGTGATAAAGTGAACAGTGAGTATTATTGTGATAAAGTGAACAGTGAGTATTATTGTGATAAAGTGAACAGTGAGTATTATTGTGATAAAGTGAACAGTGAGTATTATTGTGATAAAGTGAACAGTGAGTATTATTGTGATAAAGTGAACAGTGAGTATTATTGTGATAAAGTGAACAGTGAGTATTATTGTGATAAAGTGAACAGTGAGTATTATTGTGATAAAGTGAACAGTGAGTATTATTGTGATAAAGTGAACAGTGAGTATTATTGTGATAAAGTGAACAGTGAGTATTATTGTGATAAAGTGAACAGTGAGTATTATTGTGATAAAGTGAACAGTGAGTATTATTGTGATAAAGTGAACAGTGAGTATTATTGTGATAAAGTGAACAGTGAGTATTATTGTGATAAAGTGAACAGTGAGTATTATTGTGATAAAGTGAACAGTGAGTATTATTGTGATAAAGTGAACAGTGAGTATTATTGTGATAAAGTGAACAGTGAGTATTATTGTGATAAAGTGAACAGTGAGTATTATTGTGATAAAGTGAACAGTGAGTATTATTGTGATAAAGTGAACAGTGAGTATTATTGTGATAAAGTGAACAGTGAGTATTATTGTGATAAAGTGAACAGTGAGTATTATTGTGATAAAGTGAACAGTGAGTATTATTGTGATAAAGTGAACAGTGAGTATTATTGTGATAAAGTGAACAGTGAGTATTATTGTGATAAAGTGAACAGTGAGTATTATTGTGATAAAGTGAACAGTGAGTATTATTGTGATAAAGTGAACAGTGAGTATTATTGTGATAAAGTGAACAGTGAGTATTATTGTGATAAAGTGAACAGTGAGTATTATTGTGATAAAGTGAACAGTGAGTATTATTGTGATAAAGTGAACAGTGAGTATTATTGTGATAAAGTGAACAGTGAGTATTATTGTGATAAAGTGAACAGTGAGTATTATTGTGATAAAGTGAACAGTGAGTATTATTGTGATAAAGTGAACAGTGAGTATTATTGTGATAAAGTGAACAGTGAGTATTATTGTGATAAAGTGAACAGTGAGTATTATTGTGATAAAGTGAACAGTGAGTATTATTGTGATAAAGTGAACAGTGAGTATTATTGTGATAAAGTGAACAGTGAGTATTATTGTGATAAAGTGAACAGTGAGTATTATTGTGATAAAGTGAACAGTGAGTATTATTGTGATAAAGTGAACAGTGAGTATTATTGTGATAAAGTGAACAGTGAGTATTATTGTGATAAAGTGAACAGTGAGTATTATTGTGATAAAGTGAACAGTGAGTATTATTGTGATAAAGTGAACAGTGAGTATTATTGTGATAAAGTGAACAGTGAGTATTATTGTGATAAAGTGAACAGTGAGTATTATTGTGATAAAGTGAACAGTGAGTATTATTGTGATAAAGTGAACAGTGAGTATTATTGTGATAAAGTGAACAGTGAGTATTATTGTGATAAAGTGAACAGTGAGTATTATTGTGATAAAGTGAACAGTGAGTATTATTGTGATAAAGTGAACAGTGAGTATTATTGTGATAAAGTGAACAGTGAGTATTATTGTGATAAAGTGAACAGTGAGTATTATTGTGATAAAGTGAACAGTGAGTATTATTGTGATAAAGTGAACAGTGAGTATTATTGTGATAAAGTGAACAGTGAGTATTATTGTGATAAAGTGAACAGTGAGTATTATTGTGATAAAGTGAACAGTGAGTATTATTGTGATAAAGTGAACAGTGAGTATTATTGTGATAAAGTGAACAGTGAGTATTATTGTGATAAAGTGAACAGTGAGTATTATTGTGATAAAGTGAACAGTGAGTATTATTGTGATAAAGTGAACAGTGAGTATTATTGTGATAAAGTGAACAGTGAGTATTATTGTGATAAAGTGAACAGTGAGTATTATTGTGATAAAGTGAACAGTGAGTATTATTGTGATAAAGTGAACAGTGAGTATTATTGTGATAAAGTGAACAGTGAGTATTATTGTGATAAAGTGAACAGTGAGTATTATTGTGATAAAGTGAACAGTGAGTATTATTGTGATAAAGTGAACAGTGAGTATTATTGTGATAAAGTGAACAGTGAGTATTATTGTGATAAAGTGAACAGTGAGTATTATTGTGATAAAGTGAACAGTGAGTATTATTGTGATAAAGTGAACAGTGAGTATTATTGTGATAAAGTGAACAGTGAGTATTATTGTGATAAAGTGAACAGTGAGTATTATTGTGATAAAGTGAACAGTGAGTATTATTGTGATAAAGTGAACAGTGAGTATTATTGTGATAAAGTGAACAGTGAGTATTATTGTGATAAAGTGAACAGTGAGTATTATTGTGATAAAGTGAACAGTGAGTATTATTGTGATAAAGTGAACAGTGAGTATTATTGTGATAAAGTGAACAGTGAGTATTATTGTGATAAAGTGAACAGTGAGTATTATTGTGATAAAGTGAACAGTGAGTATTATTGTGATAAAGTGAACAGTGAGTATTATTGTGATAAAGTGAACAGTGAGTATTATTGTGATAAAGTGAACAGTGAGTATTATTGTGATAAAGTGAACAGTGAGTATTATTGTGATAAAGTGAACAGTGAGTATTATTGTGATAAAGTGAACAGTGAGTATTATTGTGATAAAGTGAACAGTGAGTATTATTGTGATAAAGTGAACAGTGAGTATTATTGTGATAAAGTGAACAGTGAGTATTATTGTGATAAAGTGAACAGTGAGTATTATTGTGATAAAGTGAACAGTGAGTATTATTGTGATAAATTTGAACAGTGAGTATTATTGTGATAAAGTGAACAGTGAGTATTATTGTGATAAAGTGAACAGTGAGTATTATTGTGATAAAGTGAACAGTGAGTATTATTGTGATAAAGTGAACAGTGAGTATTATTGTGATAAAGTGAACAGTGAGTATTATTGTGATAAAGTGAACAGTGAGTATTATTGTGATAAAGTGAACAGTGAGTATTATTGTGATAAAGTGAACAGTGAGTATTATTGTGATAAAGTGAACAGTGAGTATTATTGTGATAAAGTGAACAGTGAGTATTATTGTGATAAAGTGAACAGTGAGTATTATTGTGATAAAGTGAACAGTGAGTATTATTGTGATAAAGTGAACAGTGAGTATTATTGTGATAAAGTGAACAGTGAGTATTATTGTGATAAAGTGAACAGTGAGTATTATTGTGATAAAGTGAACAGTGAGTATTATTGTGATAAAGTGAACAGTGAGTATTATTGTGATAAAGTGAACAGTGAGTATTATTGTGATAAAGTGAACAGTGAGTATTATTGTGATAAAGTGAACAGTGAGTATTATTGTGATAAAGTGAACAGTGAGTATTATTGTGATAAAGTGAACAGTGAGTATTATTGTGATAAAGTGAACAGTGAGTATTATTGTGATAAAATGAACAGTGAGTATTATTGTGATAAAGTGAACAGTGAGTATTATTGTGATAAAGTGAACAGTGAGTATTATTGTGATAAAGTGAACAGTGAGTATTATTGTGATAAAGTGAACAGTGAGTATTATTGTGATAAAGTGAACAGTGAGTATTATTGTGATAAAGTGAACAGTGAGTATTATTGTGATAAATTGAACAGTGAGTATTATTGTGATAAAGTGAACAGTGAGTATTATTGTGATAAAGTGAACAGTGAGTATTATTGTGATAAAGTGAACAGTGAGTATTATTGTGATAAAGTGAACAGTGAGTATTATTGTGATAAAGTGAACAGTGAGTATTATTGTGATAAAGTGAACAGTGAGTATTATTGTGATAAAGTGAACAGTGAGTATTATTGTGATAAAGTGAACAGTGAGTATTATTGTGATAAAGTGAACAGTGAGTATTATTGTGATAAAGTGAACAGTGAGTATTATTGTGATAAAGTGAACAGTGAGTATTATTGTGATAAATGAACAGTGAGTATTATTGTGATAAGTGAACAGTGAGTATTATTGTGATAAAGTGAACAGTGAGTATTATTGTGATAAAGTGAACAGTGAGTATTATTGTGATAAAGTGAACAGTGAGTATTATTGTGATAAAGTGAACAGTGAGTATTATTGTGATAAAGTGAACAGTGAGTATTATTGTGATAAAGTGAACAGTGAGTATTATTGTGATAAAGTGAACAGTGAGTATTATTGTGATAAAGTGAACAGTGAGTATTATTGTGATAAAGTGAACAGTGAGTATTATTGTGATAAAGTGAACAGTGAGTATTATTGTGATAAAGTGAACAGTGAGTATTATTGTGATAAAGTGAACAGTGAGTATTATTGTGATAAAGTGAACAGTGAGTATTATTGTGATAAAGTGAACAGTGAGTATTATTGTGATAAAGTGAACAGTGAGTATTATTGTGATAAAGTGAACAGTGAGTATTATTGTGATAAAGTGAACAGTGAGTATTATTGTGATAAAGTGAACAGTGAGTATTATTGTGATAAAGTGAACAGTGAGTATTATTGTGATAAAGTGAACAGTGAGTATTATTGTGATAAAGTGAACAGTGAGTATTATTGTGATAAAGTGAACAGTGAGTATTATTGTGATAAAGTGAACAGTGAGTATTATTGTGATAAAGTGAACAGTGAGTATTATTGTGATAAAGTGAACAGTGAGTATTATTGTGATAAAGTGAACAGTGAGTATTATTGTGATAAAGTGAACAGTGAGTATTATTGTGATAAAGTGAACAGTGAGTATTATTGTGATAAAGTGAACAGTGAGTATTATTGTGATAAAGTGAACAGTGAGTATTATTGTGATAAAGTGAACAGTGAGTATTATTGTGATAAAGTGAACAGTGAGTATTATTGTGATAAAGTGAACAGTGAGTATTATTGTGATAAAGTGAACAGTGAGTATTATTGTGATAAAGTGAACAGTGAGTATTATTGTGATAAAGTGAACAGTGAGTATTATTGTGATAAAGTGAACAGTGAGTATTATTGTGATAAAGTGAACAGTGAGTATTATTGTGATAAAGTGAACAGTGAGTATTATTGTGATAAAGTGAACAGTGAGTATTATTGTGATAAAGTGAACAGTGAGTATTATTGTGATAAAGTGAACAGTGAGTATTATTGTGATAAAGTGAACAGTGAGTATTATTGTGATAAAGTGAACAGTGAGTATTATTGTGATAAAGTGAACAGTGAGTATTATTGTGATAAAGTGAACAGTGAGTATTATTGTGATAAAGTGAACAGTGAGTATTATTGTGATAAAGTGAACAGTGAGTATTATTGTGATAAAGTGAACAGTGAGTATTATTGTGATAAAGTGAACAGTGAGTATTATTGTGATAAAGTGAACAGTGAGTATTATTGTGATAAAGTGAACAGTGAGTATTATTGTGATAAAGTGAACAGTGAGTATTATTGTGATAAAGTGAACAGTGAGTATTATTGTGATAAAGTGAACAGTGAGTATTATTGTGATAAAGTGAACAGTGAGTATTATTGTGATAAAGTGAACAGTGAGTATTATTGTGATAAAGTGAACAGTGAGTATTATTGTGATAAAGTGAACAGTGAGTATTATTGTGATAAAGTGAACAGTGAGTATTATTGTGATAAAGTGAACAGTGAGTATTATTGTGATAAAGTGAACAGTGAGTATTATTGTGATAAAGTGAACAGTGAGTATTATTGTGATAAAGTGAACAGTGAGTATTATTGTGATAAAGTGAACAGTGAGTATTATTGTGATAAAGTGAACAGTGAGTATTATTGTGATAAAGTGAACAGTGAGTATTATTGTGATAAAGTGAACAGTGAGTATTATTGTGATAAAGTGAACAGTGAGTATTATTGTGATAAAGTGAACAGTGAGTATTATTGTGATAAAGTGAACAGTGAGTATTATTGTGATAAAGTGAACAGTGAGTATTATTGTGATAAAGTGAACAGTGAGTATTATTGTGATAAAGTGAACAGTGAGTATTATTGTGATAAAGTGAACAGTGAGTATTATTGTGATAAAGTGAACAGTGAGTATTATTGTGATAAAGTGAACAGTGAGTATTATTGTGATAAAGTGAACAGTGAGTATTATTGTGATAAAGTGAACAGTGAGTATTATTGTGATAAAGTGAACAGTGAGTATTATTGTGATAAAGTGAACAGTGAGTATTATTGTGATAAAGTGAACAGTGAGTATTATTGTGATAAAGTGAACAGTGAGTATTATTGTGATAAAGTGAACAGTGAGTATTATTGTGATAAAGTGAACAGTGAGTATTATTGTGATAAAGTGAACAGTGAGTATTATTGTGATAAAGTGAACAGTGAGTATTATTGTGATAAAGTGAACAGTGAGTATTATTGTGATAAAGTGAACAGTGAGTATTATTGTGATAAAGTGAACAGTGAGTATTATTGTGATAAAGTGAACAGTGAGTATTATTGTGATAAAGTGAACAGTGAGTATTATTGTGATAAAGTGAACAGTGAGTATTATTGTGATAAAGTGAACAGTGAGTATTATTGTGATAAAGTGAACAGTGAGTATTATTGTGATAAAGTGAACAGTGAGTATTATTGTGATAAAGTGAACAGTGAGTATTATTGTGATAAAGTGAACAGTGAGTATTATTGTGATAAAGTGAACAGTGAGTATTATTGTGATAAAGTGAACAGTGAGTATTATTGTGATAAAGTGAACAGTGAGTATTATTGTGATAAAGTGAACAGTGAGTATTATTGTGATAAAGTGAACAGTGAGTATTATTGTGATAAAGTGAACAGTGAGTATTATTGTGATAAAGTGAACAGTGAGTATTATTGTGATAAAGTGAACAGTGAGTATTATTGTGATAAAGTGAACAGTGAGTATTATTGTGATAAAGTGAACAGTGAGTATTATTGTGATAAAGTGAACAGTGAGTATTATTGTGATAAAGTGAACAGTGAGTATTATTGTGATAAAGTGAACAGTGAGTATTATTGTGATAAAGTGAACAGTGAGTATTATTGTGATAAAGTGAACAGTGAGTATTATTGTGATAAAGTGAACAGTGAGTATTATTGTGATAAAGTGAACAGTGAGTATTATTGTGATAAAGTGAACAGTGAGTATTATTGTGATAAAGTGAACAGTGAGTATTATTGTGATAAAGTGAACAGTGAGTATTATTGTGATAAAGTGAACAGTGAGTATTATTGTGATAAAGTGAACAGTGAGTATTATTGTGATAAAGTGAACAGTGAGTATTATTGTGATAAAGTGAACAGTGAGTATTATTGTGATAAAGTGAACAGTGAGTATTATTGTGATAAAGTGAACAGTGAGTATTATTGTGATAAAGTGAACAGTGAGTATTATTGTGATAAAGTGAACAGTGAGTATTATTGTGATAAAGTGAACAGTGAGTATTATTGTGATAAAGTGAACAGTGAGTATTATTGTGATAAAGTGAACAGTGAGTATTATTGTGATAAAGTGAACAGTGAGTATTATTGTGATAAAGTGAACAGTGAGTATTATTGTGATAAAGTGAACAGTGAGTATTATTGTGATAAAGTGAACAGTGAGTATTATTGTGATAAAGTGAACAGTGAGTATTATTGTGATAAAGTGAACAGTGAGTATTATTGTGATAAAGTGAACAGTGAGTATTATTGTGATAAAGTGAACAGTGAGTATTATTGTGATAAAGTGAACAGTGAGTATTATTGTGATAAAGTGAACAGTGAGTATTATTGTGATAAAGTGAACAGTGAGTATTATTGTGATAAAGTGAACAGTGAGTATTATTGTGATAAAGTGAACAGTGAGTATTATTGTGATAAAGTGAACAGTGAGTATTATTGTGATAAAGTGAACAGTGAGTATTATTGTGATAAAGTGAACAGTGAGTATTATTGTGATAAAGTGAACAGTGAGTATTATTGTGATAAAGTGAACAGTGAGTATTATTGTGATAAAGTGAACAGTGAGTATTATTGTGATAAAGTGAACAGTGAGTATTATTGTGATAAAGTGAACAGTGAGTATTATTGTGATAAAGTGAACAGTGAGTATTATTGTGATAAAGTGAACAGTGAGTATTATTGTGATAAAGTGAACAGTGAGTATTATTGTGATAAAGTGAACAGTGAGTATTATTGTGATAAAGTGAACAGTGAGTATTATTGTGATAAAGTGAACAGTCAGTATTATTGTGATAAAGTGAACAGTGAGTATTATTGTGATAAAGTGAACAGTGAGTATTATTGTGATAAAGTGAACAGTGAGTATTATTGTGATAAAGTGAACAGTGAGTATTATTGTGATAAAGTGAACAGTGAGTATTATTGTGATAAAGTGAACAGTGAGTATTATTGTGATAAAGTGAACAGTGAGTATTATTGTGATATAGTGAACAGTGAGTATTATTGTGATCACGTCCTAAGACAATGATTCCTTCCGGATATTCGAGCAAGATGTAATCATCACAACTGGACACTGCAACAAGACGGAGCTCCTTCACACACGGCAAGAAACACGATAAACTATCTTCGTCGGGAGAATTTCACCTTCATTGAACCAGACATGTGGCCACCAAATAGCCCGGATCTAAACCCGGTAGATTATGCTATTTGGGGTGCCCTCCAACAAAGTCTACTTTCGTCGTAAATTTGCAACAATAGAACAACTGAAATTGGCCATTGTTGAAGAGTGACAACATTTGTCTCAGCGGTTTATAAACAAAAGCATTGACCAGTGGCGAAGACGTTTAGAAAAAAACTGTTGAGAACCGAAGAGGACACATTGAGTTTGAATTCTGATTTTATATAAATTAACATTTGGCAACAATTTACTTGATGCTTTGTAGAAAACAGTTACAAAAAAAAATTATTATTTGAAATTATACAAGACGGTCCCACTTTTTTTTGAGCCACCCTGCATATATATATATATATATATATATATATATATATATATATATATATATATATATATATATATATATATATATATATATATATATATATATATATATATACATATTCAAATTTAATTTATGTAGGAATTTTCCTTTACTAACTCGTCCTTTTCATTTCTCTTTTACCAAAATTAAAACATAAAGTAAATATAATTATTACTAACATTATAATATATTTTTTACATTAATTGTTCAAAGTACCTTTTTTAAAATTCCATTGTCAATCATTTATTCGTTTAACTCCCTTATCTGAACTTAAACCTTGGCGATAAAAGTCGTGCAATGTACATCTAAATCTATTGAAATATGCTGCAATGTTTTATTGCTTCAGGTGTGCAAGTCATGGTATGAAGGGTTTCATGACCCGCTTCTATGGAGAACTAAGATCATCGACCTCAATTTGAGGAGAACCAAAGGAGAAGAAGCAGGTTCTAGGAAGACAGGAGCCTCAGCTGATCCAATTAATGGTAAATTGACTTATCACTTACGCTTCAATTAAAAGTTTACAATAGTTGAAAAGAAATATTGAAATATTATTATATACCGAATATTTCTAACTACTTTAGTAGCAAAAACTCTTAGAATTTCACATGTCCCTATTTATCTGTCCTCATTTTCTAAGTTTATGAAATAAAGCTATGAATTTAATTTTTTAATCCCTTATCTTAACTTCACCGGCGTCTCTGTCTTGGGCACCGCGGAAAATTAGAAGTAAAAATTGACCCACTTTCCGTGATTCGATCGAGCTGAAATTTGGCACACGGACCCGTCACACGTAACAATGCATCGTATCAAAATTTCAGATCGATCGAACGTACCGTAATTAAATTAATGCATTTTTAGTTTATCCTTATATAACGTATGTAATTCAAATTCAATGTTTGTTATTGTTTTTTTTCACGTGACATCTCAGTTCGCGCCTTGGAGCGATGTAACAGGGTGCTTTTGTTTACATTTTACGTGTCACGCTGAGCTCGGACCTGCGATCGGTGACCAGACCTTTCCCCTCTCCCACCCCTCCCCCCACCCCCCGGTTTTAAAGCAAATGGCAGTTAAGACTGATTCAGTCTGTAAATGTTTGTCGGGTTTGAACATAATCAATACTGTTAGTTATGTCTCATATATAAGGGATTTATAGTAAAAAAATTGTTTTTACCGTTTGTTTTTTTAAATGCCTTATATTAACTTCACCGCCGTCTCTGTCTTGGGCACCGCAGAAAATTAGAAGTCAAAATTGACCCACTTCCCGTCATGCCAGCGAGCTGAAATTTGGCACACGGACCCGTGTCCCCTAACAATGCATCGTATCAAAAATTCAGATCGATCGAACGTACAGTTATTAAATTAATGCATTTTTAGTTTATCTCAACACGAGGTATATAATTAAATTTCACGGTTTGTTATTGTTTTTTTTTCACGTGACATCTTAGTTCGCACGTGGGAGCGATGTACCGGCGTGCTTTCGTTTACATTATGCGTGTCACGCTGAGCTCGATCCAGCGATCTGGGACCAGATCTTTCCCCTCTCCCACCCCCACCCCCCGGGTTATAAAGCTGTAAATGTTTGTCATGTTTGAACATAATCAATACTGTTAGTTATGTCTCATATAAGGGATTTATAGTAAAAAACTTTGTTTTTACGGGTTTGTTTTATTAACAGGAAAAAGTGCCATCGCATTCATCAGCAAATTTTCAACTTATCTTCGAGATCTGCAGATTAACATTGCCATGACTTCGACGGAAGACGCAAAAGACATTGAAACATTTTCAAAACTTTTGGACAAAGCCAGGCTGGACAAACTCATATTAAACATTTATGGTTGTTTCCATGACAACGGTAGAAGGCGTCTGCTGTTTGCCAAACCATTTATGAATATGATACAAAACCAGCGCTCATTAAAGGTAAGAAACCTACTCAAATGAACACAAATAACTGTGAAGGTTGTAAATTATAAAGATCAGGAACATTGTGATTTTACGTCTTGTTATTTGTAAGTGTTTTTATTGACAAAAAAGTTGTGCAGTTGCACACACATGCTTAAACATTTCTTAAAAGATACAATAGTGTTTAAATTTTAAAAAACACACTTCACTATTGATTGTTGTATAGTTGGCACTTATATTACAAAATATATTAACTATGGGTGTCAAACATTTTTTCAAGTTTTATCAATTATCACAAAAGGATTAATGTCATTCATCTAATTTTATTTATTTTTGACGTAATACTTTTTAGCATCGCGTTTTTCTATGACCTTTATTACTTTAAATATTTATATATAAATATCTTTTTTTTCCAAGGAATTTTCAATGGACATGCCCCTGTTTACCCCACACAAAGGCATCAAAGTCCTGAAATGCTTAGCTGACACCGCTGGCAAATCTCTTCAATATCTCAGTTTGGAAGGATTTTTTGATCTGGATTTTCCATTCAACAGCTTAGAACCCGGTAGCCATGAAATGAAGGTGATTGTCAACTCATTTTAATATATAGTTATTTAGGTATACAAACATGTTATAAAGATATACAATTACCAACATGCCTTTTAGTGGGGTTTTTTAAAGCGCTCGGTGCTCAGGGTGGACCTGACTTCACCCATCTCCGAATGGGTAACCGACTCTAGTTGGTGCTATATATTAAGATTGTTGAGGGCTTGCAGCTTCATTCGGTGTGAAATGTTCTATTTATATCATTTCAGAAATTCACCAAATTGAAAAAAATCTCCATTGAGTTTGACATCTTGACGGACGATGTGTTGAAATCCTGGAGCCGAGAATGTCCAGAGCTTCGCATCCTTAAGATTGGGGTTTCATCACAAAGTATTTTCAACATCTTTCATTTTATTTTATATTTAGATAGAATAAAATAAGAATCGAATTGCAATCGAAGCGTGATTTTCAATAGAAGTAATAGGGAAGAATATGGTTCATTCTGTGCACAGGCAAATAATATATATATATATATATACACATATATATATATTAGTTCTTTAACCCTACAAAGTTTGATAGTGACAGATCAGATTACCCGTTGGTTCAATCCCACATATCAGAAAACTAAGTTTGTTTGTCGTATCTTTGAGAAGCGTTAGAGAAGATTGGTATCGAGACTGACCAAAAGAAGTGTCAGAAAACAAGAACTGTCTTTCGCAAGAAGTCAGACATTCTTAAATGATCATGTCTGTTCTCATAGCTGCAGGTACCGACTCTCGTAAGATGTTCTCTGTGGTAAACGATCTTCTCGGGAAAAATATACATTTTTCTCTGCCCGTTTTACCTGATATGAGAGGTGAGCTAGTGGGAAATAAAATATGCAATTTTTACGAAGAAAATTGAAACAATCAGGAAGAGCTTTGGTCAAAGAAGTGATTCGCATGCTGTAGAGCAGTCACTGCCGTGCAGGAAATTTATACATAATTATACTTTGTATATAACTAGTTACTAGTATTCATGTTAGTTAGTAAAACTATACTAATATGCTACGATTTGCATGCTCCAAAAAAATTGAATGGAAACAGATTGTAATGGCTTTCTTTTGTAACTCTTATACTTGTGGTAATATTCAATTCTTATTGCTTACTATAAAAAAATTAAAGTCATAAACAGTAGTTAGTATTAAGTAAGACTGCTAGATTAGTTTATTTAGTGCGAGCCTTGAGATTGTACATTTGAGCACAGCACATCCAACCGAGGTGTAATACTTGAAAGGTTCCATCGTAGTTCATAACGATGGTTTGTTTTGATTGCGACCAATGCAGAAAATCCACATTCACAAAGATATGTTGTTGCAAAGGGTAAAAGTATTTCAAAAGCTTTCCGAGTACTTAAAAATTTCATCACGCTTATTTTCTGCTGCAACATATTCAAAGTAGTATCGCTGGTCTGTTCGATGATTCAATGAATTGGTTTAAATGTGATGTTGGTAAATTTATTGAGTCAATATGTCCAAGAAACGGACGACTGGAAACACACGAAAAACTCTGAATGTTCAAATCACAAGTGTACAAGTTACATTGATCCTGCAGTGATTGAATATGGTCAGAAATCAATTTATCTTCAGTTATTTTTGCCAGCATTTTCTGGTTTATCGGTAAATTCGTACAATTGATCAAATATCACCCTGAAATACACTTGGTTCCAAAAAAGCAGAAAATTTATCACTGAGAGTAATTAAATGTGTCTGCTTCCCTTGCAGAGATGAATTAAGTTTATTCAGATCTTCAAAAAAGTCAGCCAAGTAAGCCAGAACAGCAACCCATTAGCAACGGTTCAAATGATCAAGAAGCTTTGATTTTTTCCTCAAAAAATTATCCCACAGCATCACGAATTTAAAAAGTCTGCTAAACACTTTCCCTCTTTGATAACCAGGCATTTAGGCCTGTGCACCTCATATAGCCACCAAAAATGATGCTCTTAAACCTTTCTCACTGCCTTTGGTTGCTTGTCAGGAATCCTGACTATCAAGTGAATATTATTTTTGCGCAGAAAGTAGTCCAATGGTTTCTTCGAGCAGAAATTATGATTCGTTTTAAGACGTCTTCGTAGTTTTGCAGGTTTCATCGCTTCATTTGCAAGAATTTAAGGGCAAATTACACACTCTGATATGGGTGGACCATTTACTATGACGCATTTAAGCCCAAAGCTCGAATATTCTTCATCATAACGTCGTATGGAAATTCGTCTTTTTTTCTATGGAACTGTATTTAATCCTCAAATAGATTTTGAGGATGAGTATGAGGAATCATCATTGTTGTACTTATGTTTCGGTTGTTTTCTTTATTAGAAATGTATTCATGTATTTAATCAATTTTGTTAATTTATTACTTTATTAATTGTAATATTAATTTCTGAATGTCAATATAACAACTATAATCTTCTAGACTCTAGTGCGACGTCATGTAATTTCCGATATAGCTAAAACTAAAAGTAAACATAAAACCAAAACATATTATTTTCCGCGGACCACAGGTTGAGAACCACTGCAGTAGAGAATACGTTTAAAGGCCCCCCTCTAGCAGAGCTTCTTCCCATTTCAGATTAACAGTTTACTCGTAATAATATGACATCTAAACCAAGGTCGTCAATTGTTGATACCATACATACTAATATTAGTTTAAAGTTCTTGAACATATTGTTTACTGTACTGATTAAGATCGTTTATAGTAGCCTTTATTACGCAACAGTTCCATATCACTTTATAGCTACGGTTATCAAAATTCTCATAAAGAAAAGCAACTGTATACAAATGACTGCCATATTGTCCTTCCATCTTCTAGCCTGCCGTTTGTTTCAAATTAAGAGTATTATCAGCATCAAAATGATTAGTTTTAATCTGCATATCGACCTGGTCAAAGCAGCGAGACAGCAATACCACGTGCCATGAATGAATTTCTTTGTAGTGATGACAGCAGTGATCTTACCATCTTAGTCCTGTTGGACCTCAGTGCTACGTTGGATGTGATCGCGACCATGAGGTTCTGTTCTCAAGACATCTGACTGAGGTTGACACCTGACTGAGGTTGGCATCTGACTGAGGTTGGCATCTGGCTGATGTTGGCATCTCTGGAACTACAGTTAACTCTCGAGTCAGTTGGGTCTTCAACTAAATAAGAGCACAGCTAATGCCGTTGCAGTTTCTTTAATAAAATTGAGCCTGAATTACTGCACCCTTATTATGTGGGAATTGCCTCAAAATCAAATCGAGAGAGTCCAGAAAGAAGAAAAAGGTGCAGCGCTTATTTTATTTAGGATGCGAAAGAAACATCACATTAAAATGCCACTTCGTCATCTGCACTCGCATCCTGTGTCTGAAAGTATAGAACATAAGTTTATGTCACCATTTGTGTGATGTATGAATGGATCAGAGGCCGCATTATTTTTAGGGATTGACATCGGCACATGAACCTCCGAAGAGGCTGCAATCTTCTACCCTGTCTCTTCTTAAAGTTGCCATTGTGGATGGACACAGGTGGAGGTCCTTTGGCGTGGATGGACACAGGTGGGGGTCCTTTGGCGTGGATGGACACAGGTGGAGGTCCTTTGACGTGGATGGACACAGGTGGAGGTCCTTTGGCGTGGATGGACACAGGTGGAGGTCCTTTGGCGTGGATGGACACAGGTGGAGGTCCTTTGGCGTGGATGGACACAGGTGGGGGTCCTTTGGCGTGGATGGACACAGGTGGAGGTCCTTTGGCGTGGATGGACACAGGTGGAGGTCCTTTGGCGTGGATGGACACAGGTGGAGGTCCTTTGGCGTGGATGGACACAGGTGGAGGTCCTTTGGCGTGGATGGACACAGGTGGAGGTCCTTTGACGTGGATGGACACAGGTGGAGGTCCTTTGGCGTTGATGGACACATGTGGAGGTCCTTTGGCGTGGATGGACACAGGTGGAGGTCCTTTGGCGTGGATGGACACAGGTGGAGGTCCTTTGGCGTGGATGGACACAGGTGGGGGTCCTTTGGCGTGGATGGACACAGGTGGAGGTCCTTTGGCGTGGATGGACACAGGTGGAGGTCCTTTGACGTGGATGGACACAGGTGGAGGTCCTTTGGCGTGGATGGACACAGGTGGAGGTCCTTTGGCGTGGATGGACACAGGTGGAGGTCCTTTGGCGTGGATGGACACAGGTGGAGGTCCTTTGGCGTGGATGGACACAGGTGGGGGTCCTTTGGCGTGGATGGACACAGGTGGAGGTCCTTTGGCGTGGATGGACACAGGTGGAGGTCCTTTGGCGTGGATGGACACAGGTGGAGGTCCTTTGACGTGGATGGACACAGGTGGAGGTCCTTTGGCGTGGATGGACACAGGTGGAGGTCCTTTGCCGTGGATTGACACATGTGGAGGTCCTTTGGCGTGGATGGACACAGGTGGAGGTCCTTTGGCGTGCGCTCTTTTAAATCGATGGCTTCAAAATTGTAGATAGGTTCACGAAATTTCTGGAAAAATATGGAAAAAAAATGATGGAGTATATAAACATCGAAATGTAACAAGCATGCACGCCTGTCATGGATATTGTCAGCTAGCGCTATAGAAGAAAACATTCATTCATTCATAAAGATATTCAGGATGAACAAATTGGTATAGATATATGTAATCTTTGAGATTTTGAATGGCTTTATTTTATCAGTATATTTTTAAAGACATTTAGATGGAGTTTATGGACATAATGGTTCAGAGGCGTCACTAGGGTTGGTGTCACCCGGGGCGGTAGCCCATGGTGTCACCCCCTCACGACTTAACCCAGAGTTCTACTCCGAGGCTTCCAGCGCCAAATAACGGGAACATACAGAATTTTGCATTTCGGTGTAGTCACGTGTGAATCACGAGTTGGATGACGGAGAGGTCACGTGAGTGAAAGCGCGGGAAGATGAGCTAGATTTTATTCCAGATGGCTGAAATGTAGTGATGATGTTTCCACGAAGTGTAACCTCAATTTGACATTTCTGTACATAGTGTATATATTAAAGTTATTTTGTTGACAATAGTACTTCAAGGATTCATTGAAAGAAAGTTTGTGTTATGTGAGAACGCCTACAATATATATATATATATATATATATATATATATATATATATATATAAGTAAACCATTTACAGGTGTCACCCCTTGTGATGGTGTCAACAGGTGTGGTCAGCACCCCTCACACCCCTCTAGTGACGCCACTGCTTAGTGTCTCTTAATAATTAATTTCGTGACGGCGAACCGTAAAATAGCACCAACGAAAGAGCGCATTTTTTAAAGTTTAAGCCGTGCCCGTCATACTTTAAGAGCATTTATTAATTTTTCTAAAAACAAATACATCTAACTTTTCAAATTGTCCAATATTTAATTGTAATTTTGCTTACTTTTGGAACTTTCAAAATTAAAGGCAATCATTATTAAGTAGATTTTTAAGTCGGAAAATGTATAACGTGGTATTTTGACTCATTTTTGCATTTAACATATTTCATTGTATTTCATAATTTTTCTCTAGGTGACAAAAAATTATCGTATTTTAATGACATACAATCTTACACCGTAAAATTTTAGATTTTGGTGTCGCCCCCCCTTGATGGTGTCACCCGAGGCGACCCGCCCCCTCCACACCCCCCTAGTGACGCCACTGTAACGGTTCCATGACGTTCCTACCCCGAATGTTTCGATCATTTCGCTTCGACCCCTAACCTTCTCGTCTGTATTTAGAGTGCTGGCATAAGAAATATCGACAGAAAATCTTCCGATATTTTAGCTTGCTATATGTTAGCTGCATGTTTTGTAATGCGAATAGTTTATTTAAGTAATTTAGCATAGAATAAGTATTTTTATAAAGTCTAAAAGTCTTTAAAAAAACAAGAAGCTAAAATAGAAAAATGTTATTTACTATATAATATGCTATCTAACGACTAAATATCCTACACAGCGTTACTTTCAGTAAACATCAAGACTATTGATACATCTAAGAAGTTAATGAAAAAAAGCTCTGGATTTGTTAAAAGTATATATAACAACAACATGGTACATTGTATTTATAAAAATAGATAACTTAAAATGAAATTAGAATTTGGGACGGAATTCATAAGGGCTCTAGGAACAAAGGCTTCAAATCACACAGCCAAGTTACTGAGTCAAGACATCCAGTCAAGTAAATCGGACACCTCCCACGGCCCATTCAAACAGTCAAGAAAATATTATTTTTTGTTCTAACATATTATTTTAACATTCTATTGTAAACTTTCCACCTACAGACCACGGGATAAGTGATGAGGCGTGGCAAGATTTGGTTGATACACACCCATCATTGATTGTGAAACTTGACATTTACGGCTGTTTCACGTCTCTTCGTTTTATTTTATCCCCGGCTATGCCTCTATATCATTTCATATGGGAAACTGACATACAAATGGCATCGGAGATTCAGGTAGAATCAAGTTTCTTAAGTTTGATAGTGCAGATGTGAACCTAGTTATTAAATACATTTTCTTGTTATAAGGTTAACCAACAAACGAAATAAGTCACAAATATGGATATATATTTTTTTTAAAATGTAATTAAATAGTGTACCTTACATATTTAATTTATGGAATATTGTTATGTTTAGATAGAGTTTTGATATATTTTAATATATTTTACGGACACAATAAATATTTAAACAGAAACAAAAACTAGCTTAAATGTAACAATATTAATTATTATTTTGTGGTTTTACGGTTGCATGTTGTTCGTAGGACGTAGCCTTTGAAATTAAACAACTCGTAAAAACAATAAATATATAAATAAATCCCTTATATATGAGACATAACTAAATGTATAGATTATGTTCAATAAAATACGCACCGCGCCACAGACTAGCATAAACATTTACAGACTGAACGTGACTGAACTCCCCTGTGTTGTAAAAGACAGGGGATGTGGTCATCGAGGGCTGGAGCGAATCTCCAGTGACCCGTGGAGGTCAACTATAGCAGACGGGCTACACATGCTACATAGAGATACATAGGGATAAAACTATAAATTCATTAATTTAATTACGGTACATTTGATCAATCTGAAATTTCGACACAATGCATTGTTATGTGACCCAAGCCTCATTTTTTACTTTTGTTTTTCCGCGGGACCACGACAGACAGACATATAGAGAGACAAGACGGTGAATTTAATATAAGGGATTTAATAAAAACAAACCCGTAAAAACAAAGTTTTTGACTATAAATCCCTTATATATGAGACATAACAAACAGTATTGATTTTTTTCAAACGCGACAAACATTATCAGACTGAATTTGTCTTAACTGCCTTTGCTTCCTAACCCTGGAGGGGGGGGGGTGGAGAGGGGAAAAGTCTGGTCACCGATCGCTAGACCGAGCTCAGCGTGACACGTAAAATTAAACAATAGCACCCCGGTACATCGCGTCATGCGAACTGAGCTTTCACGTGAAAAAAAAACAATAACAAACCGTGAAATTGAATTACATACCTCGTATAGAGCTAAACTAAAAATGCATTAATTTAATTACGGTACGTTCGATCGGTCTGAAATTTTGATACGATGCATTGTTAGGTGAGACGGGTCCGTGAGCCAAATGTCATCCCGATGGCATCATGGAAAGTGGGTCATTTTTGACTTTTGTTTTTCTGCCCGCCCAAGACATAGATGACGACAGAACGACAGAGAGAGAGAGAGAGAGAGAGAGAGAGAGAGAGAGAGAGAGGAGAGAGAGAGAGAGAGAGAGAGAGAGAGAGAAGAGAGAGAGAGAGAGAGAGAGAGAGAGAGAGAGAGAGAGAGAGAGGAGAGAGAGAGAGAGAGGAGAGAGAGAGAGAGAGAGAGAGAGAGAGAGAGAGAGAGAGAGAGAGAGAGAGAGAGAGAGAGAGAGAGAGAGAGAGAGAGAGAGAGAGAAGAGAGAGAGAGAGAGAGAGAGAGAGAGAGAGAGAGAGAGAGAGAGAGAGAGAGAGAAGAGAGAGAGAGAGAGAGAGAGAGAGAGAGAGAGAGAGAGAGAGAGAGAGAGAGAGAGAGAGAGAGAGAGAGAGAGAGAGAGAGAGAGAGAGAGAGAGAGAGAGAGAGAGAGAGGAGAGAGAGAGAGAGAGAGAGAGAGAGAGAGAGAGAGAGAGAGAGAGAGAGAGAGAGAGAGAGAGAGAGAGAGAGAGAGAGAGAGAGAGAGAGAGAGAGAGAGAGAGAGAGAGAGCGAGAGAGAGAAGCGAGAGAGAGTGTCGCGAGAGATGAGAGAGAGACGACTGAGAGATGAGAGAGAGAGAGAGCGATGATGAGAGAGAGAAGCAGAGAGAGAGAGAGATCGATCGATGATGAGGGAGAGAGAGAGAGACAAGAGAGAGAGAGAGAGACGTATTTGAGAGTGAGAGAGAGAGAGAGAGAGAGAGAGCGAGAGAGAGAGAGAGAGAGAGAGAGATGAAGAGAGAGAGACGAGAGAGAGAGAGAGAGAGAGAGAGAGAGTATCTCTTAGAGATATCATATCTATTAGAGTAGTGTAGTAAGAGAGAGAGAGTGTAGAGAGAGAGTTTTAGGTGTTAGGTTTGTGGTTTTGTGTGGTC
The DNA here is from genome assembly GCA_944989445.1 of Ampullaceana balthica. Lineage (NCBI taxonomy): Eukaryota > Metazoa > Mollusca > Gastropoda > Lymnaeidae > Ampullaceana > Ampullaceana balthica. The sequence continues at coordinate 426,837 of CALYLW010000595.1, read as the reverse complement.
TGCTGTGTGTTGGTTTGTTTTGTGTTGTTGGTTTGTTTGGTGTGGTGTGGGTTGTGTTGTGGTGTGGGTGTGTTTTTGTGTTTGTGTCGTGGTGTGTGTGTGAGTGTGCGAGTGACGTGAGTGTGTGTGAGCTAGTGAGATAGAACGTGTGTGTAGAGTGTGTGTCGCAGCTGTGTTGCTGTCGTGACAGTTGTGTGTGTGTGTGTCTGTGTGTTGTGTGTAGTGTGTGTGTAGTGAAGAGAGTAGTGTTGTGTGATGTGTGTGTGAGTAGTGTGTGATGTGTTGTGTGTGTGATGGTATGTGTGTTTGTGTGTAGTGTGTGTGTATGTGTGTTGTGAGTGTGTTGTGTATGTGTAGTGTGTGATGTGTGATGTGTATGTGTGTGAGTTGTGTATTAGTGTAGTGTGTTGTGTGAGTGTGTGTGTGTTGTGTGTTGTGTTGTTGTGTTGTTGTGTGTTTGTGTTGTGTGTGTGTTGTATGTAGTTTTGTTGTTTGTGTGATGTATGTGTTGTGTTGTGTGTGTGTTGTGTGTTTGTTTGAGATGTGATGTGATGTAGTGTGTGTGTGTGTGTGTTTTGTGTGTGTTGTAGTGAAGAGAGAGAAGAGAAAGAGAAGAAGAGAAGTGAAGAGTGAGAGAAAGAGAAAAAGAGTTAGAGAGAGAGAAGAAAGAAGAAAGAGAAGAAGAAGAGAGAAGAAGAGAGAGAAGAGAGAGTGAGAGTAGAAGGAGAAAGAGAGTAGAAAGAGAGAGAAGAGAGAGTGAGAGAAGAGAAAAGAAGGAGAGATAAGAGAAGGAGAGAAGAAAGACAGAGGAGGAGAAAAAGAGAGGTAGAGGGAAAGAGAGGACACGACCGAGGATAGAGGCGCGAGAGAGTCGGAACTAACCTGACTCCGCGCTCGCGCGCTCGCTCGCTCTCTCTCTCTCCTCATCTACTCTCGCCTCTCTCTCAACATTCTCTCTCGCTCGCTCGCTTCCTCCGGGCGCTAGCTACTCTCGCTCTCTCTCTCGCTCGCCTCGCCTGCCTTGCCGTACATCACCTTCAATTTCCCCATGCCATTCACTAAGTTGTTAGTTAGTTTTTCGGACTGCAATATAGCGGTGACCGGACAACTGAAATCAAGTAAACACGAAATTAAAATAAAACAACCCCGTAAAAACAAAGTTTTTGACTATAAATCCCTTATATATGAGACATAACTAAAAGTATTGATTATGTTCAAACGCGACAAATATTTACAGACTGAATCTATCTTAACTCCCGTTTGCTTTTAACCCGGGGGGGGGGTGGGAGAGGGGAAAGGTCTTGTCACCGATCGCTGGGCCGAGCTCAGCGTGACACGCAAAATGTAAACAAAATCACGCCGGTACACCTGGTTAAAGCACGAGATGTGTTCACCTCTGGCTGACGTGAAGTCAAGTGACCCGTAACATGTAAACGATAGCGACCGATACATATAGTTTATATAGATAAAACTAAAAATGCATTAATTTAATTATGGTACACTCGATCGGTCTGAATTTTTTATACGATGCATTGTTAGGTTAGTCGAGTCTATGTGCCAAATTTCAGCTCAATGGCATGATGGAAAGTTGGTCATTTTTTACTTTTGTTTTTCCGCCCGACCGACGTACGAAGAGATGACGACAAGATTTTGAAGTTAATATAAGGGATTTAAAAAATTGAATGAAAGAGTATTTAAAATGCCAAAAAGCCCATATAATTTATTATATCCATCTACGTAACGGCGTTGGAGAAGTTTTAAATAATTTTTTTTAATCACACAATAAAATGAACCATTAAAAGATAATGACAAAGTAATAACTATTAATAAACAGAATATATATTTTTTCTGACCGTAAATAACATACTGAGATTTAGAGTTTTCAGTAAAAAAAAAGAAAATTCTAACAGTCCATGGCTTTGAATGATAATGAAGTCAAATTACAAAATAAAAAACTTTAAGTTAATTTTTAAAAAAAAACAAACTATTACAAATATTAGTCCTAAAAAAAAAGCAAATTTAACTTACCCTGAAACAATGAAAAAAAACTTATTCCCACTCCAAATATTAATTCAAATATTAAAAAAAAACTCTAATAAGTACTCTATCCTTTTTGATTCAACATTGTATTACTTTAGTGTTGACTTTTCTTTGTGTTAACTCATACAATAAACTAATGTGTGTGTGTATACAAATGGAATGCATAGTTGTCTGGGAACCATCTTAACATTGTTAATGGTGTTCACCGCGAGAACAGCTCGTTTTAAAAATTATATCTAAACACAAAAGATGAGCTTTATATCATCGAAGTAATGTATGCACAGAAAAATAAAGTAAAAATAAAATACTCAGAATCTTTTTTTCCTTTTAAATTTTATTGGTTTTTTTTTAGGGTCCAGACATGTATTTTGTTAAGATTGAGACATTGTAAGGTAATTAAAGTATGCCTCCCAAAATTAAGAGGTAATTTTAAATCATTTTAGGGGTGGCTGTGGAGAAATAATTAATACATATGTAATTATCCATTTTATCAAATCAAAAATTAAATCTTTTTTGCAAGCATTTATGTGTACCGTGTCCAGATAAATGGATCTAAATGGTATAACAAATAAATTTCTTGTTCTCAGATGACAAGCTTCCTAAAATTATTGGCTGGCTACAGGGAAACTCTTACACATCTCAGCGTGCAGTTTGATGCCCCATTTGGAGACATTAGTCCTGCTACAGTGCATAGAATACTACAGAGGTGCAGCAAGATGTGAGTAAGATTTCTTTTCAAAAGGAAAATCTTTTAGTAAATGACATTCTTTACAGACGTTTATTGCATCTTGCAATCTAAGAGCTAACAGACAAAGCAGGCCCGTTGGTAGTTGAAGTTGCGTTCTCAGCAATTGAATTGTGCGACCCAATGCCTACCCGTCGTTACTGACCTAAATTAATGACACTGCTGGGTGGATTCAGGGACCCCCTGAAGTCACTGGAACAAACCCCTCCCTTCGTTGAGTCTCGAACCCACGACTCTCGGTGTTCCAGCAGATCGCGCATGTCACTAAGCCACCGTGTGCTTGTCACGGTGAGCAGTATACACATCCAATCCCATAGCACGTATCTCTACCCCCCACCCAAAAAAAAACATCCGTAAAACACACATCCAATCACTTAGCACGTATCTCAAACCAAACAACAAAAAACATATCCGTAAAACACATATCCAATCACTCATGCATATCTCATCCACAAGCAAACATTCAATGCTGTACCACACGTCAAATTTATCACATTCTAACCTAAATAACA